>BGZK01000976.1:0-234753 GCA_005406025.1 Eumeta japonica | reverse complement strand
AACGCACGAAAACACAATGACAACTAAAATAACCTACTAAATATTTAAAATACTCCCAATTGTACATGGCACTTGGAGGCTTAATTTATATAATATGTAAATAAGTACAAATAAAGCGCTCAGATTGCTGATATTAGGTAGATGTTATTCTTGTAAGTGGTCCTCCTTTGTTTTTTCAAGGAGACACCATCGGTAGCTGACTGTACCTACCTATATCAACTACCTAGTCTCTGTCTATCTAGGTAGAGTAGACACGTACTACATACACATATACAATTACAAAATTGCCTATGCGATCCGTAAAGTCATTCGTCATTCGTCATTTCATATCACAGATAGGTTTTTGGATTTGTAAAGAATCGTAATTTTTTAACCAAAAAGATAAAAGAACTGAAATTTAGAAAACGATACATAAAATTTTTGGATGTTTTAGTTCTTTTTAACTTTTATAGGTTAAACACCAACTGAATTAAGAAATTGAAATTTGTATGTCTGCTATAAGTACCTAACAGTTTTAATGAGCGATGAAAGAGTGTGTCAGTGACAACATTAAAAACTTCCACTGACAATAAACTGTAGATAAATATAACCGTAATAGTGTGCCCTCTTAGTTATTGTATTTCAGGCTTTACAGTTGCAAAATGTGATATTCTACTTTTATTCACAACGAAGTATATGGGGTCGAATATACTCTGAGTAGTTTGTAAGAAAAGGCTGTCCTTTATTAGTTAGCATTTGCTCGATTTGGCAGGGGCACTACTGTGCCCCAAGACTAAAATTTTAGAATGTTTCAGTTTTTCCTTATTTTAGAGGATAAACATTACCTGAGTTCAACATTTGAAGTTTGCGTCTGCTGGATGTGCTTTAGAATTTTATTTTGATGGTTGGTGAGTGAATGTGTCAGTGACAAAGTTAAAGAAATTCAACTAGCAATAGTTTTCAGACTTTGGATATAAATAGTAGGTAATCTGGGAATTTAAGTAGTTATAATATGTTCTTTCGGTCTCTAAATTCAGCCTTTTAGCTTTATGCACAAAGAAATAACGGGGGGTCGAAAAATGCTCTGACGTCAATCGAGAAAGTGATGGTACAGCTGTGCTTTGTTTGTTTGTTTTTCTTCGAATTAGTGGGTGGATTTATCCACATTTTTTAACTAATAAAAAACTGGCCAAGAGCATGTCGGACCATGCTCATTATAGGGTTCCGAAGCCATTATTACAAAGAAATGCACTACAGATGAAAAAGTACGTTGTTACACTTTTTCCATGTTTCCCGCACAGAATAGTTATAAGCACTTTAGTCGCCTATAACTAGAAAAACAAGTAGGTATGTCGACTATTACTATTAAACTAGTGTAAACTAAAGTGCATCAGCAAAGAGCGTATCTTCATGGCACTTACGTCCTTTTGTTGAGAAGCGCAGTTTTTCGGCAATAACTCAAAACAGTATATCCGACCATGTTCAAAATAATTTTCGTTGAAAGTATTTATTAGCGTTACCTTCGTTATTTTTCATATTTTTTGGACATACGGTTTAGAAAATAGAAAGAAAGGAAGGCACAATTTCTGTAATTTTAAGAGCGATTATTTCCGACATTATTTATGTAATCAGAAAAAAATTTTAGAAACTTTAAAGTGTTTTTAAAAGAACTGTCGAAATATGTACCACACGTTGAGGTTTGTTGAAAAAAAAATTTTTTCAGCCTCCATTATAAATATGGAGTGCCCTTTCTAGAAATATTTATTTTGCTTATTTAACCACCAAACTAAGTAGCGGTTTATACAAAAAATCTACACTATAAATTTCATCAATATAAATCTTGCAGTTTTTGATTTAAATGCCTCTGACATACGGATGGACTGACGGACGGACATGACGAAACTATAAAGGTTCCATTTTTGCCATTTTGTCTCAGAACCCTAAAAAGACCTATCACATAGCGCTGAGAGTGTTGATTTAGAGGTCAGGAACTAACTTTAACAGCATTTCGGGTAAACGTAAACATCGAAGACAAGCATCTAAGTCTATCAATTATGGTTACAAAAATCATAAATAGGTTAGTAGCTATATATAATACAGAAAAATACTAGTTTTACACCTCCTGGTGTATTATACTTTTTACTATAAGAAAAAATAAACAAAATAATGACAATTTTTCTATGAGCAGTTCTTTTCAGAACTCATAACAGCTTTCGAGCACTGAGCTTTTGTTATTTTGCACGGACCGTACGCTGAACTTTATTATCAAACAGAGATTATTTCACGGAAAAATCGAAAGATAATCCAATACCGGGTCACGAATTTGCCGAAGAACAATATTTTTCTATCAAATATTAGACTAATTTTTCATTGCGCATGTCGGCTTGTGCCCCGTCGGCTTGTGCCAGTACCGCCGCCGGCGTCACCCCGGGCGGGAGTCCCGTCGCCGTGCACTCTGCGCCCGCCCCGAAGCCGCGCTCTGAGCGGAACATAAAAGAAATACCGACAGAACAGCATAAAACTTACATAATCGCGTCAACATATCTTAGCAGATTAAGAGCTGTTTATCGTGCGTTTAGCGTATTTTTGTAATTCAGCCGTTATCCCGGAAACTGCATAGCTTTCTGCACCGTCAACTAGGACGCCGACGTAAACAGTAGTCATGTGGTGGATCCTGCGGCGGGCGCGGCTCACCGGCGCGTCGCTCTTCAGCCAGGCGACGGGCAACCACAACAACAACAACAAGCCAGGTGATTGTTTTGCGCGTTGTCTACTTCAGGTCGAAAATGAGGATGCGGCGTCTGAAAAAACGAACTCATCGCAACTCGTCGCACCCGGCACGCACGATAGCGAGCCGCGGTTACTTTTTTTAACTTAGTAATCAACTTTTTTAGTATTATGATCACCGATAAATAAAAGAGGAATATATTCTTTATCAAAATAGACAAAGTTTCAGGAGGAGAAAATATTAGAAGGGAAATAATTTATTTATATTTTAATCGTTATTTCAATAATCTAAAATATATAAGGCAAACGTGTTAAAATTTCACTAAACTACGATCACGATGTTGCCAAAAGAAATTATTTAAATAAATTAATTACAAAAACATTTTAGTTTGAACGAATGCGTCACCATGAATAAAAAGGATGAATATATATATATATATATATATATATATATATATATATATATATATATATAAATATATAAATATTTAATATTTTTAACAATATTTACACCATTGATACTGTTAAGAGAGGGAATTTTCTTTTATTACAATGTTATATAATTTCAATCATATCTACACGTTATTTATCATTAACATCCGAAACACTGCCTAATAATCCCATTTAATTCAACTATATATATATATATATATATATATAACTAACTTTAACGTACACTCGTAACTGTAGTATTAGCATTAACACAATCAATAAAACGATTTCGCTTTTCCTATTTTCCCCTTATCTACATCGCACCAATATTACGCTGTCGCCTCGGGGCTAACTCCAGCGCCCTCGGCATTAACGCGGCATTAAAAATGTACGCAGCCCGCGCGCTGTCCGGCGTCATCGACCGCGATTAACAAATAGCAAACGCGCGTGCTGTACATTAGTTTAAGGTGAAGATAGCTCTAGAGGTGGGAATAAAAATTAAATTCTGGACCGTTTTTGATTGGTAGGGCGTTATGTAGTTAATAAATATAGTATGTAAGTGTAACTCGACTGTTCGATTACAAACCGTAATTTCTGTCCCCATAAATTTGAATTCATCTTAATGCGTCGAACGAGATTTACATTCGATTTTTCCCTTACATCAAATATAACTAGATTTACTGAATATTTTATAACTTTCATGAAGTATCATCTTTTTATTTTACATCGCAAAATAGCAACAGTGGTATAAAGAAAGCATATTTTACAACAGTAATAAACCTTTTATACAACTTGGAGAAATAATTTAATCAAAGTAAGCCACGACGTCGTCGGCCGTAAACCGGCCAAATTCTACGTGAACCGTTATATAAGTTGTATTTTTCACATTTATTTTTATATATTTCTCATACATTCGTGTATATATATTAATATACATACGATATAATTTAAACAGGTGATTAAAATATAATCTTATATTTCCCATAAATGTGCCGTATACAATTGTCTAATCTGTGTATGTACGCTACCTGGTTAGGTATAATCGGCGTTTAATTACTGTTTAAGTTTAAGTTGTATCGTATCGGTTACGTATACAGCGGCGATGGGTCAGCGGCCAAGGGCGTCGCTTTTGAACCGGAAGGTATCGGCATCGGTCCTGATCACGAATTAGCCGTTGTTGAGTCATAGCCCACTCGCTCCGTGGTTCGAAGAGCACTCTAAACTGATCGGTCTCGGATTCTGTCGCCGCAATGCTGACGGTGGCCGTTAGCGGCCCTGACACGAGCGGGTATTAAATTAATAGGCTGTTAGAGGGTATGGCTCAGAAGCGGGATGGTCGAGAGACCAATACAACAACGACGGCATGGCCGTAAAACGGCTATGCAATTGTGGCGATCCGATTATAGTTCCGTAGCTGAGTACGGCTCGCCTCCAAGAAGTGGGCGCCGCGCGGCCTCCAGCCCACGCGCTAAGCCGATGCACGCCCAGAACTTGACACGTGTTTGTAGATTTTAGAGAACCATCTGCGAGATGCGGTCTCTCAAACAAAAATGATTGCAAATATTTAGGGTTCTGTAGCTCAAATGCTAAAAATGGAATCCTTATAATTTAAGCGGATACTCAACCGTCCATGTATTCGTTTGTATATCAAAGTTTTATAATTCTGTCATGTTTTAACTAACTTTGATGAAATTTTAAAAAATATAACTCATTCGAATCTACATACAATTTTGTATTGATAGTATGAAATAACTAAGTTAGGATTAGCTCACGATACATAAATTGAAACGACATGTCTTATGGATGTTTGATTATTTGTGGTCTTTAATATGCAATAAAAGATGTTAGGTGGTTTTTTATTCAGTGAAATATTTCATTTAGGCTCTTAAAATTAATAATAAAATGTTTCCCGATCATCTGCATATCCAACCACGCCATTTAAAAATTTGTGAAAAATGAAAACTTAGATATTAAAGGCCTGACACAAAAATTATTTTAGACCAAGAGCCTCTTCCACTATCTCCTCTTAAATAAGATGTGGGCAATATTTGTCATGTTGTGATCCAAACTTTAGTGTGAAGATACATTCGCGGGCCCCGTTCAAAAAGTAGTGCATTTCAAAGTAGTGTTTTAAACTAGTGTTCATAATTTTTAGCGATAGATATAAGATATGATATTTTTCAAAATGTCTCGAGGGCCCGATCAAATCTTACAGCGGGCCGGATGTTTGCCCACATATGTTTTACACTGTCATTTACAAGAAGCCACTTTTAAAATAACATTTTTGTTCCACGTCGTCCTTTTGTTCGGGCCAAATACCCGTTAAAAGGAAGACATGAAACACAAAATTAATTTTAAAAGTGACCTCAGTTAGAAGTGAGCTTAAAAGAAGGTGGTGGAAAAGGGATGTTAAAAAAGCTATCAATAACTACATTTTTCAGTTTTCAATGTATAAGTAAGTATTCAATAAACACATTATCTATTAATAATACAAAGGCTGAACATGTAATTAACAAATAACCAAATATATATGAAAATGTGTTATGAATTTTTTCAAACACTGACGATTTTATTTATATTTTTTATTCTAATGAATTTTCCTAATCAAATTTCGTCACACCGACTGAATGGATTTTTAAATTACTCGATTCTCATGTGAATACGATCCATTTTTCATAGATTACTAGATTTTCCCACGGCTCCGCCTGTGACAGCATCGAATGAATGCTTTCATCTTTAATATCGATCGATGACGTTACCAATCATGATCCCGATCTCGGCACGGTTCTCGATTCCATACCAGAAGATTCTATATTCTTACACAGTAAGAATATAGATTCTTCTGTATATTCTATAGATATCTTAAAATAGGTACACGTGATGCCGCTAATTTTGTTCATTATGATCCTGATCGTGATTCCGATCTTAAGTCGATGTCGAAATTGGACTTTTAAACATTGCTGTCACCAATTGCCAGTCGACACAAGCAAATAATTTGTTCTACCGTCGTGCAAACAAAGCCGCGAGGTAAGCTTATTAGAATTTTTCGAATTAGAATTTTTTGTTCTTATATTCGATAAGGTCTTACATATTAAAAAAGTTCCAAATAATTTTATTCAGCCGTTAAAGAGTAACTGAGTAACAAACGTCCAAACATCTAAACCTTCAAACATACAGACTTTCACGTTTACAGTATTGGAAAGATATTTGCACAAATAAGTGTCTGGTATGGAAATAAAGGGATACGGCTCTAACTGCTGCTAAGCCTTATACCGCGTGGTCCGGTACGCACTCGGCGATCGGCCGCTTTAGCATACAGCTAAAGCGGCCGATCGCGCAACCGCCTCATTAGCGATAAGATCTACAACATACTACATTGTCTATGGCTCAGAGGCGGCGGTCGCGCGTCGCGCGTAGCCCCGACCTGCGCGGGCCGCAGCCCGACCTCGGCGGGGCGTGACGCCGCTCCTCCGCCGGCAGGGGGCGCGCTGAATCCACTTTCGAACGCTTTCCGATACAATTTACCCGGCAATACGTATTGTTAACGCTCATATAAAATTCAAAGGGGATCTCGGATGGGGCCTACGGATTGGCTACGGCTGTGTCGATGAAGTATCGGTTCAAACCCGTTTAGAATAACAAATGTTTATACTTTCTTTTTCGGTTCCTATTCAGTTGTCCCTAACTTCGTTAGCGATGCGCCTAGAAATATTGAGCTGACTGTACGTCCGTCAGTTTGCGCTAGTCTCATCTCCCCGTACAGACGAACGTCGAATTCGCTTTTTCGTCGTCCTTCTACGAGTGCAACGCTTTAATATTTTAGACCACGAAGACATTACGTGATTGACAGTTGATATCGTCATTTCACGCTCCATAGAAGCTGTATTCCATTATCGGAAAACGACAAAAGTGAGAGGCTCTCATTATAAATCGTTTTCATTTACCTTTGAGTTAACTTATGTGATAATACGGTGTGTAATACGATGTATAATACGGTGTCTTAAAGAAAATAAGTCAATAACAAAGCTCTTTTCCCTATGGAAACAATAATAAAAATTTCACAAATCAATCCTCAACCAGACACAATCAACCTCAACCGGTCTGGATGTACGTACGCAATCGCGATGACCCTCGTAAAACTTGATTGTACGCGTTGATTTTTCCTTTAACTACAGATGCGAAGACGAACAGAGACCTACTGAATGGCGCTGGAGTAACATTCGTTATTTATTTATAAAGTAATTTATTTGAAGTATACTATTTGTGTGATACAACCAATAGCGGTAACAATGTAGCATATTTTTAATGATATGATACATTATTACAAACTGAAATGGAGGATTTTGAAATTAATGTAATAAATTTTAGAATTATATGCGGTTTTTATATTTCTTTTTACCAAAAAAATCTTCAATAATATTTTGTTTTCTTTATTCAATTAAAATACTATTAATTTTACCTTCCAGCTATGAAAATTGTAACATTTTAAAAAATTAGGAAGATACCACTTACAGTCCCGTTTCCTAAAATTGAATCTGCATCAGATCGTGATGTTTTAGAGTCTTATAAATCTACTGGCTATTTTTCAAGTGATGTCTGTACGTCCCTCTCTCTCTCTCTCTCCTTCGCTCTGTCTATATGTGTGTCTTTATTTTTTATTTTTGCATAACGGAGGTTGGAGACAGCTCACGGTTTCGGAGTTCGCTACCGCATTGGGGCAACGTACGGACCCACGGCTTAGCTGTGGCACGTAGCGGGTGATCTGATTCGATTTGGTATAAAAGCTCATCGGTCAGGTTGACCGTGAACAGCCTTGGAGATCGTTAGCCCCACCTCCTGACCGCTCGGCCATTACCGCACTATTTTGCTATAAATAATTTACACAATTTTCCTTTAGCACAGATATCGCTTCACTACGAAAATCTGTTATTGAATTTGAAGTTTTAAGGAGTCATTCCGAGGAAGGGACAATGTGCTGAGTACATTTTTCTTCCTGTTTGTCTAACCTATTGCTATGAAAATTTGATGTTTTTTTATATATTCTTTCTGGACACTTAGTGTTACATTATATTTCTATAATAAATTGATTACTTATTTTAACTTACTAAACAGGTAGGCATATGTCTATATGTGTGTGTGCGTGTGTGTGTGTGTGTGTGTGTGTGTGTGAGCGGGCGCGCGCGCGCGCCTCTATATGTTTATTTATCTGCTTATAGATTTTCAGAAAACTCAAAAATAAAATTTTATTTTAAAATTCAGAAATATTTTTTATTGAAATTGCTTTAAGACTGTTCCACCGATCGATACCAAAATCTAATCAGCTCTTTTCTCCAAACAGTTGTATCGATTGTCGTAAATAACATAAAAATCGATTTATTTGTACAAAAAGTATCATTGTAGCAAAAATTATCAATAAAGTGTTTTCAGAATATTTTTTACACTATTCTACCAATAAGTTCCCAAATCTAACCAGCTGTTCTCCTTAAAAACAACGTAGATCGTTGCAAACTGCATCAGAATCAGTTGGTTTGTCCAAATGTCATCGTTAACGAATCACATGAAAAAAAGGTAGATTTCCAAAATAACTTCTAAAATTATGATGGATTGATATTTGATACTCTGCCATTTTTTCTGCTTAAAACTGCGTCGAATGCCGTAAAACATGTAAAAATCCCATAATGCCTTCGAAGATGAAAAGTGCATGAAAATACGTTATTTTTTAAATACGCACATAGATTTTGAATTTGAAAGAGTTCAAAACGTGTATTACTTGATTTTTGGGTTATAATAACTCGAAAAAACATTGAAATGGACATTTTAAGCCGGATGTGCTTAATAATTTACTAATACTTACATTTTTGATCGTTTTGAGTTCGAAAGTAGCAAGAAGTACAAAGGATGATCTGCAGGGTCAATAATCTTTAATTTTTTAGATTTTAAAGATTTATGGATTTAAAGATTGTCTATAATCTGTGAATCTAAAAATGTTTTTCACCTCAAAAACTTATAGAAAAAAAACACGTGTGGCACTCGGGGATTGCCGCGGTAAAGCTATTGCATAGTATTTTTTATCAACTTATGCAATTATAATTTTTTATTTATTTTATTTATACGGTATTTCTTTTGAGGAGGTGCCTTAACGTCGAAACTCTAAGCAGGCATGAGTCACCAGATTGCGGGGCGAAGAGGGGGATTACGCATGCGCAGTAACACCGATACAACCAATGCCACCTAGAGGCGAGTTGCTGAACTAAAGAGACAAGCGTGATATTTTAAAAAAGTCATTAAAAGTTCTGCTATTGATCGATAGATGGCAAAAGTAAAAAGTATCACCCCTGTGCCGGTCGGAGTGGGGGGTGTTAGGTTATTTTCGTTACGGAATTTCTGGATTCGGTCTCCACACTCAAGGCCCGCGATAGAAACTATGCAATAGCTTAAAAATATATATTTTCAATTGGAGTAGTTCAAAAACAGATAGGTAAATCACATATTGGGAAGTCTTAGGAATGCCTGCAAATGCAGGGTTAGCCGTTTTTCAGAGTTTTTAAGTTGAAAATGAATTCTAAGTAACTATTTTTGAAATACGTTTTAACAATTGGGCAATACGTAAATTTAGAACTGTTGTCACTGTCCTCACCGACTTCTTTTTCTTCGGATGTTCGTTTTGTTTCTATTCCAATTACTATATCGATCCCGGAACATTTTATTTTGAATGAAGAAAGATTTTTCTTATCCCTGCCTTAACAATATGCCTTAAAATTATATTTTTAAAGCGCTTCTTTAAGGTAAAATACATTTGGCAATCATTGCCATTACCAAACTGTAGACAAAAATAGCCAATATTATGTTATACTTGTTTAAATTTAAAGTTTTTCTATAAAACCATAATATACTTTTGACGGTCCAAAAATCATCCCCGAAATTTAAATAGGGAGAACTGTGACTATAATTTAACGTTTAGATACGTATAATTACTATCATAAACGAAGCATTCATCGGAAAACATGGCAAAGTTAATTTGGTATGCATTATTCAAAATGGTCGCAGTAATATCTAACGTAATAAAAATATACGCAAAGCATTGTACAAAAATACATCGAAAATATTTATTTTCGTTTTATATTGTAAAAGTTATGTTCTTGTCTTCATGTATTTAAAGGTATTAAAGACTTCTTTAAATGATTTTAAAAAAGTTCCTCGCATATTAGAGTCGGAGAGTTTTGCCGACAATGATACAAAAAATCTTCATCACTTTCTTAATTTTAATCATTGTCAACCACAGACTTGCACTTATACTCGCTAGATACTTTTTTCTTTAATCTCATAGTGGGCATATGGAATATTTGATATTCTTGTCTATGTGCGCATGCAGCGCTGTCCCTTTAGCGTGTGTATCCATAGACATGAATCGAACTTACTGATATGATATTACACTCACTTATTATTACTTAGTCATTTATGTGCCTTCATCACTTATGCTTACGTATTCACTCATTTTGAAGTCGATGTACCTAACTCAATAAATTGTTACTTCGTTAAAATCCACTCCAATATTAAAAATTCAGCAAAAAAAAATTAACAATGCCATTCTACAGGATATTTTTTTTTTACGTTTTTGTAAGAAACTAAGCTGATTTTTTTTTAGAATCGACTACAATATCATTTGACCCGCAACCTCCCGGATTGCGTATCCGCCTGCGCGGCCTACCATAACATGTTATTCACATCGACGCAAGCTTTTACTTTCTTCTGGTCTTTTCCAAATCAAAATTATTAATTTCGTCGGATTTCATGGAATCCGCTCGGGCGGATATTTTAGAAGGCTTTCGTAAGGTTTCATCAAAAAGTTTTACTTGAAAATTTCGTAATATCTCGATTGTGATGGCTTGCTTAATTTATTTCCTAAGGTTTAACGTTGAGTGAGAAGAACATGATTTTACATTGATTTTGGTAATGGGCGAATCGTTAGTAGATTTGAAGGAACACTTGCCGTTTGACTGAAAGAATTTAAGAGGCGAAGTATTAAAGTCGAACAGATCGGTGTTTCTAAATAGAATTGTATAGCTCGCATCAATAAACAAGTCGTAAGAATCTCTTCGGGAACAACGCATAGTAGTACGTCTTGCGGTGAGATCCGGCAGGGAGATTGCTCGCCGTAGGTAGAGACTGGTGGCTTTCAGAAAATAGGAAAATATGTTCTATGATAAGCTTAAATGTATATTGCCATCATGTAATGCAGTCGTTCCTATAGTAACGTGTAGGTTATTCAAGAAAGAGTAAGCGACAAGAACTAAAGATAAGGCGTTCTCTGAGCGTGCATACCTTTTCTTGTTGACTGGCTGCGTCCGGGAACGAGGTGTCTGGAGGTCGCCATTTCGGCCAACACGCGTTCACGAGACGTCTCAAGTCGTTTCGCAGGTTAAACTTCTATCAGTTTCTCTTCTCAAGTTACGCGGCAGTGAGTAGCTTTTGCCTGCGACTTTGTCCGCGTGACGTACGTAGTGATGCTAACAATTTCAGGCCGTTATTATTATACATAATAACGGCCTGAAATTGTGCATGCTTAAACTTAAAATCAAAGACCCGTCAAATTTGACGGGTCTTTGATTTTAAGTTTAAGTATGCAAAAACCTAATCCATTCATTAGTTTACGCGTGATGTCGTGACAAACAGACAACCATACGAGAATTCTTTTCTGGAAAAATTAGATAAAAAACGTAAACGTTCCCTTATTTAGCACAATTTCGTGGAATTTTGAGGTAATTACATTGTTACAACGTTATTGTTGCTGAACAACAAATGTTAATCAGATGTTATAGAATATAGATAACGCTACATAAATAATATACTTAGTTATATTTTGCGTATAATGTTGCATATGTATATTATGTACTTGTACATTTATTGTCGTAAATAAACACAAATTATATTTTTTGTCAATGGAAGTTATCACTTTCCCACGGCAAACTCAAAAGAGATAGAGTAAAGTTCGCTTGCTGAGATACGATTTCTGAGATTGAGACATAGTTCAGTTACAGAATGGAATATACGAAATAAGCAAAAAAATGGATTTTGTACTTTACTTTCGTGTGCTTAAAATTCCACACGGCGATTCCGCAAAAAACATTTTTTCCTTAGCGAGAGCTCTCTAACAATTCTCCCCACCTCCTTTTTAAATTATTTTTGCTAAGATTCAGGCACAAATGTTTTCTTTGACTTCTACAATGTATCCGAATTAAACGAGGTGGAAAACGGTTTTTTTTAGTACACTAAATACTACGTTTTGGTAGTAATTGTAGATTGTTAAAAAAAATTGTCGAAAGAAACTAAACGACTCCCATCCGGGTATGGAACACTAACGATTGTTTGAACTATCGCTCTGTGTGTTGAAATTCCTAATAATGCTATCCTGTTGCAAATTGTACAGTTCGCCGTTCTAAGAAAGGAATATTAACTTCGATCGCCTGTCGCACGGTAGGTCTATGCGCGGACATTTGCTTGTGTACACGAAATCACAGCCGCTACAGGGAGCGTGGCATTTCAAGTCGATTTCTCAAGCGTAGACTATTAACCTTTATTTCCGAGGCGACATTCACCGGCGAGGGCGGCCGGCCGGGGCGCCCGCGCTAACCCTTATCAAAATTATATTGGCGGGCTCGTATTAAACAATAAGCTCGGCCGTATTGAAAAAAGAGAGCTTTCATCGCTCACGGCGCGGGCGGAGGGGCGAGCTTTCGATTGGTTTCTTTGTATGGAAACTTTTGTGGGCGACCGCTCCAGCGCCTGATGAATACTTGTGTAAGGGATATTATTTATTAAGGTGCTTTCTCTTTTTAATTAGAAATAAGGTCGAGCTGTTGTATTTGCTTATTCGGTGATTTGGGTTGTTCTCTCTTCCTAATTAAATAATCCAAACCCTTCTATTACCATTGTTTAGGCTTTAGATTTTAAATCCACAATGTTTAAGACGATAAAGAATTAATTTTTATTCTAAGGGGCGACATTCTATAACTCCCCACTCATACTGTGAGGATATCGTATTTGCAATAAAACTTCGTTTTCCTTTTATACTCTTAAAATAGTAACTTATATTCCATACTGTATCTGACAATTGTCTGCGGAAATTCAAAATACTGTTTTATAAACTACTCTATAAATGATCACTGTAAATGACGAAATATAATTTTAAGTATGTTCACATAGGTATCCGAACATCATGATGTCTTAGTCGCATAAAACTCTGAATAATGTTTGTAAAATATCCTTAAGCGCAGTTTATAATACTATTAAGTTCAATAGGTTGTTGTTCCCCTACTTTAATAAAGGTCTCATTTGACGCATTGACGAGTCAAAGTATTTCTATAAGAGCAGTTTTAAGTCTTCAATCAGAATAAAGTAATGCGTATCGATTAAATATAAATCGGTGCCCTTCATTTTTATTTATTTAAATATAAATTATTGTTTATTAATGAACAGTTATTTCAATTAAATCGATTTTAATATTTCCGTGACTTCGTCAACATCAATTCTATAGCAAAACTTTTTGTTGTAAAAACACATAAAAAATCAATCACTCAATACAAATTTCACAACATTATAGCTTAGTCATAATCATTCTTTAAAATCAACTATCAAATGAACAGAATTATATGTATACTATAGAGTTATGTATGTTTTCTCATAATCTATAAGAAAAGAAATAACTTTGCATTTTTTTCAAAAGTTAGGTCTCACTGTAATTTTTAGGAATGGTCAACATTTATCGTCTTTCTCAATACACGTATGAATATTCATACTCAAACATTTCACATATGTAATATTGTACTTTTTGAAAACGATTCAAAAAAAGACAAATACGATACCCTAAATTTCATTATATTCTGGAAAGATGAGATTCAGTGCATACGATTCTTTCTATGCAGGCTCTGGCATATCGTTGAATTTTGCTTTAAAGCTGAAACACGTAACTGCTTCGTAAATTCTAGGCCCGCTTACACATTGGCGTTTTTTAGCGGCGTTGCCGCGACACCGGCGCCGAAAGCACCGGCGCATCTCCGCCGCTAACCGCGCCCCAAACCCACGACTTTTTCTAAATGGCCACGCTACCCCGGTGCGTTTGTCATCGGTGTCGCTACATCGCCGCTAAAAAACGCCTATGTGTAAGGACTCTAATAAATAATCAATGTACTATAATATTGTATTGTTGCAAAATCGGGCTGTTTAGGCCACCGACAGACTGAGACCTAGAGTATGTCTTAGAAATCAGTTTAAGGACATTGGGGCTTTAAGTCTCGGATCTCAATTATATAAAAGAAGTTAATACCCAAGAGTTCAAACTCTTCAATTTTTCGGATTTTAATTTACTTAAACATACTTTGCCACTACAGATGTATATGTTTTAAAGTAAATATAATAAATAATTAATTAAAAACTTGCTTACTATCACTTGTCTTGAGAAAAACAGTCACAACAATACGGTGAAAAAATTGTTTGTAATTACGATATGGACGGGATAGAGACTGCATCCCAAATCTAAAGATGAGTATATACTTGCACGCACGCAGACACACTTTTGCTGCGTTTACATGCTGACGACACGAAGACGATTACTATGAAAAATAAGCATCAAATCGATGTGCTTTTGGCTGAAGATGGCCCTAGCGCAGCTTTACTGCGCCGCCGTGGGAATTGTGTGAATTGTTGCGTTTATTCGTTGTACAAGTTAGTTCCCAAAAACACTAATAAATGGCGCGCCGCGCTTGAAGTTAAAATAAAAAATAATAATTTGATAGTATAAGTTTATACGAGTTGTAATTGTTATCATTTAGGGACATACATGTATAGGACAGGGTATGCAAAATGTTATTGCATCTACCAGACGCATTCAACTGGCACAAGAAACCGCTCACTTTATTTTTTGTACTAATTCTCTAGACAATGTCTACCTCCGCTTAGTTGTTATTTCATAGAAACAATTCAGTTAACAAATTGCCTCATTTTCTTAGCTCATTTATCACATATCACAGTATGACATTGAGATAAACTTTTATTTCTTTCAAACACCATTACTTTCATATTATTGACTTTTTTACTTCTTTTTACGTCATCTTTATATATTTTTTTTGTTAATATTGATCATTTTTGTCACCATATTTTAAAGCTTATATGCTAATAGTGAATTGGAGTTCAAAAGGCTTTTGATCAGTAACAATCCGTTTGTATAAGTCATTGATCATTGATAATGATCTATATCCTTTATGTCCGCTTAGGCAAATGCCCACGATTAAATTTAACTGTGTTGAGAGTGAGAGAGTTAAAACAAAATCAATTAAACAACTTTTTGAGCGCGTCGATTTTGGGCTCTCAAAAAGTAACTTGATTAATTCTCCAAAGGGCAAATTGTATTTAATATTCTCATAGCTTGTCTGAAAGTTACCAGGAAGAGGAAAACGCGACTGAAAAGCCTCGCAAATCTTAGAAATAATTTTAATTTAATATCATTCAATTAATCAGCTTATTATTTCGGAATAATTATTTTACGAAAACGACCACGATTTTCATTATCGAATAACAACCTTCACAGGCTTATGTCGCCATTATAAAGTGAACCGTTAAAAAGAACCTAACTTACGTAAGTCCTAGAATTAAGCATATCGCAGTAAGTACAAGCTTTCTGCTGGGAGCAGGGCAGCCCAAAGGTGTGCCTGTAGTGACGGCGTGACGCCGCATTAGGCGTCCTTTCGGGCGGTGTCGAGTTCGTGCTAAAAGCTTCCCGCGGTCGCTCGTTGTTATTCCGAATGTAGCCGGCGAGCTTTTTGCCGGGCGGCTGCAATGAAATGCGAATTTATATAGCGGCCTCGTTTATTGCCGAGTGTTGCGTGTTTTATTTATGTTATGTGCCGTATACAATATTATAATAAGCTTCCTTCTTTTCGTTAAATATTGAACTTTTTAAAGATTTTTGTTGTTGTTTTCCTACGAGCACAAGGTTAACAAATATTGTTATATCGATTTGCTTCCTCGTAATACTTACTCCTTACGGGATTGATGTTGCCGGAAATTATACTAAATAATAATTTCCGTTAATATTTGAAAAACAAAATTGAGAGTTTGTTTACTTTTTTAAAATATGCTAAAAATTGGTCTGAACTTAAATGTACGCCATTATTATAAAGTTTGTACGCTATTTAAATCGGGAAATCTAAAATTAAATTAACTCCAAACATACATAAAATAAATCGAACTATCAATAAATAAATCACCTAAACCTAAGGAGTAATTCGAAAATGGAAGAAAATTAACTCCGACCTTCAGAGCATCATTGCTTTTTATTTTATTTCTGAGAAAACTGAATGTAAATAAAATCATATTTAAACATGTCGAAGATGAAGCCACCGACCGAAGTGATAAGCCAGGTTTGGTTTGAATATAGGGTCGAGATTACTTTCTCATCATTTGAATTGAAATGGCCACGGGCAGCGGCAGTAGCAGCGCGATCGGTGAACCAAAGGAAAACATTGATTCACGACGCACCTACATCAATCGAAATTTACACCAACATCGAGATTTGAATTGGGAATCGAAAGTCGAAGTGGGAGCGGAGTGGGAACGACGACCGTAATTGCAATCGAGATGGAAGCTGGGGACCTAACTCTTTCTGTGATTTTGCGAGCGAAACTGCCGGGCGGTAACTAATACATAAACGTAAATGTTATAACCTTAACGATCATTATCGTTTACCATATTATAATATCAAAGAAAAATAAAATTAAAAGTAAAAGTTCTTAATAATCTTACTTGAGTTGGTTGTAAGCCTTTTGATCGTTGAGCGATGTAGAAAATTAAAAAGAAAAAAAGTGGTAATAAGGCGTATTATGGAATTTTCAAAATCTTTTTATAATAAATGCTAATATATTTTACGGTATATAAATAATAAAATAAATAATAGTAATAATGTTGTGAAAACCACTTGGGGTGTCATAAAGAACGAGACTGGAAAAATTAAGGGTCAAGTTATTGACTTTTACTTAAGTTAGATGACAAAACCTTGAATGAAGACACAGAGGTTGCTAAGGCCTTCGAAACGTTCTTTACTGACATTCCTGTTTTAACTACCAGTTCTGTTAACTCATCTTCCGCTCTTGTCGAATCATTACTGAAGAAAAAGAGTCCAATTTGTAATAATAATTTAGAATTTAAATTGAAACACGTGAGTTTTGAAGAGGTTATCAAAACGTTTAAACCTTTAGACATGATGATGAGAACTGCTGACATTTATGGTCTTTCTATTATAATTGTAAACTCTATTATAGATTACATTGCGCCGCATTTGGCGTTTATCTTTAATAAGTGTTTAGACGATAACGTGTTTTCCGATTTGATGAAAGAAAGTAAAGTGATTCCATTATTTAAAGGCGGTAGTGCATCAAGTCCCAATAACTTTAGACTCATATCTATACTTAGCAAAATATTCGAAAAATTGATCCTAAATCAATTGTTAGTACATTTTTATACCAATAAATTAATGTCTAATAAACTGTTCGGTTTTACTCGGGATTGCTCAACAATCGATGCTGGCGTTGAGCTTGCTCAACATATTTTTGGAGCCTGGGAGGTTTCGCGAGATGCAATTGGTGTATTTTGCGATCTCTCCAAGGCTTTTTGATTGTGTTTATCATGAAACTCTGATCGGGAAACTACCTCACTTTGGAGTAACAGGCCGGGCACTCGACCTTCTGAAGTCGTATTTGAGTAACAGGGTTCAGAGAATTGATGTCAATGGCATGAGATCGTCTGGATCTATAGTCCATATGGGTGTACCACAGGGATCAATTCTTGGTCCCTTTCTTTTTTTAGTCTACATAAATGACTTACCTAGCTTTGTTAAGGATGTTCATGAGATAGTACTGTTTGCAGATGATACTTCTTTGTTATATAAAGTTAAAAGACAACAACCTACTTATAACGATATGAACAATGCTATCTATAAGGTAGAGAAATGATTTACTACAAATAGTCTACTTCTTAATGAAATGAAAACAAAATGTATCAGATTTTCAGTTCCAAATGTTAGACATGGGTCCGGAACTATTTCAGTACTTAACAAAGAATTGGAGGTTCTTAATTGTACAGTATTCCTTGGACTTTCTTTAGATATCAGGCTTCAATGGAGTCCTCATATAAGTAAGTTGGCAAAGAGGCTTAGCTCTGCCGTCTATTCTGTCAAAAAAATAAGAAATTTATCAGAGGTTAAAACTGTTAGATTGGTTTATTTTGGTTGTTTCCATAATCTGATGTTGTATGACATCTTGCTCTGGGGAAGCGCGGCGGATAATAATAGAATTTTCGAGCAATTTACAAGCTCGGACCTCGTGCATCTCTTAGAAATAAGTTTAAGGAAATTTAACCTTGGCATCTCAGTTCATGTATGAAAATTTATTATATGTAAAAAAAATTAGAAATGCTTAAAAAACAGTAGTCGACATAAACTCAATACCAGAAATAAAAATGAATTGATTTCATATGTTAGTCGACTAAGTAAAGCCAGAAATTCATTTAGAGGACTCTGTGTGCGCATATTCAATAAGGTTCCTGTAGATATACAAGATTTACCCCTATATAAATTTAACAGTGTTATTAAACAATCGCTCGGTAAAAAAGGGTATTAGGGTATTTTTGAATATTTAGAAAACAAATATCCATGGGCATAATCGGCTCGACTTCTTACCGGGCTGTTTTGTACATAAAGGTTTTTTTATTTGTTTTGGCTATGTATGAGCAAATTAGAAAAGAGCTACCCTTAAGTTTTTTGCTCGTTCTTCTTGACGGAAAACTGCCTTCCGAGCGAGCGGTAAAGTGTAGATTCGTAAAAAATTGTGACGTATTTCAAGTGTTATTTTGTAACCTATGAAATAAAGATATTTTGAATTTGAATTCAAATTTAGCATTCTATAGAAGAAATTATTAAAATATCTTTTAAAGCAAATTAGATTTTTATTTTGAAATCAAATCAGTATTTATATATAACAGATACCTTTAATTGTAATATTATAACAATTAGGGGAGTTAAAACCGGGACAATCACTGATTTCAGTTATCGAAATTTGATAATTCAGAATGAAATATTTAATTAATGATGTATATAAAAGGGAACTTGCATTTTTGGCCATTGCTTTTATGAGAGAATTGAACAACGAATTCAATCTTTAATTATTTCTGGATCTCCACATAAATCAAAAATACATGCTACATTCTTGTATTGATTTTTATTTTATTACCCAAATCTGAATATTGGTTTAGGAAGACGAATCCAATATTGCACATATTATGCAGCTATGTTCATCCGTCATACTACTTAGTTTGGGTTTATCGGTTGCTCAGAAACTAAATAATAATTTAATTTCTCGAATAATTATATATTATCATTATGTAGTAATAAAGAAAAAATGGACATTGAGAATATGCACTAAACGAATAAAAAGAAGAAACAAGGATTAAGAGAAGAATGAATTTAGGAAATAAGGATTTCTCTCTAAACAAAAGCCTGACATCACCTAATGAACTCTGCCCTAAGAACAACAGAAAGAAAAAGAAAAAGTAGACGTCCTAGTTACATATGAGAGAGAGACTTGTATAGACCGAACCATTACAACAGGAACCAAGAAGGAGAGGCGACCATAATACAGAGCAAAGCGGAAACTTAAATGGCTGTCGATGGAATTTGACAACTCCTTAATGGAGTTAAAAGTTAAGAGAGATAAAACTCACCAAGTTGTGAAAATAAACAATGAAAGATTGACTGAAAAAAAATACTGAAAAAAAATAATGAAAGGATTTATTTAAGAGCAGAGACATCATCGACTCAACTCTACTTTAAGTTTTTCTACAATAGAACGTTATTTACACTTGGGAGGCTCGCCTAGAAATACAATAGTTTTTACAACAGAAATCAAGGAGAATAAACAACATTAGCATAGAGTACAGTAGAAATTAGAAAGGCTGCAGATGAACTGTTCCAACTCTCAGAAATGGACGTCAAAACCTGCACCACGCAAAAGAAACGAAGAACGAAAGAGAAACAGAAGGAACATACCCTCTCCACTATATTTATTGACACACTACAGTATCTATTACCTATCCCGAATCCAGTTTCTGGCTAAAGGTTGCATGAATACCGGCTGGATCTACATTCCCTTCACTCCTAATCCAAGCTAAAATCTACACTCCTCCATATAATTACGCTCTCTTCGGTGTATCGGGACTTGTCCCTTCCAGTCATTGCGACTGGCAGAAGGTTGAGCGATGATGATGATGATGATTATAATTATATAATAATAAAGAAATACAAAACTAGGCAGAAAAATTCCGTTTATTTATACTATATATCGATTTAGGTGAAATTCAACGTATACACAAAAAAATATTTGAAATAAAATTATATGCCCAAATATATTGACATTTTATCTTTTTTTTTTTGTTAAATAATGATTAAATAGAAAACACTAAAATTTCGTAAATTTTTAAATTTGTAATATAAAAATCAAAATCCCATCTCAACTATGTAAATTCATTCCCTGTGACAAAATCCGAGGTCGAAGCCTCCAGGAGCTTCACTAGAATTAGTGAGGTTTATGCGTATCGAGTCTGACAGTTGAATTGGTGACCATCACCTGTATTGAAAAACGAGAGTTTTGTGCGTGTTTGTGCTTAGTTTATTGGTGTAGACACTTTCATAGGCATTGGAAGGGTGTCCACCGCGGTCCATTTGAGCGACATCGAACTAGGTCGACTCTATTCTTCGGAATACAGTTGGTTCCGGCCGGTTCTGAGTCAATAACCAAGCCTTTAGGGACCTTAGACAAGGTTGAGAGTATCTGACGATAAGTTTGGATGCTTATTATACACGTAGTGAGCCTGCACGGTGATATACGACCTATGAATTACTCTTAAGACGAAGAATAGATGAGTATGGATTATTAGCGACGAAATATTGTAGTATTGGAGGCGTTGTAGATCCTAAAATCGCTGTTCTTTTATACTATTCACCAACATTTACACAAATTACTAATAAATTGTTATCTTTCGATGCATTCAGCCAGTTGTCAATTTTTCGGAAATTTCAAGGGCTTGTAATAATTCTATGTAAATAAATACACTTACATGTAATATTTCTAACTTGTCCAGAGTAAAATAATATATCATTAGATGTCATCTTTTTCACGTTTTTTTTAACCCCCGCATATCAATGTATATACTCTTTGACAATGTTTACTTCAGATCAAAACCTAAGGCCCTCCATGATGGCCAAGGTATAGGGCGTTGTCGCTTATGAGATGACAACATTCGCGACCCATTGCTTGACAGGTGATTTAATTTACTTCAAGTTGAAAACTACCTCATCAATTCACTTGCAATGGGAATTCGAATCCGACACCTTCTAGTTCGTGGACCTCGCCTATGACCGGTCGGCCGCCGGCGCTCGCTTTCGTCTTAATTTTAGGAGCGATGAAATGTTTAAAAATGCAAGAATACTCGCGCGCCGTCGACGCTAAAGTTTTTCATTAACAACCAACGGTCGGCTCGAACGTGGCATGACTTCCAAATTTTTTATGGTCACGCATTTCGACCGATCGAAAAAACGGACCCCCTACAAGATCGCTCGTGTGCCCGCCTGCCCGTCTGTTGCGTGGACCGAATCGTACAAAAGCCGCGAGACTTTGAAAATTTCATCCCCCGGTTCTACATATTTCTTATAAGTTTATTCCTCGGCCCATACGACAAGATTATCAGAGAGGCCTAGGGGGGTGATGGGACGGTCCGTCTGTCACGACTGATTCGTTTCGAATGTGCTGGATCGATTATTTAAAAAAGAATATAGAAATATTAGAGAAAAAATTTGATAAATTCTATACAAGAAATAAAAATAAATTATGTTTACTTGTTCATCGACTACATAAAGTCTCGTTTTCGTTTAGGAGCTCCGTGTGCGCATGTCCAATAAGGGCCCTGAAAATACACAAAATCTACTCTTAAACAAATTTAACATCACTATTAAGCAAATCCTTGTCGGAAAAGGGTAAAATATAATCTGTTAACATTTAGGAGATATATTCATGGATATAATCAGACTTCTTGTGGGCTTATTTCTTTATCTTATAAATCTATATAAGTTTGATTATATAATATGATGTATATAAATCTGAAAAGACCTACTCAAATTTCTTGCTCGTTCTCCTTGAGCGAAACCTGCTTTCCGAACGAGTGGTAAAGTTCTAAAGCAGTAAGATGTAAATTCTTAAATTATTGTGAAGTATTTCAAGCATTTATTCATAACCTATGCAATAAAAATATTGAATCAACAACGTTAGTTTATTATATTATTGAAATTTTATTTGTTTATTATTATAGTAAAATAAATTATAAAGGAAACGGAAAAAGAGAAAACATTCAATTTACTTTCTAAAAATAATTTATATTTTCTTGTAAAGTATAAGTAATATAAGTATATCATAAATAACTTTTCTTATTATTTTTTTTTTATTTATGATTTCAATTACTTACTTCATATTTCAATTTTAGATTTTATTCAGACGTAAGATTGAAGTATTTTACACAGCCTCGTTCCCACAAGCACAGATATGGAGCGATCATCCGCCCAGGGGCTACCGCGTACACGTGTGTGCTTAGGGTGTGCTTGCGTCGGAGAGTGCTCACGGCCGATCAGTTTATTCACCTTAAAGGGGCCTTTGTAGTCACGTGGTCTGCTACGTAAGCGTCAAACGATATACAAATACACGTTGGATCAAATAGCTCTGCGCCATCTAAGACGAGTGAAACCTTTGAAACGAGCGAGACTACTGAATATCGGACCGTATATATAAATTTTGGAAGGTACAATGTTATAATACAATCTATCTTTAACAGATAGCGACTCCTATTTGCGGCCTTTTTTACATAGGCAGAGGTATTCCTACGTACACCGAAAAAAATAGTTTTAATTTATTATCTAAATAATGAATAAACGTTATTAACGTTTAAATGTAACAAAGTAGCAGCTGTTTGCTCCTGCTTGCGAAGAGTTTGCGGCCAAGTGTTCAATAACAACCATCGCTTTTCAAGTTCTTTGCATATATTTCTGATTGAGAAGTGCATTATGTTTTATGTAAAAAAACGAGTGAATGAAATTTTTTTTCGATAAGACAATGAATATTACTTTAATCAAAAATATTGTTGGCCACAGTTTAATAGAAAATTTGGTAAAAGTATATTTCCCCATTTCTACAAATATGTAAAAATTTGAATTGGATTAAAAACTAGATGAACGTAGTATCCACGCAACCGGACCTTAATCCATTATAAAATTATTTTTTTAAGTCATGAACGAAAATTTTGATACCAAAATAAAGTGTTTTCATTTACTCTTTTGCAAAAGATTCTTAGTTACATTGTAGTATACGCTATAGTAATTGCGTATCCGCGATGGCAAATCTTGTTGCACGGATTACTAGGTCCAGTAACCACAAAGGACCTTAATGCAGTTCGGTCTTCGAAGTGATACGTACGTTAACTTAGTTGAAAGTACTTGTGACTTACCTTGACCCAGTAGAAAAGACTTGTGATTTTTGACCAATTATGGTGACAATGGGCCCGAATTTGATAAGCTACGTGTATGATAGTGGGAGTTCTGTGGCTGCCTCTCATCTCCATCATCAGACCAGCTCAATGGTCTCATAGTTAATCGGTTGTCGCGTGTACAAATTTCAAGATTTGTTTCTTAGATAGTTGTAATACTAATGTAAGTTTTCAAAAAATAGCCTTATTTATACTCAATAGTACTTTTAAATATAAATTTATGCTGTAAGTTACAATTTTGCTAATAACGAAAAATTTATGCTTCGTTTAGTTGAAACAGGTCGTTGGGTGGATTAACTATATTATAAAGAATTTACATCACGAAAACTCGTTATGTTAACATAATCCCTGTAATCTTTAAAATATTAACTGCTTAGATGTAAAGACAATGTAAAACGATTCGATGAAATAGAAAATCCGTTCTATTTGAAAATAAACTAAAAAATTATGTATAAGAAAAAAAAAATATGGTGAAGTATTGCATGACTATTACTTCGGAAACTACTATCGATTAAAAATATTCGTTACCAACACTCAGAATGGCGAATTTTAGGTATAACTGATAGAACACAAAGAGAGAACTGAGGCAGTGGTAATGATGATCTTGTGCGGTACAAGCAGAATGCGTTTAAGAGATTAATATAGGGTTAGTAGCATGAGAGAGTGATATGATTTGCCAAAAATACGGCAAGTAAAGCGAAAAGTATGCGTCGATGTGGTTTGTCCAACTCGAAAGGACGAATGTAATTAACGGAATACGTGTGATAGAAGGGCGACAAAAGCCATAGAAAATGTCTAAACCGTCTCTTATTAGTGAAGGTTCAAATTCTAATCATCACATAACTAGAAATTGCATGAAATAATTTTTAATATCGTTCGGACTATGAGGGTGTCTAAGAATTGTACAGTAGAGACATATGAGGGCTTTAACTGCCCCTCTAGGAATTAGGTCCAATTTTTATATAACCCAAAAAAAGAGGCGTATATGCTGTTTAAAACGAATTCAGTTTTATATATTGTACTTCAATTTATATTAACTGATCATATTGATCGGAACTGTATTGTTTTAATATCAAAAGAAAATATGGGTGTGTTTTTTTGTAGGCGCCTTTGTAGGCATTTTTTCTTAGCCTTCTTAAGGTAGTTATAAGCTATAAGTAATAACAAATAAATATTTAAAACTTGTTTATTTGTGAAAATTAAACACTGTATGAAAATATTAATAATACTAGTAAAATATTGTGTTTTTTTTAATACTAAAATATAAAGACAAAACTGTAATGAGTATCTCTCAGACACTTTTTGACAGTTATTCCTTGTACATAGCGCTTTTTATTGTAATGAGATACGGCGTATACTATTGCAGGCTGACGGGGAGTCGTGATTGTTCCGTGGGTGGCGCTGATCACCCATGTTTTCTTTTCCATTTAACTCGCCATCCCGAGGCCTGTCATGAAGAATTTCATTAAATCACAGTGAGGGTGTCGTTCTCTATGCGGAATCTACAACAGGCGTAACTTTACGTTTCGGCAGTCTACTGCCGTACATCGAGACCGTGGAACGTCCTTTGATACGAGGACCCTAGCGATCTGCAACGCGATCTCCAAACAGAGCGATATCTCATCCATCGATCTTTAATGGCCCCGTAACCGTAGACTCTCGCTCGCAGCGCCGCCGTCCCATCTCGCTTTCCTGTATACGACGTACTCTGCGGCCTAAAGCCAATCGTACGAGGCGCAGGAGCAGGAACAAAGAGATATTGTACACGCGGTGACGTCACAAAGGGCCCGTCCTCCGGGATGGCTTTTGCTCTTGACATATTAATCTCGTCTCGTTCCAACACCGACCGATTTCCTTAGGACGTACCTTCTGTCGTTTTAGATTGGTTCGAAATAATATCGAAGCGGGAGAAATGGTCTGGTCTTTTTTACGTTATCCGAAGAAATGGCCGAGATTAGATTGTTATCGATTAGAAAGATAGAAATGATGTCTCATGATTATGAAGACTACTGTCAATGGAATACCGTGTCAACAAAAACGATTAGTTTCGTAATTTCTTCTCACAGTAAGTTCGCTTTGTTCCTAAAATTAAAATATATTAATATAACGTCTAATTAAATTAGTATGCTTAAAATATCCATTCTGATTGTCGATTCTTCAATGGCTTTTTTCGTTCAGAAATAGTCTTTTAAATAATTGAACGTAATTAATTTTCCTTTAGAATAGAAAAAACAAAATATTAGATAAAATATATTGTCATCGAGTAATTTTAATAATCGAAACTCATTTAAGTAAGCCTAAAATTATTTATCATACAGTAATACAAGATCTGTTCAAATGCAAATAGTTCAACCCATTCAATGCAAGGCAGACTGGTTTCGTCGATATATATTATTTAAAAATGAGCTCAATAATTTATAACCTAAGAAATTATAATAAGAGGTAAAACATTAAGATCTCTTTTACTAGCTACAGGAAATGCAAATATTATTTTCTTTAATAATAGTATATCAGTCCTTCAATGGCCATGAATTTCAGCAAACGCAGGTGTGGGAATTTATATTTTCTCGCAAATTTTTATAATACAGACAAAAATTAGAGAAAAAAATTATAATACAAATGTTCAAAACAATTAAAAATCACTTTTTGAAATACCTCATATATTAAAAAACAAAAATTTGTAATGGCATATGTGTACAGATGTTAAAAATCACGAGAGAGTAGTAATAGTAAACATAAGAAACGGCAGCGACATACAGACGAACGGACGGGCAGGCAAATACCGAGATATTAGCAAAGGGCTCCGTACTTATATGGAACCCTGAAAACATTTCTACCTTTCGGATGTCGAAAAAATTTTATTAAAATTAATTTTGAGTTCATTCTACGACTCTGACAAAAAAAAAAAATGTAGATTTTATATCTTAAGCAAACTGTAGTTACTATTATAATGATACTAACTAGATCGTTTTAACTTTAAGATTAAAACAGAAAAGTTACAGATAACTTTGTGCCCGAGGTAGAGCGTGGATCCTCGAAGGTGATGAATCTCGTGGTCCAACAAAATCGGAAGTTGAGTCGGTAACGAAGTAGCCTGCACACAGAAAACATGCCAAAAAATATTTAGAATTTTTCCTCAAATAACTAACAAAATTCACAAACATATGTATAATATGAAACTTGATTATATAGCGCGTTTTTTTTTATTGCATGATGAAACTAATGGGAACATAGCATAATTATCGCGATTATTATTTCTTATGTTTAAATTTTAGAAAAGTATATGAAAAAAAGTCATATGCACAGTTCACACGCAGTAGAAGTGTTACTTTCAAAAAACTAAACTGCGAAAGAATGAGACAAATGCCGTGTGGGAGTGGGTCATAATAGTATTTAGGTTTCATCTCATTTTTTTTTTCTGCCGATACTCGCGACACTTTTAGGATTTAGTTTCCGAAATATTTGAAAAATGTTTCATTAAATTGATAAAAATATTCACAAAAACAATACACGTGAACAGCACACCACGCTGGCTATTAAGGCTTTCGCCTCGGCTTCGTAATGCGCAGGTGCAACAAACACACACGTTTACAACGCTCGGTAGACAAGGGAGGTTGTGAAGCACCCATAAAGAAGACGAAGATAATAGGAAACGCTATTTATTTGTATTCTATTTCATTCTCTCGCAGGCTCTATACATTTGTCTGTATTTAGTGTCGCTTTCGTTTCATCGATTTTTAAATCACAAGGTTGCTCTAAAAACCTCTTCATTTCAAAAAAACATATCTTAAAAAGAATTTCACGTAGATATCTCATTTCGTATATATGAAATATCCATCAACTTTTTATTATCAAATGAAATCCTTCAAATGAAAATTTTTATAGAGATCAATTTCATGCTTTCGCGATGAAACGGCTCCATCAGGGCCGCCTTTGAAAAAATGAAGATGGCGTTAAGATCTAGTTAAGATATCTACCGCCGTGACGACCGCGCCTCTTACATTTATATATTATATTCCTGATAACCCACTATATAAATATGTACATCTGTTTGTTCGTTCATTCTCTATACGTTTGCATGTCATTTGTGATCGAACATTGTCGAGTTGTTGTACGCTCGTCCAAAAGTGTTTTCAACAAAAAAAAATCGTATCAATTGGTTAAATTGATTAGAATTGAATTTCCATTAGATATTCATTTAGAGGGCTCTGTGAAGATATTCAATAAGGTTCCTGTAGATATACAAGATTTACCCCTATACAAATTTATGAGCGTTATTAAACAATCACTAAGTAAAATACAATTTCCGAATATTTAGAAGACAATATCCATGGGCATAAGAGGCTAGAATTCTTACCGGGCTGTTTCCTTCTTCATGGTTTCGTATTTTTTTTTTTTGGCTACGTATGAGCAAATTAGAAAAGAGCTACCCTTAAGTTTCTTGCTCGTTCTCCTTGAGGGAAAACTGTCTTCCGAACGAGTGGTAAAGTTTAGATTCGCAAAAAATTGTGACGCATTTCAAGTGTTATTTTGTAACCTATGAAATCGGGATCGGGATTGTATCGGAATCGACAGCGAGGTCGGGATCGAGGTTTAGATTTAAATGGAACGTGTGACGGGGACGGCGCGACGCGGGGGCTAGGACCGAGAACAGGGCCGGGCTCAGGACGCCGGCCGTGCGCGAAAGACAGATGTCATAAATAAGGGAATTCATGAACACACCAATGGATATCTATTTTAACATGTCTGTTTTTTTGTAGATACTTTGTGTAGATACTTCTCTTTGCTGGTAACACAGTAAAATGTAGGCACACCGTACACTGGCTTGGTTTCCCGGTGAATTTATACACGTAAATACAGGTCAGCAACTAGGTTTTTAAGTTAACTACGCGTTCGAAATAAATAAGCTGGAAAGTGAAGGTTAACAATTTAGTGATAGTTTATAAAGAAAGTTGTTGTAGTATTTCTTTTTATCTGTCTTAAGCAAATATTCGACGTCATATCTACGATTGAGCTAGCCGTGTCTAATTTTCTCGAAGATTATAGTGAGTTTTTTTAATAAATGTCTGAAAATGCCTTGATAATTTGTTGGAAACTTCCATCCAAAAAATAAACACAATTTTTAAATTTTTGACGTTTTTTTGTCTTTGTTTTCTTGTATATTTCAAATACCGGGATATCCGTAAGAATTTATTACAGATTCTTAAGCAAATATTAATAATTAAGTGAAACTGCTTTCGTTTATAATAAATTTAATTACCTCATGCACTACTGGCAATACTCGTTTTATAGCTTTAGAATATCTGTACGACTACTACAAAAAATATAGTCCCTCTATGAATATGTACATAATATTTGGAGAATTTTTCATCACTTTAAATTCCAGGCAGACGATTTAGTGATTACAATACAACATCCATTACCTTTTCAGTACAGTCAATTAGCATTAAATTTAGTAACATAACAAAGAAAATATACTGGGTGATATGAAAGAAACATCACAATATATTTTGTACAAACATCGCTGTATCTAATAGAGTTCATTTTCGTTATAGCTGTTTGTACGTAGTATTAATTCAATAACGCTCGTAAGCCGTGCGTAATAATTTGTATACAGGAAATTTGTTTGTCTGTTTTTCTTTATGAGTCATTGGCTTTATCTGCTTAAAAAAGCTTAAATTTCGGGTCAGGGCCCTCTGCGAGTAATAAGCGGATGAGCGGGCGGGCGCCAACGGCCGCTTCTGATAGGCCTTCTGACAAATCCCTTGACCCATCGGGATCGCTTTGTGATGACCTTTCTTTACGAATTTAAATTTTTTATCTCGAATTTGTTTATTGGGCGTTCCGCAAACGTTTTAGAAGCGTTTCGAACTTGTAAACCTGCAAGAGATAATGGCTCTAGTTGTTCCACAGTCCCCGAATTTATTATCGTTGTCTCCAATTTTCGGTTCGGGGATCGAAAATATCGGCCGTGAGGGAAGCCTGTCTTACTTTATTTTTGCGCGTAACGCTCTAAAAGAATTTAGAGCGTAGATTTTTTGTCGTTGTTGCGCCACTCATATAAGAAACAGATAATTATAGATATAAAGTACAATTTATACACACAAATTACAATTTAAACTTTTTTTTTGCGTAATATTCGTCAATATGATACAGACTTTTGGATCAGATCAGACCTTAATTGTCATACACGTTAACGTAATGTTATAACTATTAAAACCGATTCATATTTTTGCAGCGTAGAGATTTTAAAATTATCTCTTTAGTTTCTTAATAAAGTTTAGCACAGATAAATTAAGTATTAAATAGATTATAAATACGGTTAACGGCAAAAATGTAAAAGCAAACCATGACCTATAATATATTTCACGTTCACAGTACAGAACAAGTCGGCACAAGCGCCAAAATAAATACTTCAATTCGACCGTAGACCGAGATATATTACTTTTATCTGCGCACACGTCGCTGCCGACGGATAAAAAGGATAAAAAAAAATTTGGTTGCCTGTAAAGTCGGTATACGGGCGAAAGTTTTACGTGACAACGACTTTGAATGGTAAAATCATTTTAATGTGAATATTCATTCGTATAGTAGGAAGAAGGATGAAATAATAGTAACAATTTAAAACATTTATTTATACAAAGAATTATATTTAAAACATTAATTTATACAAAGAATCTCGCACTGAATTTCATATTAACAAAATTTTATTTTTACCTTTACACATACATACGTATTTATATACAAATATACATACAATAACTTGCAATACATTTGCAAGCTATGCACTAATTCTCTAGTGCTGCGCGCGCGGCAGACCGATCATAGTTGAGTGGGAGAGAGACGCAAGGCATTCGGCGGGCCTCTCTCTCGTTCGGTGACTCATCGTTACGTTACCGAGCGTTACACTTTTTCATAAGTGACTCCCAGCCGCAACCTAATTTAAGACGTTGTCACGTCAAAATTCATACGAAGCAGAGCTAGATCGCTTCGAAACGCGGCCAATGCATACATATCGTGTAACGCGTTGTGAATCGCTCGGCGCGTACCTACGTCACTGCCCGCTAGGTGGGTATAAAATATTCGTAGGGACACGGCAGCGGAAGCGCTTAATCTATAGGGCGGCCGGCCCAGCATCCACGCGGCCCTTGTGTTCGGGCGCGATACTCCTGCCCGCTCATCTCGGCGAAAGGAAAGGTAATGCTTTATGCATGATTTTGGACGTACAGCGGACAACATTATAAGCGAACGGTCGTATAAATAATCGAGGGACACGTCTGTTTCCATGTTTCGCGTCCTCGTCGTATAATGAAATAATAATGGGCATATATAAAACCAAATAAAAATAGACAATTTTTTATGTGATATTGAAATATTCACGACTTCAGCGTAAGGGCGGAAAATGTTGTTAATAATCATTATAATATTGAGAGATGCGTTCAATAATTTTAAGATAGGATAATGCTAAATATTTTTGAAGATGCTTGCTTATTGCATCCATGTCAACAATACACTTTGAGAAAGGTAACATAGGTATATGTGTCAACAGATTTCGGTGCTCTCGTTCCTTCTGTAATTTTTGAATCTGACACTTCATCGTCATGGGGTTTCCAATGCCCTGATCAGGTATTCTAACTTATGAACTTGCCATACAAGCGCTTTGAATATGCCTTTGAACTTCAAAAATATATATTAGCATACTCCGATGAAATATATTGCGATAGCCTGGCGATAATAAGCTAACGCTAAAAAAAAGTCCAGAAGAATGCCAATCATATCCAAAAACACTAAGCCTAAATCATTAAACCTAAATCACTAGGAAAATAGATCTCGTTACGTTAATCAAATTAGTATATATCTATAAATGCAATTTAACAATTCAATATTGCTATGCAAAATATAATTTATTCGGATAAACAAACTGAAAACGTTAGTACAAATCAGTGCGAATGCGAAAAAATACGTACAAAGGGCACTCTCAGTCCCTTTTTATTTTTTTGGATCGTTATGAAAGGGTGCGACCCCTCTGTAGTAGCTGAAAATAATGTGATTATCGAAGTTATTCTTGTAAATTATAGATGACATTTTAAATGTAGGCATGTTTTTATAACTACAAAATCGACTCTGTTTACATTAAAAGTTTTTCTTTCAACATAAAAACTACGTACATCATTCAGAAATGTAGATAAAACAGACATTTTTTTTTTAATAAAATCATGAAGCTTGTTTAGTTTAGTGTGTTTTTTAATCTTTTAGACTGTCACGGGGGAAAAAAAACATTTAAAAACTATGTAACTATTACTACAAAACTATATACCTCATCACTATTGAGGTTCAAGAGACAAATATTTATAAACCTCGTTTAAAAACTGTCATTTGTGTATTTTTGTCGGCAGCGAGCTATTCGAACATTAATTTGACAATTGTGGAATAAAAATGAAAATACAGTTTGACCAAGTTGTGACGGTTTCATGTAAATCGGAATGTATTGCTCGAGTCATAGATTGTTAATAAGCCAGCAGATTGTGGTCGGCTTGGTCAGTCCAGTGTCTTCCAGTATCATTTTCTTAAAGCACAAATTATCAATTTGACATGAAAATATAGGGATCATAATTAACGAAAACATATATACATATATTTTTGTTTTACAGAAATAAAAAAAAACAAGATCTGTTCAAGCAAAACGTCGAATTTGAAAGAGCAACAGGGTTACCTTGCAATATTTAAAAAAAAATCACAAATATCGTTATCGATAACATGTCGATGATTAAGTTGGATTTTCAAATGAATGGGTAGAATTTAATAAAAACGTTAAACCCTCTTAAACAGTGAGACTTTTACAAAGCGATTAAAGATTACTATTCTGGTTAGTCATGAAATGTCTTCTCACTCTTTGCGAAGTTGAACATCGCGTTGGTGAAGACATGCCTGTACACTGAGAAACCTTTTTTGCAAAAATTAAGAAGTCTCTTTGTAATGGCTGTGTTTACTAAATTTATGTTTTAAAGTTTATTTTCGAGCATTGTCTGTCTTTGATTATTAAACTAGTTCAGTAATAATGAGATATCGTAACAACAAATTATTGTTATAAACGAATTAGCGAAGCATATTAATATTTACAATATCGTGTGAATTTGAATATTATAATTCTTATTTATAATATAAAGAAGAGATATTTTTTAATTCTAAGTGTTTTTTGATTTTTTACTTTCTATAAATAATGGTGAGTAATAATTGAAGAATTTTGTAATTTCAAAAGGTGCATATGTAAAAATTAATAGTGTTTGCTTATATTTTATACAATATTATCATTAATTATTAGTATTCGCATTATTCTTAGTATTACTACATATATTCGTATACTTCTTATATTGAGTAACTCTTGGGCGCAAGCGCATCCCGCTTTTTGTAACATGGTCGAAACATGTATAATCGTGCATATTAACGGCCCTTAAACATCTGGAAGCGATCGCAGCGCGTCCTTTGCACGTACTTTTCTTATAGCACTAATATTTCTGTATTGCATAGGATACTGTACTTCTTCATGTTAGGTACCTACTTTTCTTGTAAAAAGGTTTCCATATGTTTATTGATTAGAATACAGGATAAAATTTTGTAAATTTTATTGCTTGATGTCGTAATAGTATTTTCGTATTATTTTATATTGATAGTATATTATATATTAATAGTATTTTAATAATTAGTATCGTAATAGTATAATAGTAATATGATGCAAATATTATGCTGCTAACATACATTATGCAGCATAATATATGTGTATATAACACGTTCTTTGTTCGATCAGGGGTGCGTGCGCTTCATGCATAGCTGATTTGTAAAAAAATATTTGACAAGTTCTACTATGGCGACGGCGATCGATAAATTAGATTTTCCAGAGTGAACTGAGCATTAATATTGTGCAATTTCCTATTTTCTGATTTTTGTTATTAGTAACACCACAACGGAAAGTATTGTATAGTATTTTATAGCTACATACTAGAAATTAAAAAACCCAGTAATCAGTTTTATTAACTATATACATGGATTTACAAAACGTTTTTTAATTACAAGAAACATTCGTGACGTCACTGTTTTAGTGATTACAAAAATCGCCACAAAAAATTAGTAAAAGGAATCAGTTAAACAGAATAATTGTTTTTACAAAACTTTTATTGTTGAGGTAATTACAAGTATTTTAGTAATTTTTAGTCCATTTCACTAATTTTTTTCTCAGTGTACATACATTTTTAACGAAAATTGTAACAATTATATACAGGTCTGTACACCGACACCAGTATGATGTGTGCCCACGACACGCGTGTCTGGTCCACGCTCGACCGCTGCACTCTGTTGCTTTCCTTGTTCAAATCTTACACTTTCAAATTTGTATCTTTAGAGAAAATTACTCTGAAAGATTATACAAAACAATCTTTATACGCATTTCTTACGGTTTCCGGCGCCGTCGCACCGCTCGCGCCCCAAACTCGGCATCCATTCCAATTCTGGCAGTCGCAGAACTTCTATTTCGTCCTGTAACCCGCCAGATAGAAATTTAAACGACCTCTAAACTTTCGATTTCATTTTTCAATATTGCGACGTCATCGTGAAAATCATAGTAACATGAACTTTTAAAAGTGATATTTACTACTCTTCGTATTTGAAACTCATATCTTAAACTGCTTTATTGATTGCTTTCTAGTTTTTAAAACGATAAAAATTCGGGTCAACTGTACCGTCATTGATCAAACGTGACCCAGATGCGTTGGCTCACGCCGCGCCAATTCCGTAGGCATCAGCTAATGCGCAGCCGCTAACCTCCGTCGCGTTATCTGCAGGTAAATGAACTAGCTTTGTGCTACAATTTGCTTCGTTTAGACCATGGATCTCCGAGATTTTTAGTCTTAAAACTCCTCCACTAAGTTTCAAGAATTAAGACCTAGCTAGTTAATTTATGGTATTAACTCTGTGTAGTTTTTAATAACTCGCTAATATCTAGCAAGCCAATTCATCATACTAACATAGTCTATTTTCTATTGTGTGTCAAAACTTAGTTAGCTAATTTGTCGTAGTAACTTACGGTAATTTTCAATTACGTGTTAAAATGTAGCTAGCTAATTCATCATAGTAACTTACTATAACTCTTAATTGCGCGCTGAGATCTAGCTATCTAATTTATCATAGTAATCTATTGTAGTTTTCAATTGCATGCGTCGAGTGAAACGAATAGAATTTAATTTCTGTTAGATTTCATAATTAAAGCTTTAGGTGCTTTAAATAAAGTTGCGTTTAATTTAAAAGATTATGTTGCAAATACGAAAGATGTCACAATTTTTCCAAATCCTTATAAAGGTGATATAGAAACTCTTACTTCAATATTACCAATGAATATATTCAGCACTTGAAATAGATATAATGATAATTAAGGATCTACAGCCTACACTGAAACGATTTGGTTTGGGGCTCCGGGTGTTTGCCTAACACAATGGCAGTGTGCTACAAGTTTAGCGTGAGGACGGTTAGAGTTCGATGCGCCTAGTAGCATACAACGGAGATCGGGAGAAAGTTCTGCAGGGATGCGTGTCGGCGTGTGAAGTAACTGACATGAAACCACTACTTACTATCATCGTACGTTTTTTATACCTTTCCTTACGCAAATTATGTATCAACAAACTTTCACTTAACAGCTAAAGCTGTACTTCCAAATCAGTTCTATGTCATGTACTATTACGATGGTAGTCACTCGCTACGCTTAAGAAAAACACGAGTGTGTCGTTATGCATTAAGTCCGGTGCCTTATTTCGCTGACGCTGAATCGAACTAATTGCGGCTTGGCCTTCGTTTGGCCGAGAAGCTCCAGAATCTTTAAGTATAAAGTCAGCTAAGATGATAGTCAGTAACGGCCTGCTGAGTGGCCTAGAGGAAGACGTCAAAGTGCAACGATGCGTCACCTTCTCGGTTGAGTACTCCACTAAGTCTCAGAACTACTGGGCTTCGGTAGACTGTTCAAACTACAATCTGGTGCCGATGACAACACATACTGTCTTATCTGGGTTATCCAGATGACGATGGCAACTCAGATTAACGACAGCTTCTGATTTTACATGCTGATGATTCTGAACTGACGTGTATGCACGTGTTAACAGATTTCCGGCTAGTTAGATAAGAGCTGAGTGCGCCGGCGGTCGGTCTTTGCACGCGCTGCATTTTATCGTGTCTTGCCTTTCATAGTCGCAGCGACCTAATCAATATTTCCGATATTTCTTTTTATCATTAGCAAATGTTTCGTGCGGGTCAACTACTAATACGTGTATAATAAATATTTCTAGTTAATGTTACATTAAACTCTTACACTTACTAAACTTTAAACCATGTAGAAAATTCGTAGAATTGTCATAGTTCTACGAATTTTTTACGCGGTTTACAGCATGCGGGTATACAGGTATGCGTCTCAAATATTAAATTCGATTACAACTTTTAACGTTTTTTCATCACTCAGGTATTGTAATGTTTTGTATTAAACGTACTTAAAAATAATTCGACGTACAAAAACGTTTTTATTTTTTTTTTGCATTGGCTCTAGAAACAATATTGAATTCGATTAAGTTCACGGTTGACCCACTCTCCATCCGGGCATCCAGATTTAGGCCAACAACAAAGCTTTAAAGCGGCTTGGTGCAAATCATAAAACACGACAGAAAACGATATTGTTAATAGTTCAATAAAACAACAATATAACCAAACAAATACATGCATTGTTGAACTCTAAATTGAATAAGACGTGTCATCCGCCTAAAACAACTCTTACGTTGTTCGGTTTTTTTGGAAAAAAAAAGAGAAATCCAAGTATGATCTTTATTTGTGTACTATGAAAGTGTAAACGCGATCGTAAAAATTTATGACAGTTGTGTTTCTAGAATTTGGATCGGCAAAAAGGGAACGTGGAATAGGTTTATTTTTCATCCGTGACTTGAACGGAAACGCGAACCTTTGACATTGGGATTCGGGACAAGATAAGTTTACCTATGTTTACGTTTATTCATTGTTATTTGTTGTCCGATGTAGTTTTAACTTTATTGTCCTGGAGTCGGCATTCTATTTGTAGTCCCAGATGCAGCATACGCCGTTTCTTGTCATAATTTTGTATCCTTCGTCCAAATATTTGTTTATTTATATCAGTGGCACGAAAGTCATTCAATGGTTTAAGTAACTGATTTTGATTTCTATGATATCTTCTTAGTCGAAAGAATAGGCTGCATTTAGAACTTCTTCGAATCGTTTTATTAATACCTCAGATATTAAATTGTTTTTAAATTTATGTATTTATATACAAAACTCTTGTAGCAAATTATTTCAAAGATCTGAAAAAAATCTGGTTAAACAAGGCCATATTAAAAGTCATTCAAATCAAATTAACTAAAAAAGTCTAAAAACTTATATTTTAATGTGTTAAAATTTCCTTTTTACGATTTTCCGATTTTGCAACATCTAGTAATAGATAACTAGAAATCAAAACAAACAATAGATTAAAAGTTCATTACTAGCTTTGATATTTTATTTCATGTACTTTCCAAACTTTGTAAGTTCTCAGCAACGTTCATTTACAAAATCTGAAAAATTGTCTCCTAGTCTGTAATGTAAAAATATTTTTGGGGGTTTTTTGTACAAATTAGTACACAATTTCATAATTTCGGGCAGCTGAGAAGTAATTCACACGCTACTAGCCAAAATTACATCCTATCGAAATAAAAATATCTTACAATTCATTTTGAACCATAAATATTTTATAGACGGAAGTCCCATTATCATATTTTCAGTGTTTATGCGTATTAAATAAATACAGACCAATGCTTTAAAAGAAAACATTTTAGGATCATATTCTATCTCACATTTTATTCATATTGTTGTGTACAATTGCCATAAAAGAAATAATTCAATATTAGAACAACTCCTTTATAAAAAAAGAAAATATTATCTTATATTTGTTTAAATTCCTATTTTATTTATATATATTTTTATGTATATATTTATATATATTATATTTACCAATTTATTTATATTCAACAAACATTCTGAAAGGCTATTCAACAAGTACAGATATCAGAGTGTAGATGCAAATGGAGAAGAGTTTTATTTTTATGATCAGTACGTTCACAAATCAAGTGCGATTAACGACAAGCGTTCAAGTAGTTCCACTATTCGACTTGTTTTTTTTTCATATATCTCAATAGCCCAACTACTGATAGGGTCTTTACATTTTACAACATTTACATTAATACAAGGTACATCCAAACTGTTGTACCATGTACAAAATTCTATATTAATGACTTATGATTATGACTCATATTAAAGTCGTAGTATAAAGACTCGTGATACAATTAATATTATATATCCGGTATCCCTAACCAGTTATGTCACGAGAAGTATTTTGAAATCGTACCATGTAAACATGTTTAATCTCTGCCCAAGCTCCACGATCTTCAAATCAGTTATAATTATATCCTGGGTCAAACTTATTGTGGTGAAGCCGTCCTATGGCCAACCTGGCTACAGCATAAAAATGGACCGGTACAACCGGTGAAATATCACAATTTACTCGTCCAGTAAACGAGAGTTCCGGTGGTCGACCCCCTTTCATTAACTCGATTCTCCCTTTATTAGATATTCTACTTTCTTCCAAAAGGCTGGCAATGCACTAGTGATTCCTTTGGAGTAGCGAGTGTTCATGGGTGGCGATGACTATGTAGTTTCTGATGGCTCGTCCGCTCTTGTGCCCTTCGAATATGCTATACAAAAAACTTATATAATTGCATAAGAAATCGATTCGGACCAAGAATCGAATTCGTCACCATTAACGATACGTCTGCGACACGTCTCTCACGAAAGCAGAACCCAAAATGGCCAATATCGAGTTGGCGAGGAATTAATTAAAGTAATAAGATTTATGTTAGGTCACAATTCTTACTTTGCGAGGCGCGCTTACTTTGTTTGCACCCTCTTTATTGCCTCCCTAGGGCGGCGCCCCCACCTCTGATATATTAATAAATCCTCTCGTTTCACCGAAATTTCAGATGCTATGAATATTTCATAGAGCAACGGGAGCTTCCTCTCGATATTGCCTTTTTTTAATGACCGGCAGTCGATATTTGTTATTCCGAATAAAATATCACCGGAGAGACGTTCGACGTCCACGCTGAGTATGCTTTTGGATTGCAATAGAGAAGATATAGTGTTTATTTCAAGATCTCGCCCAACATAAAATCTTAAATTAGTTTTTAGTTACTCTCAAAGTAGTATTTTTCTCCGCATACGTATATTATCGAAATAGATTGATTAGGAAAAGGGAATAATTAGGAAGTACAAGGCTTACTCCTTGCCACGTTCTGGGATCACCCACGCGGCACCGCACAAGTGTTTATCGTTACATAAGTTGCAAGTTACATGTACCCCCTTTTCGGGAGTTGCAATATTGCGACACCTATCGCCCCGCCAAAGAGAAAAGGTAATAGGCGAGGAAACACATTTACGATATAATAGATAAAGATGTATATTAATGTTTCTGTATATTAAAGCGCATGTAAGCAATATTAAGAATATAGAAATGTAATGAATAATGCAGATGCATATTGTGATGTAGTCATCGGTTTCATAAATTCAAATTGTTCGTGCGTCACGATTATTAAGACGGTCGTAAAATTATTAAATAACGCATTCAACTCTAAGAACGCTGTTGAGTTCGGACTATTACGCTAATGAGGTGCTGTTCTAATTAACAGATTATACTTCAAATTACTTGGTGATATGTACCACTTTTAACAAGGAATTTGAATACGATTTATTAAATTTATTAAGAGTACATCTGAAGTGAGAATTTAAGAGCACTCTCAAAGTTAAGTGCTATTTACTATAACGAGAAATGACCTGTCGACATGTTAGTCGCAACGTCAAAAACACGGTTACTTGTAACTCTCAAAGCAAGTGTTTACCTGTTTTTATGTACAGTAGATTACGATTATCTGTTGAGAATTCTTACCTTTGGTGTCTAAAGTAAATTAAAAATATATGTCTAATAACAGCTTAAAATTGGTGAAAAATAATATAGAACATACTCATGAAAGAAAACTTATTTCATGTTTCGTGGATACGTTTAAGTGAATTTCAAAAAAAATATTGAAACATGAAATTTGTAAGTGGATCAAATGTATTATATGGACACGTTTAAAAAAAACGCTCACACCCGCCGCTAGTCAAATCTACTTCAGAATCTTTATAAACGAAAGTCTTTCATAAAAACACTTACGACTGTTTCTCCGCAAGTTTAAGGGGGAAAAAGCTGAGTTCGCTTTCAGGGAGCGCCTTAATGAGCGCGTGCACTCCGCCGCCGGCCGCCGTAATGAAAAGCTCGGCCGCGAAAGCTTTATAAGTGCACTTCAGGTCTCCTCGTAAATACACCGTACGGCGGAAGTGGTGGCTGCAACTAACTAAAGCGACCTGCGCATGCACTCGGCATCGCGGCATATAATAATAACAATGCCTTTATTTGTTTATTACTTATATTCCTAGTACATTACGATTATAGTGTTTCATATTTTTTTAATTGTATCTTGAACAAGATATTGTGTCTTTGACGATATTGAGAAATTTCTGGTTAAATATTGATACGATGCTAGTAGGAGAAGTTTTCTATATTATTTTTGAAGCACGGCAATTTACCACTGAAAGCTGCTTTTGTGAGGGGTAAACTGGGAACAACATCGCGACTGCTGTTCTGGTACGACGATAATGTGTGATGAGGAAATATCAATTCCTTGGTGGACATTGAAATCTAATCGTAAACAACAGCATTTGCAGAAATTAAGTTATTTAAAAGATTTCCATAGATTCTATACCTATCTGAAGGTTTTGAAAACGTTTTAAAAAAATACTCAATTTTGTTTTATCGTTATAAGGTTTGTATTTCAGCAAAATCAGTACAAAGTATTTTCATAAATTTAGTAATTCTATGGCGTGAGTGTACTTTAGCCGGCAAACTTGACACACTAACGCGGCAGAACACTAGCGAGTGTCAAGCGGAAGCGTCGCTAATTTCCGGCCTTCGGATAATAATCGACGGCACAAATGACAGGAGGTCCTAGGACCTGAAGTCCTGCACGATGTTTTGCATTGCATTGTTGAGTGTTAACTTCCATTCAAGACATGCCCGGTTGGATCTTGACCATGGGCGAACTGACCGAGGAGTTTTCGGCTTAAGTATCGCGTCGATGACCACATTCATCAACAGCCCCCGCCGCGCACCGGCCCACGTAGAGAGCATCAGGGGCCAAGGTCCTCGATTCGAAATAAGAAGATTGTGCTAAGTGGCGATAAGACCTAATGCGCACAGTTAGTGTCCCTCGAGGTACGCATGTGAATATGTGAACACCTGATTTTTATAAGTCGATCGTTGAGCTTGGGCGGCAGGTGAAAATGCAGACGTACTAACGAGTTAAATACGTTATCCTCCCTTTTTGTTTACGAAATCGCCAGTCATAAATATGACGATTCTGCGTGAATTTTGATAAGCTTTCTTTCTATATATGAAATATTCAGACTACAGAATATCAAAACAGTTTCAAAAACTGGAACAGTCCATTACTATGATTATAAATTTTATATTCTAAAAAGCAATGTTAATTATTTATCAGCCTTCGCCTCACTGTTCGTAGAATTCTCGTTATCGTTTTCATTCTAAAACTTCAGTATTACTGTCAGTATAACGTTAAGTAAGCCGTACTCATTAGTTAGCAATTAAACGCATGCTCACTGTTGTGGGTGTTATTCATTCTAAAAACATAAAATATAATTCATAAAAATAATCTGAAGAACATTGGCAAATTTTTAATCTCGTATATTACAGCAAGGCTCTAGCAGCGACCTCGACGCGTGAGGGGGCTCGGTTATCAACAGATATCAAAGTTGACCGACTCGCGTCGAAATACTAATTGTTATCGAGCACGTCTTATTCGAGTTTGTGACGCGCACTACACGATCCATAGTAAGTACAAGGTTTTTAATCAAAAAATCGTATTACAATTCCTCTGTAACTCAGTCTTTTAGTATTTTATTAACAGATTGAGTTGCAGAGAAATCGATACTCAATTTTGAGATATTTATGACTATACGTACACAAATGATATTCGTGTGTTAGTTTGTCCTATGTAATATTCCAAACTGTTAAGTTATTACAATCGAATATAGTCTAAAGATTCTCTCCATGAAATTACATACGATGATATATATATATGTTTATAGATAGCAGAAAAATAGCAGCAAAGTAGGAGCAGATGATCAGAATGAGAATCGGAGCCGGACGTCGGAAGAGAGCAGGGTCGTGTGGAGATCGAGTACGGCACAGCGTAGAGAACGGGCAGCGGCTAGTGGTGTAGTCAAATACGTTCCCGAGAATCCCCATCGGCACGGCCCACCGTCACTTCCATACCGCACCCACGTCGAGTTCCGAACGGGGCACGGCAAAAGTTTCCTTCGGCGGATTACACGGCCAATGATTTGATTTGCACGAATACAAACTTTTCGTGGCGCCACTTCGCCACCGGGAAGCCCCTGAAGTGTGCCGCTGAGCGCTCGACGTTAAACTGTCTGTGGTACGGCACAAAATCTCGCAATGTTATTATGTAGAACAGGTTATAATAATAACAGCACGCTTAGAACGAGTCAGTTAACGAATGAAGTACATAGTGATATGTGATAGATGCGAATGTACTTACTTATTGTTAATGTACATAATACTTAAACGATGTTTGCCGAGTGGTCAAGAGTGTTGCCTATTAACCAAATGTATACATCCGGCAACCTCGTTGCCGGATGGTTCAGTAGGAGAAAACACAAACCAGATACAACAACGTAATAAAATAGCAACAAATAATACATTAATTGACACGTATAATAACTTAATAACTTTACAAGATTTCCTTCTTCCTTCCTTCCTTCTTTTCTTTCAAGAGTGCCACTGCGTTAAGTGAAATAGAAAACGCATTGATATGATAATGGACAATGATACGGTGACATCTGTAACCATCACCGTCACAGATAGTTCTAGAAGTAGACCATAAAACGCTTTATGAAGTGCGCGTGACCTCATCTTAAGCCACAGACGGAAGAACAGATGGACTTTTTAATTAAGTTTTTTCAGAACCTAAGTTACGGAATTCCAATCAGCTGTCGTCACTGGCGCGTCGCGAGTAATGGTCGTGCAGTTACATGATAAATGCTATGTCATTAAAGATGGGGTAAGGCGTACGTTAACTGTCAGAGGTCGCGACAGCTGGAATAGGCTGTAAATTATATTTGAAGTATTCATATACCGTATAATCACATATGTATATATATATATATATATATATATATATATATATATATATATATATATGTAATTATATAAAAATATAAACATAATTATTAATTATGGTGACTGCTACTTTTCATTTTGTTTCTGTTTTTTATTGAAGTGAAAACTTCTTTAGCGACGTTTGGCACTTTTTTCAGATGGGTAAAAATTGTTAAACTCGCGTCAAAGCTGTAGCCTGATCGAAAACGCGCAAGACGGATGGAGAGGGGGTAATAGTTTGTATTACAACCTGCTACACGGGCTAAGTAGTGTTGTAACAATCGAATCCTAAGATTCGATTTTTTATAATCGGGTACAATCGAAGCTATACAATCGATTCCACCTATTAATCGTTTTCAAATAATCGATTAATCGAAAACTCGATTACCTTTACGGAAAAAACAGTTTTTTTCTCAATCCACATTATAGTTGTACAATCAAAATTGTAACAATCGACTGTAAAAATCGATTTTCGTAATTTTTAGGGTCAGTTTTTCAATCTAAGATTTAACTTTATCCAAGATCAAATTATTATTGCCATTATATCTATGCATAGATTAAAATATATGACTTTAGTCTCTAAAATATATTTTATATGTATATAAAATATATTATGAGTGTGAATGTAGCAGACAGCTGATTTTTGAAATTTTTAAATTAAGTTAAATTTATTGGTGGTAAAAAAAAAATTGAAAAATTACATGATAAGTTGGGAAAAGGTTTGATGATTTGCCTATGATTTTGAGTGGAGATTTCAACTTAAATTTTACAGGCGATAAAAATTAACCATTAATTGAATTTTTAAATAATGAATTTGGGTTAAAGATGTCAAAGTATTGCAATCTTAGCACAACGAAATACAAAACTACTATTGATGCGGTCTTTATAAGACATTTAAATAGATTCGAATCAAAATTGTTCGTTTCTTACTTCAGCTGCCATAATCCTGTTATATCAATTTTAGAGATTGGCGATGATGATGCTGGTAACGATGATGGTGAAGGATTCGTTGAAATTTATGGATGAAAGTTGATTTTTCTGAAAAATAAACTTTTTGATGTAAAATAATTATAATAGTTCTGTAGTGTTAATTTTTTTATGTAGTATAAACTGTCATGTTTGTGTACGATAGCGCAATAAACGAATATTGTATGTTACCACATAAATAATAGTACTTTTATGCTGATAAATAAAACGCGGAGTGCGACCCGACCTTTTTTTATTTCTATTAGTCCCGTCGTTACGTGACCAGTAGGTACCTAATTATATACGAGGAACCCTATACGCACGATTTTTGAATACTTGGTAATATTGTAAATCCAACATCACTATTGATTAATTTGACTTTTCTTCATGACTAGGCAATCAAACGATAAGTTCTGAAAAAGACGTGTATTACAATTGTGATACTTTCATAATTATCATGTATGAAAAGTAACTTTTTTATTGCGTTTTTAACTCAATTCAAAGTATATACCTTAAAGAAATAATCAAAACTAAAACAATTCACTAATTAATCCGAGTCCCGTGTATCTCACGAAGCTAAGAATAAAGACCGTCAGTAGGTAAGAAACGAATTTCTTTATCAAGACAACGTCAGCAGTGAGTCGCCTTACCTACGTAAATTATAGCCACTTGCGCCACGTGCATCTATGGTACTTCTCATATAAAAATAAATAAGTTAGCTCTTTCACGTTTACCAAAACGTCCAAGATTGCCTGTCCTGCCCACTGTCTGATGTTCCATCACATCACCATGTCAAACTCTTGGTATTCCAAAGGATAGATCGAAAGGCTTCAGGAAATACATACATACGGAATTCTATTTACTTACCTAGTCGTATATGTATTTACTTTTTTTGTAACTAGCTCATTTACTTACGTTTTACATTTAATGCAAAGTGATGTGGCACTTGTGAGAACAACATCGTTACTTGATTGTAGACAACGACAGCCAGAAGCACTTGAAACGTTGCGTTTGCTTTAAGAATTGTGATGAAAAGATTTTTCATTTCTTCTGTTCTCGAAACTTTAATTATAAATTTAACCATATAGTTAAGACAATAAGGAATATTTTGTCTTCATCATACCTATATGATGATGTAGGTTTCTATAGTTAAATTGGGATATTATAGAAAAGATCTTGACCTGCCTTTATTTTTTTTTAACTTTTAATATGTATGTTGGTGATAGTTACCTTATACCTTATGTGTGTGTACGTGTGCGTGTTGCATGCCTGCGTGCGTGTGCGTGTGAAAAAAATTATATATATTTTATAAGTAAAAAATTGCCGTAATATCTCTTTGGTTGTGTTGTTTGTATCTGGCTAGTTTTGATGCCATTAAATATGAGAGTTTTCAAAAATACAATGAGTGCAACAGGGGACACCGGTAGATGGGAAACATTAAAACTGTTGTATATTGAATAATTTAGTATAATATATATATATATATATATATATATATATATATATATATATATAGATTTATTTAATATGTATAAATTGCTATACAATATATATCATACCACAATGTATAACATTTTATACATTATATATAGAAATCACTGTTTATTGTTATAAAAACCTTTATCATAGGAGAAAATAAACGATCAAACGCACACGGTCAAAACTAAGCTTCTCCTGAATTTTGAGACGTCTTGATTTTACCCCAGTACGTGTATAGATATTTCACATAACAAAAAAATTAAATAAAAAAAGGTATCCCGCCATTTTTCTATTGTTTTCTTGTCCATCAAAATGAGTGAGTTTAATATAGAAATTTGATGTATTTTCAAGTTTTATAACAAAAAAGGGAAAAGTACGATAAAAGCTGTGAACAAAATTTGTGACGTCTATGGACCTAATGCAGTGTCGGTAAGAGTAGCACAAAACTGGTTCAAGTGTTTTCAGTCCGGTAATTTTGATGTCAAAGATGAAACCCGCTTTGGTCGGCTTGTTACGGAGAAAGTCGATGCCATTTTGAAAAAAACAAAACGAGATCGGTATATTACTTCTTGCAAGATAGCTGAAAAGCTGAGAATTGACCACAAGATAGTTTTGACCCATTTGAAAAAGCTTGATTAAAAAAAAGCTTGATACTTGGGTCCCACACGAGCTCACTGAAGGAAATTTAATGAATTGTGTACTCGTTTGCGATTCTCTATTAAAAAGTAACGAAACCAAACCGTTTTTGAAAAGACTGATTACTTGTAATAACAGGTGGATTATCTACGACAAGAATGTGCGAAAAAGATCGTGATCAAAAGATAAGCAAGCTCCATAGACTATAGCGAAATCCGGATTAACTCGCAATAAGTTCGTGCTAGTGTATGGTGGGGTAAAAAGGGCATTATTAATGAGCTTTTACCGCTGGTCAAAACCATCACTTCGGATCTCCACTGCCAGCGGCTGATGCGACTCAGCAGGAAGTAGAGAAAAACAACCGGAATTGATCAACAGGGTGTATTTTTTCACAATAATAACGTCATAGCATAAACATTTTTAGCAACTCAGCAAATATTGAAAGAGTTTGGTTGGGAAGTGTTAATGCATTTATCATGTAGCCCTAACCATGCACCTTCAGATTTTCATCTGTTTCGGTCTGTTCAGAATTCTTTAGGTAGTATAAGTTAACGTCAAGGAAAGACTGTATAAATTATTCGTCGCAGTTTTTTAATCAAAAATCTGAAAATTTCTACAGCAATGGGATTGTGTCATTATCTACAAAATGGCAAAAAGGGCTTGAAAAAAATGGCACATATATACTTACAAATACAATGTATTAATATACATTGTATATGTAAGTATATATGTTAAATTAAATACGGTAAAATATGAGAAAAAATTATCTTGAATATGTATACAAAATACGGGAAAACTTTTACCACGACCTTATATGAGAAGGAATATGCTACACATCTCAGAGCTCATAATGATTGAGGAAAATACGCCCTGAATTTCCACACTTCTATTACATATTATGGAATATTGTGCATTATATATGTCTTTGCATTATAATGTGTTGTAACAGTTATTTTTTTGTTTCGTTTCTACTTCATCATAATCAATTATAGCATTAAAGGTATGAAAGCTTTCCTAGACCCGTCTAGAGATTAGTCTCCTTAGAGAAAGCCTGTGTCTAGCTGTTAGAAACATAAAGGTTACACAAACAAGGAAAATATTTTATTGAGTTTACGCTCTTATTGAAGACGCGTTTTTACGGAACCCCCTAATACGATCCTAATATGTCCACCTTTATGGTGCTCCTTTATGTTGATATTGGAAAAAAGTTTAGAAACAATATATATTCATATATATGTGTATATGTATATATATAACATTTAAAGCTGAGAAAACCAGTATTTAATGGTGTTCGAGTTCTAGACACTTGAGTGAAGTCTGTTCTTTTTAAATATAATTTGTAATCATTATCAATGAAAGAACTTTTTATTTGTGATTATGGTTAGGAGAATCTTCATTTTTTTTCAGAATATTTACATTCACTTAATATTTAAATCATAGATAAATATAGTTGTCATCTCTGGCGATAGACCCTGATGTGGTAGAAACATAATATTAGTATCTGAAGTATCGATTTACTATGAAATCGTTTAAGTAAATAATGGCGCAATAGTTTGACGAGAAGGCAGCGTAACGGAATCTACGTACGATTAATTTTTGAACAGAAATACGGACTTTTCGGACCAATTTAAGGCGGCAATCGATCGGCCTTGCCTCCGCCGAAGGCCGTGAAAAAGGTAGTTAATGTAATAGGGCCCGCTCTTATACTTTACTTAACAGAAATGGAGCCCCTTTATAGAGGGAAGACTAAAGAAGGGTATTCCGTAAGCTTTGAAAGGTTTGGTAGTTTCATTTGCCTTTGATTGGCTCTTGATTAAGCCGTATTAAAATATTTCTTTCTCAATAGACTTTCCATTAATTATATTAGCGATAGAAAAAAAAATTGTCTATTATTAAAAAGAAAGTTAGTTTGTAATACAATTTAAGTATATACGCGATTTTAATATAACATATTAGAAGTGATTACGATCCTTAATGGCAAGTATTAGAACAAGAGAGTGGCAATTTCTATTTTCATTGTTATAAAATTTATCGAAAAAATGTTGTACGAATATTTACATAAATGATGATAAAATTGAAAATGAAATTAGCGCGGAGGAAAATATGAAAGAAATGAAACGTATAAAAGCTGGAAAAGCTGTCGGGTGTGATAGGGTTTTATCTGAAATGTGGAGAGATACCAGAGGTACAGCACAAAACCTTCTGTACGTTGGCTTTCCAAAGTGCTAGAAAAGCCATAGAGTACTTAGTGAACTGGTTCAAAGCCGTCATTGTGCTATGCAATAAAGAGAAAAGCTCATTGCAGGATTGCATAAATTATCGCTCTATAAGTTTTCTCGGCGTCTTTGGCAAATTGTATGAGAAACTTCTTATTCAAAGGGTTGTAAATGAGGGTGATCATAATAAGATATGAAGTTTACAAACGATATTTCGAAAAGGGATGGGATGTTTGAATCAAGTTTTTTTCCTTGTTAAATGTCATGGTGAAAATTTTACAAAAGAGTCTAAAGATTTTCTATGCTTACGTAGTTTTGAAATTAGCTTATGATAGAATGGAAATTAGTGATCTACGGAAAACACTGTTCAGTCATGTTATGAGTTGCGATTTGATAAGCGCATTACATTCTTTGTACAGAGATTCCAGTGCCTGCATTAGAATAAATAGGGCATATACTGACTGGTTTGCCATTCACAGGGGTGTCAGACAAGGATGCGTAGGCTAGCCATGGCTATTGAACTTATCCATAGACAACTGTATGTTTAGTTCAAAAGAGTATGAGTGTCGAGTAAGAATGGGTGAACTCTCTCTCTCTATGACACCCAAGTAAATCTTGCCACGTCAGGATGCGAATTACAGGCGATGCCTACTAAAATTAACGCTTTTGTAATTAAAAGAGCTATAAATAAGGAAGTATACTATAAACAATGTTTAAGCACTTAAAACCGACAAGCTTGCATGAAACGATTGATGGATGTCAGTGAAGCAAGACAGGAATGCAAAGATTGTATCATGTCCAGGTATATGGTCTCTGTCTATCCCTTTGGGAAATAAACGCGAGACTATATTATTACATTTATTATTATAAGAGGAAAATAAAAAAAAAATATCAAAACAGCTTCCATTCTGCCACTATTTTATAAAAGCTATTATATATATGAACTCTATTTGTAAATAGCTGACAGCTATTCTATAATTGTATATATAACTTTACTCTGTTTTATTATAAAATTTGACATTTTTTAAATGCATTGAAAATTCAGCTTGTATAAAAAAGGCTGAAATTCTATATTTTAATGAGCAAAAGATAAAACAAAAGTAATTTAAACAAAAAAAATACTTAAATACAAATTATTTTTTTCATAGACTAAAGGAATTTAAAACTTTGGAAGTGCGGAAAATAAATTATGAATTATTCGTGGAACTCCGTTGAAGTAATCCAGTGCGGGAGAGCAGCAGCCTTTAGTGGCCTTAAGTATTTTCCTCTAGAAGTTGCTTTACAATTTGTTGCGTTATTAATTTTAACCCGTTCTTCCAGAAGTAACCTCAAAATGTGTGGAAAAAAATTTACTGTAACGATGAGTTGTGCGTATTTAATACATACTTTTTTTATATACATTTTTATGCTATACACACATTCACTTTTATGATATGTTAAATACGCAATAAAAATAATTTATTGTTTCATGCTCAGTTTGAAACCCACCACCAAAGACATCTGATTAAAAATACTTCTTTTAGAAAAATTCACATTAGTACAATATACAATATACTTGATATAGTAATAAACTGATTTCGATCTACGTATCACAGATAATCAGATAAATTATATGCGGAGTTATATTTTAATAATTCAGATATGAAATAAAGTTCTGAAATGAATTCAACTCTGAAACCGAATCAGGTTGTTTAACTAAATTAAAATATTTTTCTATTGATTTTAATATTATTACGAACGTTACAGAATAATAAGGCTTAGTTAAATAATTTACATTATGTTTGTTAGCAGGCGGGACTCATTAATTTTTTTACGTCTTATCATTTGCAAATGGGTGCCGTCTGCTACCAGACGTAATGTAAATTATTTAACTTAAGTTTTCTGGTCATAATGTAGTCTGTCAAGCCAAAGTAGAGTTTATTAGGTTTTAGTAGTTTGTTTTCTCAATTTTGTTTCGGTATTTTTAGTGCGTTAGTTATTTGTTGATTTTTGCAGTCGGGTTTATTTATTTTTTTAATTATTTATTTTATACTTTTTAGCGTTCCGTCCGGCACATTCCTATGAACGAAAGTGCTTTTATAACTTTTGTAAATCGAGAAAAATGTAAAGAAGATTGATAAGTGCTATTGATGGCGTGTCAAACAAAACACAAATGATAATTGCAATTGACGTAAGCGGTTCAATTGACTATACCGGGTAAAAAAATCATGCTACATGATCCAACACACACTCGGCCGATTTAAGGCCAAAATACCACCTTTTGAATGCATTGATTACAAATTTATTCAAATGATTGAATTAAAATGGTTGTAATTATTCCTGATTAAATCTAAATACATGACATATGTATATTTTTGTAGTCTCCTTTTACTTTGATACTTAATGATGATGATGGATTTAGTTAAAAAATTTTTGAACTATTTAAAATTTGGCGCCAAAAATTCTACATTTTGTTTTTGTTTTAAATATCTATCTAAGGACACTTGGGTTTTTGAGACGAGTCTAACAATACCCTAATTGTCGCACTCCATCCAGCCGTTTGGCAGATACGTGGCAATAAAGAAATTTGTAAACAAACATACAAGATACGAGCGAAAAACAAAACCCTTCGTTAGCAGTTGGGTAAAAAAGGATTAAGTTTGACATTATTAGACTTAGAAATTTTTTAATTGTAGACTAGGTGCAAGAAAATTAACAAATTTTTCTCTTTCTTATAAGTGAAAAAAGTCTAAACTACAAATATTTTCGGAATAGATTTAAATGAGTTATTAATTTTAAGTATGTAAAGAGTTTTTCAATGGTATTATGTCATAGAATACTTTCAGATGGAGGTTTAAACGTTACAGAACGTTCATTTATATAATTTTTGATTTAATTTCTATAAACACCTACTTAAATGCTATTTATATAATATAACTATCATCGCCATTCGGGCTGATTAATAGCCTCGGTCTCGTTTATGTAATCCTTTTTTATGAAGTTCAAAAGTTTTTTATAAGGATTTATAGTAATTCTATAAAAATCGAAATCTTTTCAGGGTGTAATACTACTCTTTGACGTTTTAAGTAAACCGACTCTCGGTAAGTCTCAACAAATTAATTAGTTGGATCTAATGGCGACATTTCTTCTTCTTTCACGTGAATAAGAAGAAATATGCAATAAGTAACAGCACTTTGTCGTCCACCTCTACATTCTGCTCCGTATTCAAGCATCCGGGATCATGACTTTGGAATGACTGAATTCAGAAAAGGTCTGACGCAAGAATTGAATGTGTGTCGAGCACCTACAATCAGACAATCAGAAACAAAATCTAACGTGTATGGATCGCCTTAATAATTCGCTGGCGATCGTAGATTCTCGAGTGGAGATTTATAGTTACGATTAGAAAAAAAAACCACAGAATATAATTTGAAAGTGCAACGAGATTATGTGAAATGAAAAATAATTGATAAATTCTTTTAGTTTGATAACGACGACCTTGATCTGTCTTTCAATGACCTCAGATGTAACCTAGTTCCATAAAATGTATATTATACACTAAAGCTTTTATTTTAATCAATCAGTTAGGTATTACATTAAAATAATCCCAGTTAAAATAACCAACAGACAGAGAGGCGTGAACAACGAAAATTGTCTATTAATCTTTTCCGGGACGCGTGCCCGAATATTTATGAGAAGATATTTTATTGAATCACTCGAATATAAAGGAAAGTTATGCGGGCGCTATGCGAATACGGCGAAGCGTTGCAAAGAGGGATTCTCTTTGTGCGGCAAGAAAAATGTGTACATTAGCCCGGAACACGGCGCGCTGTGGCCCGCGGGTCGTCGGTTTACGCCCGACGCCGCCTCGACGTCGGTGCGCGGGTCTATATGCCCGTAGCGAGTTAAAGGCCGATCGCTCGTCACGAAAAAATGCTGGCCGGGCGCGTTTGCTTTAAAATGACTGATGACTTTCATTTGAAAAGAAAAGCATTAAAAAAGCTCTGACCGTATTACGTTAAACTGATATTAGAATGCAAAACAAAATAAGACATTTGGAAGTGACTAGTGAATTTACGACAGATTCGTACATTTAGTGATCCCATTCGCGTCCCTGACTTTGAAATAGAAAAATACTGAACACTCGGGCAGATCCTATTCGGCGGATTAATACTATCACCAAATGCAACGCTACAAGGTTTGTTTGATTGGTGTAGCTCGTTTCGAGCAGTTTACATATTTGAGATATCAAATGACTTTCCTAAAAAGCACATAACTTGTTTTTAATCATGATACTATTTTAGAAAATGAATTCAAACCGATTCAACGATAACTGAAAATCGTCTATGAAAATCTTTCCTTAGACCTGGCATCAGGTCTTCTTCAATGACAATGCTGACCTAATACTTGTTTAGGAGTTCATATGTCATTGAATCTTCTAATAAGTCTTCTTTAAAACACATGTTTCATGATGATATTTTTCATTTATTTAAATTCAATTCATAACTGATATTATTGAATCTGCACATGAATTTTGAAAATACACTAACAGGCAAAAGCCATAAGTGCTTCAACTTAAGTCTTCTTTTTTTATATGCGGATAATTAAATGCACTGCTGCGTCAGTGGACCTTAAGAATAACCAAAGCCTGGGATCCGATAATGAGGTTATATTGAATCTTTACTGACTAGAGGTGGCGCGAATAACACTCGCAGACCAGCTTCCGCCCGCGGCTGCGCCCGCGGACATAGAATGTATTACTTCACCTCGTGTGTTGACTGACCGCACTCTCGATCATGATGCCAGTCCCTTTTCCACTCTTTGTTTCGCTTCCGATCTTGTTCTCGATGAGAATTTGTCTCACTCTCGATTCCGAACGTGGTTTTTGATTCTGCCTTCTGCTTCGATCTTGATCTGAGTAGATTCCGAATCGGTCCCTCGATGCCCCGACACTGAATATAATAATTGACGGCGGTGTACGGTACGGCAGACTATGAACGGGACTACGAACGGGAGAAGTGGTTCAAAGAAAAGAAGGTATATGGATAGTGTAGTAAGTTATAGACCACAAAAATATACCAATAGTGTAATATGATGATAATGTTCAATACATGTCAGTTAGTGACAGTAGTTGAGGTCAGATTTGGGAAGTGTTTTCAATACTTAATTACTATTAAAGGAATAAAGTACAACACTTAGCACAAAATTAGAACATTTAAATCCTGCTTCCAATATTTACTATTCTGCTAAAGCCGATCTGTCATGGGTACCATTAAACAGCTTTCTTATCACAAATATCAAAACTCTGGAAGCCTTTAATGCGATTTAAGGTCACGCAAGCTTTTCCTTTTATGGTTCCTTGCAACTAATGGTCTGTTGTCGATCGTAAAGTGCGTACTAACAATACATAAAGCTTAAAAAACAGGAAATTAAATGAAATTTGAAATTTAAAAAAATCCTGATGCTGTTTGCATCAATATTTTTTTAAATTTCAAATGCTTTTAAAAAGTAAAAACTAATAATTCGTATCGGTCCTTTAAGTTTAATACAAGTATTAGTTAATGTTTCTATTCAAGCTTGGTAGTGTTGGGCGACCGCTAAAGTTGATAAACAGAATTACAGAATACCATTAAAAATGATAATGTGTATTGTCTAAATATACATAAGCTGCCTAGGCTACGTGAGTGAACATCAAAAAATCAATATCTGATGATTGGATTTAAGTTTTGAGGAAGACTTAGCGGACCTCCGACGCGACGCCAATTGGATCAGAATATTTATTACCTACTACTTATACCAAAACTTAAAGGACTAAAACTTTTTCTTTTCTTGTGAGTCATCGTAGAGGTATTATTAGCGCTGGTGGATTTAAAATTTTTCAATTTATTAAATATCCATTCAACGACGCCCAAACATAATGGAATACCATTTCGATTGCAAATTTTACACGTGGAACCACGCTGTAATCAATTTGACTGCAGCATCATAACTAACCGCCACGACCGGTAATATGTGACGCTTTCACAGAATACTAACATAAGGGCGGCGATGACCACCTACTTTCTGGTGGCTAGCAAGTTCGTTTGCCCCTCTAATATGCTATTTAAAAAGCAAAAACTTTAAAAACCCCAACGCAAAAAAACTAACATTTAAAAAGTCAAAAATAATACCTTACATTGAGCTATCAAATTCGATTGAGAACGTCCACAAGTATCTATATATATATTAATTATAGAAATTGATGGGTGGTACGATAAGGTTTTCTCGTTGAAATGGAACTGTAATGTCGCGGAGGGGTACCGTTAAGTTTAAAGTAATAACTAAATAGTTAAAAAAAAATAGGGAGACCGCAAACTCATAGCGCTCCTGTACTTAACAATTTATCTAACACCCAATGTAGATACTCAATCGAATTTGATAGCTCAACATAAGGTATTATTTTCGACTTTCCGAATGTTTGTTTTTGCGTTGAGGTTTTTGAATTTTCAATTTAATTTTTATTGTTGTTTTTGTGTAAATCTTATCCTGAATATCAAATTTCACATTTTAGGACTGCGGAAAGCTCCCTAGTTGAAGAAACAGATCGACATCTCTTCTTGCGTGGTTGGAGGGCGGAGAGGGTGAAGATTACAAATTTCTTAATTAAAAAAAACCGCGTCCAAATCGATTAACCCGTTTCAGACCTACGGTGCTACGGATACACACACAGATACATACACAGTGCCATCAAAGTTATAACACCCCTTTCTTTGCGTTAAAAAAAAAGAAATACAATACAAAAAAATATCATCCTTCACATTTAACGTCTAGAAACTAACTAATTACAACTAAATTTTTGTATCGAGTGTGCGTGCGTGCGTGTGTATGTGTGGGGTTTGAAAGAGATAAGCAAAGAAAAATAAAAATTAAATAACGGAAACATTTTTTGACTGATCAGTTTATGAAATAAAATTAAGTTTACCGTTTAAGGACCTACGTCGAAAGATGTTATCTGCGTTCACACTGATTGATCCGATGAAAAGAAATGGCTGTACAGAATTTTTCAAAATAAATGTTATGTTTATAGAATTTTGGATTTTTTAGCGGTTCGTTTCTTAAAATATAATATTATTTTGTTATCAAAAAAAAATCTATTGCATCCTGCAATCCCAACAAATTCTTTGATAAATATTTTTTTTGGCTACGAACCCCTAACAAAAGGAAAAAAAAAACGCTAACGCAGGCCGAACACGATGACAGACTTATTCTGCTTTTTTCTCCTACTAAAATGTGGAATGTGCTCCACGAAATCACCTGGTCTCGGTCTAGCGAACTGAACTGTTAGTATTTGGAACTACGATTTTTACCCGTAAAAGTAAATTGGGTACATTATCAGAGTATTCAACCGATATACTATTTTATTCAATGAATGTACTATTCCATAGGCCGTGTCTTTAGAAATAATAAATTTGGGAATTGTTTTTAAAATAACGTTCTATACTATGAAGTTAATTTAATTTTGCTTTTGAGTTTATTCTTCAAAACTAAACCTCAATTTATAAAAATTTTCGAAAACCACACCGTTCTGATTGTGCTACATTTCTGTGTTAATTTTTTTACTCTTCCTCGTCTAATGGCTTTGAATAAAGTCGACTTCCCCTAATAGACAAACAAACATCGAAAATTACTTAATGAACGTTTATTTTAATATAACAGAGTAAAAATATTACAGTACGAAATACAACGTCAGTAATTACATTCGTTTTTTCGAACTTGAATGGACTTTAAATTGAAACTGATTTAATAACTACAGAATTTTTCTATCTTAATTAACCGTTAAATATCTGATGTATTAGGATATCTGATGGAGAGCGGAATGGAGTGATGGAAGGAGCCAAGTGAGCCACCTCAACTCTCACTCACTGGACAAAAAGCAGCGACGAAAGCGACTAAGCGTCTGTATTCAGTAAAAGTGCGGTGTCTCTCCTGTCGAACTGCCCATTTTCACGCTGTGATTGAGTTTAACACTGCATGGCTTTACATGTGAAACCATCAACTATCGCATATGAGTTAAATAAGAAATGTATCGTATATTTATTAAACGTATATTTCTTATTTTAATTGCCATCTTTAATTACGAAAATGTAAAATAATAATTATATAATTGTAAACAAAATTGAATAATAATAATAATAGTAACGATGATGATAGTAAATGTTTTTATTATTATTGTTATCAGAATTTGTACTTATTTCTCCAATAAAAAATAGGTTTCATTTAAAATGAAAAAATATTTTACTGGAACCTCATTTATTCTTAAATATTGTACATATCAAATAAAATAAAAATGATATACGTGAAGCACACTATAAGTTTCTGAAACTGGCCACTTCCATATACAATATTTAAAAAGTAATTGCTACATTTGAAAATATAACTCTTTGGCTGTACAATAGAGTTTGTTTCATCTATCAATTGGTTTTACATTGTGATGTAATTTAAAAAATTGCGCGTCACTGTGGATTTAAGTCTTCAAAATTTTCGTAGTATGATTTTCTGCGATTTTAAGTGTTATTTGACAGTTCAGCAAAGCATTTGCAACTGCTTTTGGCAATGAAGCACGACGCAAGGCGACTATTTGTAATTCGTTTGCAGAATTCAAGCGCGTTTGTGTCAATCTCAGTGACAATTACGTGATGATCGCTCGTTCACCGTTATGAGCTGTGCGCCGTATGATCGAAACAGACAGGCGTGTGATCTATCACGAGATTCGGACATCCTTAGGCATAAGCATGAGTCAACCACAATCAATCCTACACAAATATTGGGGTATGAAGAAGTTGTGCTCGCGGTGGATCCCACACAATTTTACTGAGGTTCAAAAAACCGATCGGGTGACTTGGTGGAATGCCATGCTTACCAGATTCAAGGAAGGGGCGTCAAATTTGGTACAGGACATAGTAACAGGGTACGAAACATGGATTTATGTTTACGACCTCAAAACAACAATCGACCGTATGGGTCTCTCGAGACGAGCCGAAATAAACCAAAGCGGCGTGCGAGCGAAATACTTCTAAGCAGATGACTGCTTCTTATTTTCAAAAAACTGGATACGTAGCTACTGTTGCTTTGGAGAGTTTTCGTACCGTGTACAGTGATTGGTACACGCCTATTTGTTTGCTGGAAATTATTGACGTACTCGTAAAAATAATCGTAAACGCCGTATCATCTTGCACCACGATAATACGAGCTCTCACGTGTCCAAACAGACAAATAAAGTTTTGAAGGAGAAAAACGTAGAACTTATGAGCAATCTTGCATATAGTCCCAACCCGGCACCATTTGATTTAGTTCGCAAAAACTAAGAACCAATTACACGGTCAACGATTTTCATCACCAGAAGACGCTGTTGAAAAGTATGAGAAACATGTTTTCGATGTCATCAGATAGGTGTGGCATAAGTGTTTTCGAAGTTTGTTTATTTATACGAAAAATAATTTGTGATCAATTCATTTGTGACCTTTCATAGTAATTTTTTCTTAATCATTCCACAAATTTTCAGTGTGCCCTATGTATTATACGATATAAAGAAATTTCACTGCTTACGACTGCACACCCGTACGCGCACACTTATTATATTCACAAAGCGTATACTTATGGTAAAGGTTGCAATCGTAAGTAAGCAACTAAACAAAACTTCCCTTGGACTTCATATAAACAGCCTAAACAGCGTTATAGAGCCAGTCGCGAGTGAAGTGCGCCGGTGCGCGTATTTCACGCCGCGGCCGCGGCGCTAACTCGATGGAGTGCGCCGAGTTCCTCGCTTAAACGACTGTTGCGAGAGTTCGCCAAGTAATTTACGAGGGTAGCCCAATGAACAAGTTGTATTGAAGCTGTTATCTGTACGCGCCGCGGTCATTAATATGAAACTAGTGTCGTGAGTTCGCTACAAAATCCATGCATTGTTCATGGAAGTCGATGTCCATTCAAACTTCTCGGTTTTCGTCTGTTTTTTTTAGTCGTCTAAAAGGCTGTACGGAGGAGATTTATTATACATAGAGAATATATATATATATAGATTTAACATATTTTTGAATAAATTCGATTCGTCAGTCGCCGAATGAAATTCACGGTTCTCTTGTGGGGCCCAGTTTAACTATCGAATAGCTCGTGCGAATTTTTTAGTACAAACAAAAATTTAGCACTTGAATGACGTTAAAAAACATTATAATAATAGTAATAATAACTCACGTTTATTTCCTAGAAGGGTAGGTAGAGACTTGAGATCTCCACATGGTACGGTCTTTGCATATCTCTCTTGCCTCACCGACATTGAAATTTAGCCCTTTTTCAATATGCCGCAATATAGTCTGCATAGGATTTTCTAGGGCGACCTTTGTCGACCTTTCCATTACACACATTCGCTCTATAGATTTGTCGTTTGAAAAATACGTATTAAAAAATCTGTAGAACAGTCGACCCCGCAAGCCATTCCTAAAACTTCCCATTATGATATATATTGATATGATTTTGAGTTCCTAACTTCAAAAATATATCAAAGTTCAAAGATTTATTTTTAAGTTTTAGAGCTCAAAAATCCGAGAAACAGTTGATATTATAATCCAAATCTTTTGCTACTTTTGAGCTTATGGTCTTCACAAATGTACCTAGCAGTAAAGTATTGAGCTTGAGCTAAACAGAACGATTTTTATGCTTTTTCAAGTTCTTCGAACTCATAAATATAATTTTAGTACGTTTTCAGCTTTTCGAGTTCAAACATCTTGGTTTATTAATATAAAGCTATTTTTATTTTTAAACTACAATATCTATTGAGCGCGTTGTTCAATTATGATCTGCTATGATATGATATCTACGACATCCGATGCAGTTTTTTAAACAAATAATGTTGACCGATTCCAAACATCATTCCATTAAGAACCTTAGAAGTTATTTGAAAAAAAATTGTTAACGATAGCTCTCAAACATATCATCCAAGTTTGATGCCAATTGTAAAGATCTATTTTGCTTCCTTGACAAAACAGTTGGTTAGCTTTTTGAACTTGACGGTAGAGTAGTTTAAGAAATATCTAAAATAACAATTTTTGATATTTTTTCAACACGTACATACACTCTCACAAATATATTACAAACATCACACGGAAAAAGGTCAAAATAGATTTCTAGTACCCTAAAACCTCAAGATCTGATGAAAAACCTATTTTCGAATGGATCTGAAAATGGTATCTTTCTAATTTATGAAAGTTTTTCAGCTATAACAGTGAAAAGTCAAAAAACGCTACTTTTTTATATTTCACCTACGATTTATTTTTTATTATTTTCATGCAATTTAAAACGATCGATGATGTTTTTTTAAATAAAAGAACTGGCTAGATTTTTTAATTTATAGATAGAGTAGTTTCGACAATATTCTAAGAAACACTTCTTTAAAAATTAGAATATCTCTTAAATAAATCTATCAATATTAATGTATTTAGCAATAATCAACGTAGCTTTTTAAGAAAAACAATTAGATGGATTTTGGAATTCATCATTATTATTTGGAATTTAATTTATAGTAAAGTGTAAATTCACAAAAAATGATGACGTATTTCAAGTGTTATTTTGTAACCTATGAAATAAAGATATTTTGAATTTGAATTTGAATATCGATGTAACAGTTTGTCGCATCTTATAAAAGCACTTTAAAAATTTTTTTTCTTTTATTTATCTTAAACAAGTCAATTGATTTTTATGTAGTTTACGGCAGTCGTTATACTTGTTTGAGGAAAAAACATTTTTCTAAAAATTTTGTATTTGAGATTCCTCATCATCTACCTGTTGAAATTAATTGAACGTTCCAGGAAGTCTAACTAAAGTAGATCCCTTTCGAATGACACAAACTGCGCTTCGAGCGGTTACACAAGCACGCATGCACGTACGCATGCACACATACACACACAGAGAGAGAGAGAAAGAGCCATACGGATATCATTCGGACAATGGTCAATATAGGAACGTAGGACCCTCACTAAAACTTTTAGATCTCGTGAAAACTCGATTTTCGAAAGCCTAGGTGAAAACAGTAACTTTCCAATTTTATTACAATTTTTCAATTTCAATAACAGTTTGTTGAAAAAAACACTTAAAAATTCCATCACTAACAAGAAGCCCTGAGTAAAATAGATTTAGAATTTCGCCTTGGCTTCATCAGCATTTTTGTTTTAAAACAGACTCTAGAAATTTTTTAACCCTTAGAAAACTACACTATCCCCGAGTAATACAACCTAAATTTTATTTAGATATTAGCATTTGCTCCGGCTTCGGAAATATAGAAACCATAACCGCTGGCGAAATAGAAATCTCAAGCAGATCGGGGAACAGAATCGAGAGTCGTCATCGGGAGCGATCAAAATCGCGAATGGGACCAAAGTCCAAAACTGAGTGTGGGACTAAAATTAGAATCGAGAGCGTGACTGCACTCGGAACGAGGGACAGTACCGAAGTCAAATATGGGGGCGGGAGCGTGATCAAAACTGGAGTCTACTTACGTCGAGATCGCATTCGATGAAGGAATAATTCATACGTCAACGCATCCGGAACCACAGGCGAAGAATAGTATTTATATATAGAAATTATACGATTCACATACAGTAAACCAAGGCGTCGTACTCAGGTAACCACTAAAGGTTTTTAAAAGCACATTAAAGCTTTTTTATAGGACAAAGAGGTATATATGTGTTGCTAATGTAACATGGCATTGGAGTCATTGTATTGAGTCAGAATGATAAAATTTAAATTTTAATTCAATCTATACATTCGTACTATTTGTTGATAAGGAGTTCAGTTGTATGCCTTCAATTACGGCGAACTTTATATGAACCATATATTTTTGTAATTATTAGTTTCCGAGTTATGATTTTTCGTGTTCCATAGTGTCCATAAGATATCGCAGCTTAATATTCCATATTAAATTGACAAATACGCGCTTCGGTATTTATTTACGAAAAAAAAAGCAGTTATGCCCTGAGGAACGCATCAAAGAAAGGTACTACCACGGTGCGGTATCATAAAACATCAAATCAGCCAATCACACGCAGGCTGTGACGATGTCTCCTTTGGTTTCTATTTTAATTCCATTTAATTTTAGTTTCCATACGAACGTCTCCAAAGGCAGTGATCTAGTTGCATAACCCGAATGATTAATTTGGAATACGTCAAAAAATGTTTACGCGTAATTTAACGTTACTACTGTAGATTAGCCATATTTTTCTTTGAACGGAAATTTTGTAAATATTAAATACGCTTTATAATAACGGCTGCAGAATGCACCCATACGCTCTTACTCAATGGACAGTGCTGATGGATCGTCGCAACAACCCTTGAGTCAACGAGAATGCTGTGGGCCTGCACGATTGCCAGACAATGCTCGAGTGATCTTGAACACATTCCTAAGAACAAACAAACTATGTCCTTCAAATATATTGACTTGATAACGTCTTATAAATCGATGAATGCCGGCTTCACGCACGAAAAAGCATGACTCATTGTCACGTTCCGCCTGAGTCAAGCGTGCGAGCGAGAGCGCGGAACAATAGAGCGGCACGATCGGCCTAAACGTTCAGGTTGTGACGCATCTATCTCTTTACTGTGTAATTTAAGTACAAAAATATTTGAATTAGCGAATGTACATAAATGTTAATTTATCGAAAACATTGTCATTTTCAATTAACTCCTTATTTGTATTAATCAAAATAATGATATTTCGGTCATAATAATTCAATTCAATTCATAAAAGAATTCAATTTTTCATTAATGTTTTCTTATGACATTATCACTTAAAATTATCGTCCGTAAACCGACTTTACAAACAAGCTATTTTTTTTTGTTTTACCAATAGCCCACGAAAGGAGTTGATAAATGCATTTCGTTTGGTGAGTGACATGTGGAAGCGAGCCGTTTTATTTTACCAAAATAATAATTGATAAAATCAGTGTTTGCATAAATATTATAATTGTGTTTAGAGTGTCAAAAATGTATGTACAAACTACTGTAACATATACGGCAGTATGCACCATCAGAACTCCGAGTAACTTGTATTTGATAATTTTAATCATTTTATCGTCCCCGAGTCGCCCATTGGCGGGGCATCGCCTGCCATTACCGCGTCTGCGCGAGCGCCCCTGTCGTTGAAAGCACTAGTGTAGTGAGTATTTGTAATTATTAAAATAAAATGATAAGCAATTTAACAAAGAAAATATGTGTATGCATGTATTTGTTATAATCATCATTTACAATTCAATTTTACAAGAAATGCGCGAAGGCTCTTCACATCCTGTACAAATAATGATAAAGAATTTGTGTTGGAGAGAGGGCGTTTGCTGTTGGATCTCACTTTTAGAAGTTAAGAAAAGAAATGGGAAATTTGTGTAACAACTATTTAATGATAAATTTATAACACTCAACAGAGCAATGCGTTCGCTGATACGGTAAAGTTCGAAATGAAAGTCTGCGATGACGATTTTGTTTATCCCGCAACGAGATATAACTGTTTCATCGTGTGTGTGTGCGCTGCGTTAGTACGGAGAACAAATGCAAGGCATCAATAATTGCTAAAGATTTATACGGCATCTGTTCTTATATATTCTATTTTTACAACCTTTAAATTATAAAGTAAATAATAAAAAAAGAGTAAAAAGAAAATAAATAAAAAAGAAGATACAAATAACTTAGCAGCGGTCATGAGAAGGTTGAAGAGTGAAGTTAATAACGAAATAAACACACATTGCTCCGTACCTAAAAATATCTTATTTTGGATTATAAACGTAGACTAGACCGACAATAAGAGTTGAAGCAAATTAAAAATCATTAACCAAACTATAAACCGTGGAAAACCTAACACATTTTTTTCAATTATAGAAACAACAATAAAAATACAAAATCAAAAGTCGTATAATTTTATGGAACCTCGCGGAGAGAAAGGAACAACACAGCGAGGGACGGATCGGCGACGTGGTGAAGGTCACCACCCGACCATGGGTGGTGACCGTAGTTAATAGACGGTGACCTGGTTTAGGGCGGTCCGGAACGTTCAGCCGTGGAAGTCAAGGAAGGAGGCCTACATCTTCCACTGGATCTTAAACGATCATAACAATAGTCATTGGTAAATCAGAACGATGACGACATTGACCATAGTGTACGACGAGTTGCAAGTACCATAGTCATTCGGCAACGAGTTAAGAACATCTATTTATAATAAAGTGTCATTTGGAGGTCCACAAAATTGAAAAGGCTGGCGACATTTAAGATACTGATAAATTATACTGCTAAAAAAAGGGATAGCAACCGACAAATAAGATAAGTTCAATATTGCAAACACATATATTTTCTATGAACATATTAAAGCAAATATCGTATTATATAATGTTTAATCGCAAGAGGGAGAACAATAAAGCTCTGTTCCAAAAGTTTAATACGGGCCGACATAAAATAGCCTAATGTAAGCAATATTTGCGCATCGACCTCGGGCCGGGCCGCGGCCCGCGCGGCCCGCGCGGACCTGCCTGCCCCCTTACACACAACGGTGGTTTGTTGTTCTACAAATACTCGACGGGATGTGTACGTTTCTAATAACTATAATGAACTAAAAATTACCGTATATACATTGTGAATAATTTATAGAAATTATTTTAGTGGCCAGAAAAATGTAAATTTGCCACGACTTACAGAATATCCTTAGCTAGAAACTGTGCAAGCACAATAAACATGACAAATGTTTTGTCTCATATGTTCTATAGTCGTCGGGGGCTTGCACTGCCGAAGTTTTCTTCGGCAGAGGGCGTGCGTGCGTGTCCGTCGCCAGAACTTATCGTAAAATGAAATTCTAAGATGGCCACACACAATCTTTAATACAATTTTGCTTAGTGTATTTTAATGCGCAACATATATTCGATTATACGTTCAAAAGAGGAATTCGTTTTGATGCGCTTGACACATATAACAAATATTTACAATGTTCACTACCGATTGCTAACTCGCAATTTTTTTTTTGCTTGCAATGGAAATCCTTCAATTTATGATGTGTACTTTAAACGCAAAGTTGTAAAATTAAACTATGAAACTCTTGCGAGGTCTTCGTCAGATGAATTTAGTATTATAATCTTAACCTTTAAAACTTTTATTTTAGTATTTAAAAACTTTTCAGACACATTTTTACAATATTAATACCTTTCTATTACTAAGTAAATGCAGACACGAACAACTGTTTGCGCTATCTGAACACAGTTTTATGTGTTTTTGAGTTAATTAGTTAGATTGTTCCATACAATAAAGAATCTATGGCGACAATGAATTCAACAACGAGTCAACTAAACTGCGAAATCTTTGGTGTCGTTGCTATTTACAAGAGTGGGAAGATAGAGGTCTGAGATTTGTGTGAGTAATGTGAACACCATAATATTTGTTGTCTTTAAAAGTCGATTCCGAGTCGTAGTAAGTATTCAGAAGCGATTGTGCATGGGAAATATAAACTCTAGTGGTGAAAATGTCCGTCTGAAATACAGGAGATGCATAATCGACCCCAAATCTAAAATACCGTTGAGAATTTTCCCAAGTAATCCGTTCAAAGATTGGGATATCAATCATTATAGACGTGTGATGCTTCAGCGGGATAATATCGTCTATTCAAACGAGAGCAGCCCAGCAGCGGGACTTTATATGATTTCGAAATATATTGAAGAAAACATGCAAAGAATAAAAATGTATTTACGAGAATGTATAAGCTTAATAAAAATTTTGTCATATTTTTTATTCCAAAATAAAATAGAAAATTTGCTTTCATTAATTTTATTTTCGTCTCGTCTGAGACATTGTTAGTGTTAGACCGTCTCAGAGACATTTATTATAAGAAAACAGAGTCTGTGTTCTTATAATATTTAACTGTATAAATTACTTTCTAGCAGTAGGTCTTTATATAACATCTATAAATTATTATGCGTGATGGAGTGGTCAGGTTAGGTCAGGTAAGGACGTTAACATAACGTAACTGGTTCGACCCCTGAGCATATATAATATACCGATAAAATTTTGATATAAATCAAAGCACTCGCTCTTTAGGCCGAAAAGCTGTTGGTCCTTGACATCATCACCGCCTCTGTGGCGACGTCAATCAAAAGCATTCTATCCACATCAAACCCGCGTAAAGAGATATAGTTCAGGATCTTCAATTTGTAATGAGAATGGGTGAAAGGATACTCTCCCAGTTTAGCAACTAAAATGTGACGAAGATGAATTTATTAAACAACAATTACCATGTAGACTTCAAGCTATATCCTGATGGACTAGCCACGTAAATGAACGACAAGTTTGGCGATCCTTATACCCTTGTTTTGTTTGCCTTATTCTTTCACTCTTATCACATATGCACCCAGACCGAGAGACATTTTTATAGTTTACCGCCGGAAAGAAAGGTGTACAGCACTGTGGTGTTTTTTTTTTTTGTTTTTCTAACTCAATTTCAATCTACCATACACACAATATAAATACACTCGTAATAATGACGATGGTACAGCTACTGTTTTGATTGACACCACTGTCTCAGCTAGGACAAAAGAATTTTCTGATGGTTTCGGTTTCAAATGTTGACAGAGAGAAAAAGCTTCTTTTTCTTCTGAAGGTTCAGATTTTAACTTATAGGTGGGTAGTGGTCTGAGTGACGCTTTTTCCAAGAACTAGTCTTGAATACAACCACATAGTAAAACGTTTGAATTTTCCACATTATCCGTATTGAACACAGTTCGATAGCCTGACGTGCCTAATTATTTCAATTTTAAAGTCTTAGTCATCAATTACCAAGTTACTTAGCCATACAAGTTCTTAACGTTATTGAATTGTGTGGCTCTCCAATAAATACAGCTCCATGGATTCGTACTTTGGTGAAACTCCGTATGTGGTCTTCACGTCTTCTGTATTACATTTGTATTCTTGTAATTTTTTAGATATTTCTAAAAGGAAACCGGAGTAAGTTGTGTCAACTATACAATGTAGTCGTAGATTTTTAACGTGACATGAGTGAATAACGTTTCTCACCGTTTGCGTCTTCGTTACCAGTACGGCATCGGACTTCCTCCCGTAACTCCCTTGTGAAATGGAGTAGCCGAGGCTTTTTCTTAATAGCAAATTTGTCTCTTCGAAAACTGTACATTGCTATTGTGTTATCAGTTTTCCTTTCCGCTTAAGTAACTTTATCGGCTTACAAAATGTATATAAATGTTGTAATTTTTTTTAATTTACGACTATTCTAATCATTACTTACTTGTTTGTTTGTTGAAAGTAACCAACTACAAAATGACTCATCTGGTGAACTGTTCCGTCAAAAAATGGCCTAATGCTATTAAGCCTATCGAAGTCAAAGAATTTCAGAATAACTCCCACCGAGGTCTAACGGTGTCAAAAGTGTAATAATGTGGTTAATTTTTGTTTATGTGTCACCAAGTAGTCACTTTCGCAGCGCACATCGATCGGCACTCCTTGATATATATTTTCAGCCGTCACTTTGAATATTTTGCAATGATTTAGTTATCACAATCATTGTTGTACAAGAACAAAGAATGTTCAGAAAATTATGTGGTCTTGTAATATGTAATGCATTAGTTAGGTGATTGTTATTTAACGGTTGAAATAAAAATGGCGTTTAAAAAAGATCTCGTTTGGTTGGAAATAATATCTCATACGCTACGCGTTATGACACTGCACATGATCACAGATCTCGGCAACATCTGTTAAATGAGGTATGTATTCTTCGACAAAGGGTCTAATCTCTATATCACATGTCGCATCCCCCATTCATTAAGTAGCAGACCGTAGGCGCATACATATTGTTGAACCACGGATTTCTGATGGTAAGGTCTGCCGAAGGACAGACTAAGCGTAATAAATCATATCCAGTACGTGAAGATCTCTGCAAAATTAGCATATCTGGTTTAAATATCTTCTATGTCTATCGCGTATTCCTAACACGTTCTATACGAGAGACGAAACTTAATACGATTTATACTATAGTATTATATTGTGTTACGTTTTCGTTCTCAAAGAATAAGTATTTTTTTATGGAATTTAGAATGCGCTTTTTTTTATTATGAGGGACCGGTTGTAAGATGTAACGTCATATATGCTTAATTACTTACATATTCACGCAGTAGAAGCAATAATTTTATGTGACATGGACGTTTGCGGAACTGAAGAACCGAAATTGAAACCTATAAAAAAGTAGCAAAAAAAGTTTGGGACTAACGTAGGGAAATCTTATAAAATAATTCTATTTATAAATGCGTTTTTCCGATTAGGGAGCAAAAAAATTGTAAGTGCTCTCGGAAACAAATAAATAAGATTTTATGTTTACGATAACATTGAAATAATTAACAACCGAAGAAAATTATCTTGAGTGAGTTATTTCTAGAGCTTTAGTAAAGCTAAGTCCTTATCAGACACTTCAACGAAGTAAATTGTGATCTTTGTTAGGTTTATTACCTCAATACGATCCCGACTAGCGGCCGCGGGTAGCTAAAGCGGCCCCCTTTTTAACAGACTACCGACAGACGTAAGCTTATAGAAAAATGAAAAAGATTCGAGTAATATTAAATTTGATTTTCCTCTGTCGTACTTTGTTTCTTCGGGTTAAAATTAAAAAAAAAATGAACAAATTTCGTGTGTGCAAAAGTGTAACAATTTTAAGAATGATTTATGTACAAAAGTATCACCCATTTCAAACAGCTGTCATCTATGTTCAGAGGATATTAAATCTCATATGAAAATTTCATTTTTGAATATGCCTCATGGATACAATTTAATTTAGTACTTGATTCGCTTGCGCCCCGCCTTGGTCACTTCGACATAAACGAATAACAATATGTGACTTGCAGCAAGTGATGTCCTCAAACAAAGTACTGTCAGAAAATAGGTGCTTGCTTCGAAACCTTACTATTAATTTTATTTATTATTTCTAAAGCAATTCAAATATAAAAATGAAATTGATATATATATATTAATTCGTTATAACTTGAATGTAAAACGTCCACCCTAAACTCGAAAGATACAACCATTTTTACATCACTAAGTAAACTTGGTACTTAACAAATTATAATAACGGTTTCTTAAAAAATAATACAAATGTATATGACAATTATCTGAATTTTTTCGTATTACAAAATCATCGCTGTGCAAGTGCTATTCTGTATCTTTCATTACCAATAATTATCATAGAAGTAGTCAATACTAGGAAAATTAGAAACACAGCTTGTATGTCCGAAAACTTAACCATATGAAAATAATACTTGATGCTATTTTGGTGCTTATATTTGATGTATATTTTATAAATGTATTATTATATAATTTTTATAATGTTTATATAGTATATTTTTTATATTATTACATTTTTTATAATGTTTTTGTCTGATTTAATGCATGGGATGCGTTGGGGCAAATGCATTAAACGTATAATTGCGTAAAATGTCTTAAACTACAGTATCTACGTACTTCGTAAATTTTCATCTTGTAAGAATCGTTCAATAGAACAAGTAACATTGTTTTCAACGAAACAAGTAACGTTTTTGAGAAACCTATTTTAATCGAGACTTAGGTATACAGAAACTTATAAAGACAACCTTTCGATTTTTACGGACCCACGCAATAAGAACCCCATTGTTGGGATAGAGGGCGTTCGACGAGACACCACCTTTAATGGAAATCATCATAATCCGTTAAGTGAATCGAGGAACCCCTTTTCGATTGGAAAAAGGAGCCCATTTCCCATCATCATCCATCCTCATCTTACCTGTCAGACGTTCTTAATCCGCCTTAAAGTGTATCATCAGGCTTAACGCCGACAGGAGCCATCGCTTAACGAGCTTTTTGCAGCACGAATGTACCCATTCGACTCGCGGCATCGGAGCTTACCCTCGATAATCGTTATTGAACTGCAATTATCACGCGCACGAATCGCTTCACCGCGAGGGCCGCTAATGCCGCCTGTCTGGCGGTGGGTGAATGAAAAACATTATACGAAATTGAGCACATACATATCCATATCGTTCATTCGTATCGAATTTACGTAACTTGCTCGAAAATATGCAAAGAAATCTTACTGCCAGTTGTTTCAGTATCGCACTCCTTCGGACGAAATATATTCATACCAACTTTAGCTGTTTTAGGTAAGGCGTAGGCATAACAAGAAACATATTGATGTATAAAATGTATGAAATTTGTTGCCTGTGAAGCATTTTATGGATAAAACAAAAATTATTTTATTGATTACTAGCTGTTTCCATAATTTTGTATGCTGAGAATTTTTTAAATTGACTTGTTTTCTGAAAATCATATATGATGAAATAAAGCCTGTATGTTGCTTTAAGCTAAGCTCAAGTTCCCTGCGAAAATTTCATGAAAATTCATTCAGCAGTATTAGAGATTGGCGTGTTCAAACAGACAGAGTTTTTAAACTAGTCTTATTTTGTCGTATTGCACGGTCTACGTCACCCATAATCAATTCTTGCCTAATATTTTCAATGTAATACGACTGTACTACAGCTTCATTATATGTATAGATATCATTGGCTCTGTGCGATTCTGTTTTGTTTCTAAATTAACTAGATTCATAAAATATAATTGATTATAGTTTAAATAATAAAATAACAGGCTTGAATACGTTGTGTATGTACTCATTTACGTAATTAATCGAGATATCGATTTATTAAATTAAATCATAAATTTACTGAAAGAACAGACAGGCGATTCTCGGGTGATGTGGAAATTGTCACATGAGACAATTTTTAAAGAGATATATAATAGAATATAAATTTAATAGAACAAACTAAACGATTAATAATGAATTAGCATGGTCATTTGACATTTTTCATTTAATACAAAATGATAAATGTCAAACGAAATCACTAATTTAGTATTCTCATTTTCCCAAGCTATGGCAATTGTCAAACAGCTTTCATGTGACATGCAACAGATACGCCCTAGCACACGAGACTAATTATACACGTTAAGTTTAGCGGATCAATATGAAGTGTTAATTTATTTTAATGAAACCATGTCTAAACTTCGCCCGCTGTTCTCCTCCAATGGTCTTTTTATTCTAGATTGAAAGACTTCAAAGCTCCACGTTTTGTGTACTAAATATTATAAGTCTATTCTCATACCTATTAAAAATTCATGATATCGAAAGAGAAACTATTTTAAATTTCCATAGATGAGTAAAAATACATATTCTATTCATCACTTGACATGTTTCGTCATTTTGTATATGGGATATTACGGATATTTCACATTCAAAAATTGCCTCATGTGACAATTTCCGCGTAGCCCCGAGAATCGTCTCCCTGGAATATAGGACGTGCTAGCGTCACTGCTCTTGCAATTAGCAGCATGACAACACTTAACCTCGATAATGAACAAAAATTGTTATTCATTTTAAACTCACGCCTATTTCCCAGAAGGTTAGGCAGAGACCACATATCTCCACATGGTACGGTCGTTGTATATCTTGCTTGCTTAACTGACATCTATCATTATTTTCATGCAAGATCGTCGGTTACGGGTGCTTAACATGAGGACCTCTTTCAAATATGCCACCGATTTTCATAGGACCTTTGCCAATCTTCCTATCATATACATTTTCACTGAGCATAATTGTTTTTAAAATATTAGAATCGGTATGTATTGTATTATCATAATCTTCCATACACATACTCGTAAAATGTCTTTTTCAAACACTGTGACATCTTCAAATCTCACTGATAAACTCTAACTCAAGCACCATATGTATGCCGCACCGAAATTGTAATAAATTGAATGACACATAGATCAAATTCCATGAAAATAGGTTGATTAGTTCAAGAGATATAGTTGGAGAAAAATTATCCAAAAAATGTTTTATGATATTTTTGAAACTGCTCTATCGGTAACTCTAAAATATAATTGACTTTTCTCCTAAAAAACTACGTCAGTAGGCGCAAACTGCATCAAAATCGGCTGATTAGTTCAACAAATATTGTGAAAGAAAAATTTACAAAAAATGTTTTTTAAAAGAACTTGTAAAATTATTATTAAATTGGTGTTTGGTATGCAGTACATTTATTCCGGTCATAAACTGCCTGAAACAAATGCTATAAAGCAGATCAAAATCAAGCATCGCGTTTAAAAAGTATCATAGTTTGAAATTTCTTTTTAAATAATGCGTATTTAAATAAATCTAGATTTTTAAACTAGAAGGGTTCAAATCGTTCTAAAACTATATTTCGATTTTTCAGAACTCGAAAAAATAATAAAATTGATCTTTGCACCTCGAAGAGCTTAATCATTTACTGCTCGGTATATTTTTGAACGTTTTGAACTCGAAAGTCGCAAAAAGATTTAGGAACAGGCCTCAGGGTCGACAGTTTTTCTAATTTTTGGGCTCGAAAGGCTCAAAAACTTACAGTCAACTATATTTTTAAACTCGAGGATGTTAAAAACACATCAATAAATGTCATATCTGAAAGTTCTAGGTTTGGCCCGCAGGGTAAGCCTGTTTTCAGATATTTTTATATCGATGAGATGTCGTCTCGAGGCAGCTGAAGCTATTTCGTAAAACGTACGCGTTTCGTATATTGATACGTTTATCGGACAATCCCGTAAACAAGGGACGTGTGTTAAATCCACATATCTGCGACGTCCGGCGGGGAGTCGTCAGATATTTGGATCACGTCGTGGCGCTGCGGGGACGTCTCAATAGAAGGCCAATGGTGCCCCCTCGCGACGCACGCCGACACTAGATAAATCACTATTCTTCGGACTCGTGACTTCGAAATATTGCTTTCTGAAATTATTAAATATCATCTCAAGCAGAGCGAGATATGAGCGATGAGGATATCTTTCCAATATTGTTGCTATTGCAAGAGTATTACCCAATATTTCCACAGTAATATTGAAGGTTTCCGATCAAAGACATAAGGTAAATATGTAATTCAAAAATGCTACATTTACTGTCAAGTGATGAGAAAGATAAAACAATGAACCACAAGTGGCATGTAGTAGCAAATATGGACATGTTTATAACCACCGTAATATTAAACATTAATACTTGACGAATACAATGGCTTCGATAAAATAAGTAAGTTAATAATATCTATATAATATCCTTTCCCTCTTTCCCTCTTATGAACTTTCAAATATATCAACTTTTAATTAATAATGAGTTCTTTGGTTTTTCAAAGGATTAGTAATATATTTTTATACATTTTTTTATTGATTGCATCTGATTGTAGAGATTGCAAGGATATACACTTCTACAATCCTTCAATCCTTTAAATCAGTTCGAGACGTAATTGTAAAGAAATTTTTAGGGCAAGTTACTGGTTCGATCCCTGACTATAGGCGCAGTATATATAGTACAATAGACAGGGCGTTATAATAATTGAGTATTCAAATAATATGTGGGTAGGTATATTTGAATAACATTTCGACCTAAGTTCGCCTGATTTCCTTCTTTGTTTGTTTACATTTGCAAAAAATGATTCATCTATATATGTAAATATGTTTATGTGTATATAAGATGTCATTCAAGAGAAATGCTTTAAAAAATCAACATTATGTTAGTTCAATTTAAAATAATTCGTGAATTCATTATTCTTTATAAACTAAATAACAATTTGTCTTTGTGAAACATACGGTCTGTTCAAAAAATAATCGATCTAAAATAATTTACAACTAAAATAAGTTGCATTAATGTGATTCATTACACATTACTTGTATTTGTATTTGTGTAAACTTGTATTTGTGTAAAATAACATATTTTTATTTTGTTCCAGAAACTTTTCTGTAACCAATTTCCCAGAGATTTAAGATAGAATATTTCACGATGGCAATTCCAAATTTTTTAACTATATACTTTTACTAATTCTGATTCAACGATTCCCGAAAAAAAATTTTTTTTTTGACTTATCCGATGCCTTCTCATATTCTTTTTTTACAAAGTGCCCAAAACCATTGTAATAATACCACGAGTTTGAAACACATTAGAAGAATTTTAGTCTATAAATTCGACATTTCAATAATTCTACTTAGACAGTTACGCGTAGGTAAAGTTTTTTACTACTTATGAGACACTGTTTATCCCATTTTTAATGAAAATGATTTTAACAGAAAAATATAGTTTTTTGATAAATAAATAAACTCTCAGACGTATCCGCTACAATTATTGGTTTCATTTATATAATTATCATTTGAAAAGTAAAAAGGAAGTTTTCACGACTTTTGGTTTTTAAGGCGAATAATGCACGAGAACGGACCTATATTATTTTTTTCAATTTAATTTTTATTTTCAGTTCAATTAAATTCATTTGAATTTTCAATGTCTAGAAAGGCGTAAACATTGGACGAGGATATATACAATAAGATGGAGGTCGTCTATCGTTAATTGATGACGTCATATGGTTTTTATAACTTATCTTTCGAACTTATTTTTGTAATCGGTGCCAACGAAAGATATGCCAAACACTGATATGTTTCAGTTTTTATAATTTGACATCTAAACTGACATCCAGACATTCACACTTTGCAGGAGGTTAAGTTTTGATTATTTGTTATTAACTTTTATGTTCATCGCTTTTATTACACTTTTTTTTGTTTGCCTTAATATACCTATTTGTCACAGGCTTCCAAAATAATAAATTATTTTAAGGGGTTTTTAAAAGCGGTTTCAATTTTATTTTTTGTAATATAATTTATAAACTTAACATTTTTTAGTTATTAGATAATTAAACTTCATAACTTATCTAATTTTTACTGATGACTTAAAGTAATTGGAAATTGTATTGTATATGTAAAGTATGTAAATTATATGCGTAATATGTAAAATTATATGTGTGTTATTTGGATAACAATTTCAAATTGCTGCTGACATCTTTTAAAATTGAGTTCAATTTTTTTTCAATGGATTTCTAAAGTTTAATACCTATGCTGATGTCTGTATCCTTGTCTTACGACAGCTTATCGTTTAAATACTAAAAAACCTTTACGCACGATTAAAATAAAACTTCTTTTACTTTTATGATATTTATGAATATTTTTTTTGGTTATATTTATAACCAAAATAAATATTCGTAAAATAAATATGTCATTTTATAATTTATCTTCTATGATAATTCAATTTTGACCATTCCGTACTTGTGAGAGCCCGTAGACCTATTAAAATATTTATATAAATATAAATTGTACTTATATATGTACATAGACTTGTATATAAAATTCGATGATGATTATTCCAGTTAACGACGAAGCACTAGCGTATAATTGAAAAATATGTGCCGCTATTTGATACCTCAAATGCTGTAGTGTTTTGTATACCTATATAATTGTTTTGTATAGTAAGAAATTAAAAAAAAATATATTAATTATAATATAATATTGATTTTGATAACGAAATTATAAATTTTATTATTCAGCTTTTTAATTTTGGTACTTATAAACTTACATTTTTTAGGCCGCGGGTCATGATTAGTTTACTAATTTTAGCGTTTATTTACCGATGAAAGGGAAAAATTTTCCTCCGAGATAGTCATGTAATTTTTTAACAACCCTTGATTTATGATATTTCAATAGCATTTTTTATTACACTTGCCTTTTTATGAAATTTTCACATAATAATTGTCACTTACAATAAGCACTGTAATCACAAAAATTAAGTCGCAACAACATGTAAGGTTATAATATTTTGGGCCAATTCCTAATTATTCATGTGAATAATGTCTAACTATACAGCAGTCGTATATCCGCCGTGTTACCAGTACATACATACAAGTATATATATTAGGTTGGCAATGAAGAGAATGTCGCTTCCGTCCGAAAACTGTTACTTCCATTTGAAAAGGATCTGACTTACTCTCAAGTCGCAACTAGAGAAGTTTTACTTAAATATTCACTTGCAAAGTTCAGTACTGCTCACCAAAGATTGTAATTGGCAACGCTGAACCAAGCTTATTATGTCCGTTATACATATAGCTTCCCAACCCTCTGCGCCATCTTTGTATCAGCCAGGTACCCTCAAGGGAGGGTGCAATACTTTCGGGGAGGTCGCCGAAACTGCTCCTGGCCAGTTTTCCAATTTCCATTACCTGAACTAATACAATATCACGGTAACGGACGAGACGCCCGGGAATAGAAACTTTGGTAGTTCGACTCCTATCGCCGAAAGATCGATGCTCTCGAATGTACAAATATTTCTCTTATGTGGTAAAGTTATTTTTAAAGTTGCAGTTCAGACAGAAGTATATTACGTGAATACTTTATATATACCGTACATATATGAGAGAGAGAGAGAGAAATAAAACCTTTTTTTAAGAAAGCAGCAAAAGCGGAGGTGTAACGAAAAAGTACAATACTAAATATTTATCTGTATATCTTAAATTTATTGGCAATAAAAACTCGTAGGTATGTTTGTATCTAATAGGGAAAGGTGTTACTGAACTATTTACTAAAAAGTGATTGGTACCAGAACGATCTAACGATTGAATTAATTATAGATTGCTAGTTGACCGCCCACGACTTCACTCGTATGGCCGATTCACTGACCTTCAGCGTCTACCCATGCTGCGTCCACTCCCGAGCTCACCGCACTCCCGCTCTCGATCGGGAGTGTATGGTAATGAAATCAAATAGTGTCATATCTAAAACGATGTTTCTTTAGTGCAGGTATGGGAAACCTCTGACATGTTGTGGGCCAAACTTTAGTGTGCAGATACGTTCGCCGGATAGATTTCAGGCATGAAATAATACAACAATGTTATTATAACACAATTTAATAAAATAACAAGATTAAATGTAAAAATAGGTACAACATTATAATTAAATCGTGAAATTTGGAATTACTACAAACTACAAAAGTTAAATAGCGACACCGAAATCAATGAGACACTTGAGCTTGAATTTGGGAAACTAATCCTTTGAATAAATACAAAATTCCACTGATACAAAGACGTAAAGAATTTTCCTAATTATAGTCATCAGCCTTGGACGATGTTTTGATTTATTAACTTTCAACATTGAATAGAACTGTTCACATTTGTAAGTACTGTCAAACGCACAGATTAATCTTCTTGAAAATTTTTTAAGCTGTGGAAAATGGTCTTCTTCGAAATATTTTTTGTAGAAGTCGCACAAATCCACGTCATCAAATTTAGATTTTATGAGTGAGTTTTCTTGAATCTTGATCAACTCCATTTGCAAGTGTATTGGAGCATTTTGTACATTACATTTTGTTGGAATAGCAAATAAATTGAAAGAATCTTCCATGTTTATGAAATCGCTAAATCTGTTCGAAAATTGCTCCGAGAGTAACTTGACTTCTTCAGCGTATTGAACATAAGCAATATTTTCATACGCAGAGAGCGTGGTGAAATGGTAACTGTTACCAGACAGCATCTGTGCCTTCCACAAGTGGATTTTGTTTTGAAACGCTTTCAAATGGCTGTACAAATCGTTTACTAACTGTCCTTGTTTTTAAGTTTCAAATTTAAATCATTTAAATAGCCTGTAAGTTTGACCAGAAATGTTAAGTCACAAATCCATTTTGGGTCATTCAATTCAGATAGGGGTTCATCCTTTATTGCTTAAAATCTGCTATCCAATTGCTAAGCTCGTAAAATCGTTTCAGAATTTTCCTATTGCTTAGCCATCTGACTTCGCAATAATATGTTACATCGTCATATTCGGCTGATATCCAAAAACGCCTTGAACTGACGATGGTTAAGCCATCAGGATCGAATAAAATTGATTTTTTTCTTCCACATTCATAACATTCTGGAGTCGAATGGACTTAAAACACAAGTACTGTTTCTGGATAATACAATGAAGGACTATCAATTAATCTTTTTGCACATTTAATTCAGTTGCTTATTCATTTAAAATTCCGATGAAACCTTTACATAAACCGACCATAGAAGGTACACTATCTGTGCATACTCCAACTAATCTTGACCACGGCAAGCCAAACCTTGTAAATACCTTTTGAACTTCATAAAAAATATCTTCTCTGTAGTGATTCCTTTTAGAGGCTGTAAAACAAGCAATTCCTCAGTAACAGTGAAATCTCTATCAAAATATAGCCAGTTGAGCTGTGTCAGACAAATCGGTGCTTTTGTCTAATGCTATGGAAAATTATTCAAAACTAGCCATATGGTCAGTTAATGCTGTTTTTATATCTTTAGCCATAATTTCTATACGTCGGACAACGGTTCGTCTTGATACACAAATTTTTCAAATCCATTTTTCATTTAAGGACACAAAACACTGCAAACTTTTAACATACACTTCTCGATAAATTCTCCTTCAACAATTCGTTTTAATGACTTCCAATTTAGAACTAATTATAAAACTAGTTTTCACAAGATTATCAAGTTGTGTTATTGATTTATGAAACATTTGCTGCTGTTTTTCCGAATTTATGATAAGATTCTGGGTGTTGTCTTTTCTTATTTGTCCTGTCAGTGAATGCAGCATTAGTTGAGAATGTCTTTATATTGAATTCTTTCATCTCTGAAATGGGTTCATTACACAGCAAAACATCGTGCAAGATAAAAAATAATTATTCAGTCCATTTTTGTTGAAACTGGCAACCCTCTGCATCTACTTTTAGTTTCTTTTCACCAGACATCATTTTCGTTTACTTTTCGTTCGATAAACTTAGTACCAAAATATAATTAATAAACATTCAAGATCCACATGAAGTCACAAAGCAAATTGACGGCACTAGCAATTCGCTAGGATATCGCTTGTCGAAGTTATCACCTCGGTAGCTCAAATAGAACGGAACTAAAATTCGGGCTATCTACCCGCCTATGCAGGCAAAATGAAGGAATTATCTAAAATCGTCCAGTATAGAACGATTGAGAAGTAATAAGCTTTTGTTGCGCCGCCAGTGAAAGCAAACATCAAAGGCTTTGATGTTTGCAGCCTCACTCTTTAATGGTCGCCGCCACTCGGTTTACTGGCTTGCTTGATTCAATGAGTATGAGTAAGTCGTGTAATATTTTATTTATTGGGTTTTTCAAAATGTCTCGCGGGCCAGATATAGCCCGCGGGCGTTGGTTGCGCACATGTGGCTTAGTGTAAATGAACACAATTTTATATATGACTACGTGTTTCATGCTTTGTGTTTTGACTCAATAATAAAATGTGGATCCTTATGTCTGAACAGAACATACGCACACATATTACCTTTTTGTACTGTTGAACTTACGACAATAATTATTTAACAACAATGAGTACGGCGCGGAGATATTTTCTGTGTCAGTACAGGCTCAGGAATCATTTACTCGAAACATGTGTGTATGGAAAATCATTGCAATCGAATTGAAAACTTTTGTATCGCTAAAATAAAAAACACTTCTAGTGCCAGACAAATCAACGGAATTGTATTTTAAAAACTGAGGATTCCAGCTCGAAATCGCTTTTTCTCTTTACATCCTAAAAGGATATCCGCAAGTAGAGAAATATTCAGGATAACAGGTCGTGAGCTTACTTTTATTGGGTTAGCGATGATGGCTCGCCTGTCTATCCTAATAATAATAAACAATAGAATGCTTACCCTATGTTTTCGTGTTATTCTTCATAGTTCTCGAAGTGATGAGTTACACCTAGACTTAATGTATTTTATCGAGTAATAGTTGTAAGAAAGTAAGTAATAGTAAGAAATCCAAGAATTAGTAAGTGTCGTTAAATCGTTATAAATAGAAAATATAGTATCGGACATAGAAAATCACATGATACGTGTCATAAAATGTAAAATCAAGCCGATTACCTGCGTGGGCACAGTTTCTACTGATCCTCATAAAAAAACATTTGGAAAAAATAATAACAAAAAAAAACTTTTTAAAAACAAGCTAGTATTCAAAAAATCAAAACAAAAATAATGAATAAGTTTCGTTTGTACTAAATCGAAAATTATTTATTATTTTCGTTTTAGTACACTGAATTTTTGAATAAGAGCTTATTTAAAAAAACAACTTTTTTATTAGTAATTTTATTTTCATCCTCTTAGTTTTTTTAATCTGTGCTTTTCTAGCAATTCATCATTATTGCAAGGTGTTTTTAATTTAGATTCTCCTTTAATCTAGATATAATAACCCCTGTAATAAATTACATTGGCATTACTTAATATTCCGATATTACATATTAAATATTCCGTTTTTGGTCCTTCAACTTAATTTTTTTCATGACCGATACTTTCTCGATTCTGTTGTCGGTAATGGACGTCACCTTGCCCTTTACCTTCATGAATAATAGAAATAATCGAACTCGACCTACGCATCTATCCCCTAATCGTCTACGTACAATTAAATACAACAGCCGTGCGTGATCGAATTCCGGCCATGAATTAGGCAATCTGCCAGAATCGATAACGTGCTCTTGTATAACATTGCTCTATGACAATACCCAGGGTTGTGATTCTTTGTCTGGCCAGAAGTTGTACTAATATTACGAAATTTTACAGAATTATAATCAAATATTGGCATAGGAGATTATTTTTTTGAAATTTTTGTTAATAGAATTATAACCCAACTTAATAGCGAGTTTATCCGAACCTTATTTGAAACACATCAAAGTCAATATGAGTACACGGGTGGCGTAGTACCGCACGCGTTGTTTTCGTGCTAAAAGGGATCGAGTTCGTCCAAAACTATAGACAAACTGACAAAGGGCCCTTGTACTTAAGTAAAATTGCTCCATTCTTCGAAATGTATAAGCGCTAGGGCTTAAGGTACACTAACAGCAATGAGAATGTCTAGAACCTAGTCTCTAGATATTCTCACTGTCTTAATAAATTGAAGTCGCCATCAGTTTCCAGCTCGCTCTGGAATAACGGGCTCAAGGCTCAATCCTTTCATCTAGAATGATATCGTAAGACAACGTGCCCTGCAATGAGATGATATAAATCTAAGGTCATATCGATTATGATTGTGAGTTTTCTGAAATAAACATTGATACTGCTTATCTTATCTCATGGTTTTACAAATTGCACCTAAAACACTGTCAGAAAATCTTTTGGTCAGATTCATGATCCAGCACTCATTGCAGCTTTTCAAATATGACGAGCGAGACTGTTTATTGAAAATGCTAAGAACTGTTGTGTCATTCCGCAGTGTTAATTAATATGTAAATAAATCTCTTAGCACCAGCAGCTTCTGTTTAGCAGTTTACATTAGCTGTCGGTTATGAAAACCTTAAGTGATAACAAAATAATCAATCTCCAAATACTCATTCACTAATAACCAAAAGCTGTCGCTTGTTCTGGGATGATGGAGATTATATATAATGTAAATGTAGTATCAAGTTAGCATAATTTTAGAAACAAATTATTCTAACTGTATCGTATATTCGAGTATCATAACGTTGATTATTTCCTAAAACACTAAAACATCCGATTTAGAATTCTGTGTAATGTTTTATGGGTACTACTACAAAATAGATTTTACATTAAAAACAAATAATAGCGGTATTATGGAAACGTAATTATGTAGTAATACTACTTACAAAATCAACAATCAAGTTGAAATCACACTATTTTCTATAAAAATTAATTTCTTATTTTACTTGATTAATTTAGCACACTGTCATTTTGTTATCTTTAGCAACGTTTGTGTTTCATTATTCTACATTTCATAATTCTTGTCATCTTTGACAGCAGTATATACTAGAAAAATACGTTTTCTCAACAATGTTGTGTGCTCTACAATACGGTCGGTATGCGAATTATCCAATTCCTCATTCGAATATTCAGCAATAGAAATGCCGACACGGTCCCGAATCGACAACCCTACGCGAGATGCCGCCGCGTGTGCGTGTACGAGAGAAATAATTATCGGTTTACGCCCCGTGGGAGGGAAGGCACGACCTTAAGCGATACCGCATATCTCGGGCTTATCGTCGGCGGCGGAGTCGTCGGCCGCGGGCCGGCGCGGGCGCACCCTCCGAATACTTCGGTCGGTATAGCGTTTCATATCCGAGGAATCCGTGATGACGCCGCGCGCGCGACACCACTATTCGTAATGTGTAATCCTGTGATGAATTTGCGCGGTTCCGCAATTTGATTAAATAAATTTCGGAGGTTACAGTGGACTGGAGAAATTTGAGTGTTATAGATTATGAGCGGTAGGGGTATGGCCGTGTCGTTCGGAAATATTCTATTATTTAACTTTGGCCCGTTTTCGCAGCACGGCTTTATGTCCTTCGCCCTTTCCCTCGATCCCACCCCGAACTCGAATCTATTCTAATTATTTCCCAATTCTAATCGCGGTATCTTACCTCGATGTCGATTCCGTTACCATTAAGCACAACGATGAACACTATTCATTACGCATAATTATAAATTCCCATTTTCTTTAATAGAAGCATCACCTGTTCCAAACTACGAGGATCCGTCGAACCATTATAACCGTTAAAACAAAGATTTTTAAAAATATTACTGAGATTTAGAATAAAAAAGTATGTTACAATCGTATTTTTACTATACATGTATGGTATAATTAAATATATGTTGTTATAGCGGCGTTGCTCTCGGTTACGAATTCAGTTGCGTTCAAGATTATTCCCACACACCCGCCACGTTCTTAGTTCCAGTCTCGATGCCGCACGCGGTCACGAGTCAGTACCACTCTATTACACATCGAACGAAGCCGTGCAGTGAGCCGCATGAAGAATAGCAAGCAACGCGCCACCTGGCGGTGCAGCGCCCGCGCCGCCCGTGAACCCGTTGTCGCACTTGCTGCAGCGATCGGAATAAAATTGTTATTAAATATTTTCATATCTATGAAACTGAAAACTCAAACTAAAATGCTTTTTATAGAAAAATAAATTCAACCCAATTCAAACATATAAATCGCACGTACTTATCAGGGAATAACAAAGTACATTTTACGTGTATATAAATTCCTATACAGAACTAAGCATTTTCTTTTAATGTCCTTACAGGTTGATTTTTTAAATACCAATATATCTTTAAACAAATCTCATAAGGGAAACGTTATTGCCTAAATAAACTTTGCTCAAATTAAAAAAAAAGAAACACGTGTTTCACTGTTTTCAGTTGAATTAACACTAAGTATCAAATAACACCAATGCCAAAAATATTATTTATCATACAATTTTTTCCATTCCCTTTCACCTTTGAGGTAGAAATTGAATTTCGAGAAGTTTCTTCTTAATACACACATGAATTATAAATAAGAGTACAACATCAACACTATAAATTAAACATTTGTACCTTTAGCGACTTGGGCTAGGTGATGATGCAGCAGAAAATAAATCAGTCGGTGTAAACTTTATATTTTATATATACAAAAATACGCCAAGGCGTAATAATTTTGGCATATGCTCTAAATGTTCAAATCTCCACGCTGGCCAGGCGGGTCGGCGACTACAGTATATCAAACCATACGTATTTTTTAAAAGCCATTTAGCGTCACAATTACAGCACTTTCGCTTTGTTTCCATTTGAAATGTCTTTTGTGCAGGGATTCTTAATTTCTGTTTTAACTTGATTTTTTCCTTTTGCTGTTTGAACGTGCATTATCAATATATGTTTTCATTTCTAAGACTACACGAATGATTTTATATGGATTATGAATTAATGCGTTTAAATGTTATAGAGTTAAATAATAATTATAATTGAAATAAGACAATACAGATTTATACTTCTAAATAATAAGGGATATTCATAAAAAAAAACAATATGTAATTACAAAATAAGTAAGAGAAACGTTAACAAAATATGCAAAAACATGTAATTAGATACGAAAAATCGTCAGTATTTGACCCTCGTTGTCTATGACTAATACTTCTGATAATTGCAATGACACATGCTTTTGATCAACAGACAAAAAATTTTCTGGCATCAGTCAGAAGTCTTGACGACACCGCGGGAAATGACGGACATCGTGTCTGCTGTTACAACGAAACTGTAAACGGGACAAATTTACAAAGACTACGGTAAAGGTGTCCCGTTGGACACTAGTGGAAATATTGAATGTGACAGTGTGGACTTTATTATTAACATTCGTAATTTTTAAGTCTGCAGTTACACATATTGTCTCTTTGGCTTGACAGATAGGAAATATCCTGCTGTGGAACGTTCAACGAATTTTATAGCGTCAGTTCTTGAAATGGATGTACCCATCGGTTTGAGGGGAATGCATGTGCTAAATCGGGAGATACATATTTGGGAGACATATATATTGCATCAGGTCGTCATAATTCAGATGTTTGGTTTTATCAAACTTCTGCGATATATCCTCTCATTTCAGATTGCTGCTTCGGATACAAATATACGCGTATTTAAACGCTGTTGAAAAGCCTATTTAAATAATACAAGTAATATAAGTGTGCAGCCTACTGTATAACGTTTGGATGTTTATTCCTTGCGATGGAGGTTTATACATTTGGTGTCCTTTGCATTTGTCCTTACGTCATAACATGCATGAGAATACATTTATTGTTCGAAGCATCAAGTTAATAATGAAACTTCGTTAACCGATACGTTTGTTGTTCCATATTGTTTACGATAAAAACTTGCGCACGAAGGCTATACGATTTATGTCATCACTAGAAAATGGTGCTGTTTTTATAGGGGAGATCGGCTGTTTTGTGTATCACTCGATTCAAAATTTAACTTATTTGTATTTCAGATTTCTTATAGTGCACAATAAAGTATTAAAGTTAGCATAATAATTTTAATATTAGATTAATCCGTCAAGGTATCTGTTGGTTGGATGTCTATGTATATTTTAACATACGGAGCTTAATGATCGACATGCCAAAGTTCCATCCACTAATAAATCACAAGACGTGCGCCGCAGTAGAATTAAATTGAAGGTTGACATGCGAACTGGGTATTAAAATGGATCTTGATATGAAAATGTAGGAACGTTGAGTATGAGCTCTTATTTAAATTCATTTTTAAATGCTGCACGTACTATATAAGCCAAGGGCGATACCGAAGATTAAAAAGGCCGTGCCTCGCCTTCTGAGACTATACGACCCTCACACTTTAGTCAGTTTTTCGGCTGTCGTTGCGTTGTCACGCCGCACCGTTGGCCATGTGTTACATATTTTCCTATTTATCGTTAAGCACATAACTTCAGACAGTAATGCACATTCTTTTATCACAAAAGTCGCTCTTTTGTTGATGCACTTTAGTTTACACTAGTTTAAAAGTAATAGTCGACATACCTACTTGTTTTTCTAGTTATGGGCGACTGAGGTACTCATATCTAAGCTGTGCGGGAAATATGGAAAAAGTGTAACAACGTACTTTTTCCATCTTGGTGCATCTCTTTGTAATAATGGCTACGGAACCCTTATGCTCATTAGAGCATGGTCCGACATACTCTTGGCCAATTTTTTATTATTATTCGTACATATTGTGAGATATTCAGACAATACTCTGATGCCATGAAGCGTACGGCCAATTTAATCTTTTTCTCACAAAGTGTTTTATCGCTGGAAATTTGTCGTTTTGAGAATCGCGCTCTGGTCCCCACTCTCATGGGGTAACAAAGGGATCAATTGGAACGAAACCGACATTATTGTGGCGACACCTGTATAATTATATATGTGAGTAGTTATGAGGCAAATAGGCTATTTATTTTATTATTTACGACCGATTTCAATTTCATTCAAATTCAAAATATCTTTATTTCATGGGTTATAAAATAACACTTGAAGTACGTCATAATTTTTTTGCAAGTTTTCACTTTACCGCTCGTTAAGAAGGCAGTTTTTTCTCAATAAAAACGAGCAAGAAACTTAGCTCTTTTCTAATTTCATCACGCATAGTCAAAATAAGTACAAAACCTTTAATGAACGAAACAGCCCGGTAAGAAGTTGAGCCGCTTGTGCCTATGGATATTTGTCTTCTAAATATTCGGAAATGGTGTAATACCCTTTTTTACTGAGTTATTATTTAATAATATGGTAATAATGGTACCGAGTTTATGTTGATTACTATTTCTTTTAAATATTTATTTATTTTTTTATAAATATAATAAATTTTCATGTATGAATTGGGATGCCAGAGTATCGAGATGCGAGCTTGCAAATCGCGCGAACGTTACGCAATCTCACGTAAAAATTTGTTCAAAGTTTCGCAACCTATTTACCTATTCTGTTGTTCTATTGATTGTATGTCAACGTCGAGATGTATCCGCCTATAAATTAAGAAGCAATATCTATCAAAATGTTAATATTAGACGAATGCTATCCTGATTTTGTGCCTAAACAAATACGAATCAAAATCTTCACAAATCCAGCCTTCGCGGTGACGCATTCAGAAGACCGAGACCGACCGACCGCACGGGCGCGAGTTACAATATTTATCGCTATTGGTAAAGTAAACGCTACTATTTAGCCAATTAAAACTTTTACACGTCAAAGTTTAAATTGGCTAAACGGTCTCCACATCAAACAGTGCTCCGAGGCGCGGTCAAACTGGACTCGTTCAAAATTTATCTGTGTTCACGCCCGGTCTGGTCAAGTTAGAAGATACGTTATTGGAATGAAACGTGAATTACTATGAATATTTCGTTTTTGTTTGCCGAATTACGCCTTTAGTGCTTATTATACCATTAAACATTTCACATTCATTTTTAAGTAAAAGTGCCAAATTGTACAATTGCGTTAGATCATATCTCGTATTTTCTTCGTGTACTGATAGCTCTTGGCTCGTCCTTTATTATTTTAGCATATTACCCATTACTATGTCGAGTGATTTCTTTATCGACAGTGATATCGATTCTAGTCCTGTTTTTCGTTTTAGTTCCTGTTCCACTATTCACACCTGTCCCGACCCAGTTCTCGATTCATGTCGGTCCCGATCTCGAGCGTAGTGTCGTTCTCGCCCTCGATTTTGACCTGGTTTTTTTTTCTCGACTCCCACGCCGATCTCGTTTTCGAACCCGATTATTCGTAATCTTACGATGATGAAGACACAAATGATATACTTTCATCCGACTAAATGTATCATTCGTTAATTTGTGCTCCAGTAGTATGAAAATATGTTTCATTTAAAAAAAAGTTTTTTTTTTTAATGAAACGTATTATTTTACTTAAGATTTCATTTTGGCGCGTGTAATGCATACCTTATATATCATTATGTAAACTAATTAATTGTACTTACGACAATATTTGATCCTCTTTAACCTCTTAGAGGCTAAATTCTTGAATACTCTCAATAATTACATTATGTTGTGTGAAATGCAACGTTTCTAAATCTATCATTTCGGGCATTTAGGCATATTATGTTTTCTGTGGATTGTTCTTCACAGAACAATGAACACAAAATTTTCTTTCTTTGTAATAAAACGTTTGTATATCTATTTTATTTGCTCATCATTACCATATCTTCCTTCATTGATGCAAATACCTAGCTTATCAAGTGTGTACATCATTCATACATCATTTTGCAAACACTTCCATCATATATTCCCTTTTCATAGATTTATTTTCTCATTCTACTCTTAGGCATTCTCTATAAATGGTCAAACCAAAATTTCAAACCACACGGTTTTCCGGTATGACTAATCTTATATCTATCTTTAATGTGTATTTCACACGTGCTACACAGAGCTCGCATTTTCATTGCATTAACTCTAGTATTATATTTCTTTTGCTATATCCAACTTCCACTACCTTGTCTAAGCTTCAGAAATATAGATGCACCCATTATGGGCGCACGAACGTTCTTGACTTGAGACACCTTTACTATCATACTAAAAAACAAGGCCACATTCATTTTATATACCAAAATCACTCTGCTTTCAAAATCTGTATTATATCTACTGACATTTGTAAACAAAGTATCCAAGAAGGCAAACTCGGACAAATAATGCCATATCCATGGCGTATTGAACAATGGCCAAATTTTGAGCATCCTAAACCCACAAGCTTATGTATAACGGTCGATAGACAGTGAAGTAGAGATGTATGTACAGGTGGTGCGATGTGAAAAACTATTAACTCTGTATATCCTTCTGGAGAAATAAATATCAGTTCATAAATAAAAATTAAATAAACGCATAAGAGTATAGCTTAATTTTTTAACGTATATATTGACACATAATTCGTTAATAGCGTCAGTGTTGTATGAAATTTCTATAGTCAGTAAATTAATCGGATATGAGATCATTCACCTGAACCCGTATCGATGAATCGCACTCCACCTCAAGTACTAACTGGGAATCGACTTAAAGATCTTATCGTTATCGAGGAGCATATTTTGTTCATTACTCGAGATACTTTAAGCAATACCACTTGACTGTGTTTCGCATTAATAAACTAAGTCTAAAACCAAGATTCCGGACCAAAGGTTAAACATACTGAATGTAAAAAACTGATGAAAAGCTAAAGATTACACATATTGGTATATGAAATATATGCATAACAAAAATCTATGAAAGACAAGGGCTCTGATTTGACGAAATATTAAATATAATATTAAATATATCATTATATTGCTGTGGGTGTTAACGGAGTGACTGGGTGTTGAGGGGTGTGTTGTTTATACTGCTGTGTAAATTAAATATATTAAAATCCTAATTTCATACTCCTTTCCTTTTTCTTTTTGAGTTTAGTTTGAGTATTCATTGTTAACTGAAAACTAGGCATATGTTTCTATGATATTATATATTTTTTCAAAATCCTGCATTTTATTTATTAGTTTATACGAGGTCTTTTCTTTAGTTTAAAATCACGAATGCTATTAACAGCATAAACAGACTACTACAGGACAGATTTCTCATTTTAATTTTTAATTAAATTAAAATCAAACCTTAACTGTACTACTTTAATTAATTTCGTAGTCATAGCAACACGAGTGTGACCCGCGTCCTGTTGCAAGCTTGATTATCTGTGCTGCAGCAGCACCCGTGCAGCTCGTCATACAAATAACTGACGAGCGCATGGATGGAATTGATTAGCTGCGAGTTTAAGGATTCTGTAACCAAAGTAAGAAAAAGGGCCTTTACAATTTACTCATTTCTGACAGTCCATTTATCTGTCTGTTACAGTCTTATTGTAACGGCGATTTCAACTATCGGCGCGTAAGTCCGCACCTCGGATTTCTCTTGCAGTCGCCTCGGAGAACGGATTTCTTGCGGTGTGTGGGCGAAATGATGGACAGCGTTTTCATGCGATCAAGATTTCTTTATTACAGTAGAGCTTCATATATGGCGGTCGGAGCATAACTACGTCGGATGCACCAATTCCGCCGCAATTTATAGATGGCGCATCCGCCTGCATATATGAGTTGCATACATTTTAATCGAGCGGGTGTGGCCATGCACTTTGCATATTTCACCTCATGCGCTCGGAACACCGATTCGCGGTCGTACCGTAACGACCGTCGCGGTTCTCGGCGTCTGATTGGTCCCCCCGCCAAGGCACAATTTTGTATGCAAACTATATGCGCATCACAGTAATTTCGTATTTACTATTAAATACGCCAAATCACTATATCTATATAAATAAAAATGAATCTCTAAAATGTATGTACACGCATCGCTTCCGAACGATTACACCAAATTGGATAATTCTTTTTTTGTTGTGTTCGTAATTATCAGGACAAGGTTTATATAAAAGAAAATAACGTTTTGTATCTGTCTATTTGTCTGTTTGTCCGAGGTATCTTCGCAACGGCTGAACAGATCACGATGAGATTTTCACTGAAAGGTAGAAAAGCTTACTGGCCTACGTTTAGGGTACTTTTAACATGATAATTTTTAGTGTTCGTGCGTGAAAAAAACTCTTAAAAATGGAATAATTTTTTTGGGTTAAATCAAAAGTGAAACCGGAATCGAGATTGAGAGCAAAATCGAAATCGGAATTGGATTCGGACAATCCTTTGTATCTGTCAGTTTGTCTGTTTGTCTGGGGTATCGTTGGAACGCCTGAATTGATCACGATGGGACTTTCAGGGAATGGTAAAAGAACTTATTAGGTTACATTTACGGTACTTTTTATCGCGATATATGTTTAGGGTAGCAGCGCTCTAAAAAACCCTTAAATGGGCTAATTTATTGGAATTTCATCATAACCGGAACCGGAACCTGGAGCGGAAGCAAAACCGGAATCGGAGTTAGATCGAGAGGGAATTAAAGACCAAGAGCTGGATCCTAATTATGATGGGTGTATGGACCACAGTGATATCGGTCGTCAGAAAAGGCGTAGGAAATCATTCTATGCTCATAAGGGAGGAGCCGTGGTCGACAGCTATCTCTATAAATAAATCAATGTATGTTTGTCTTCTTTACGTGCCTAATATGATTATTGAGAAACTTAAGTGTTATGTTGCACGCATGCCGGGTAATATTTCTAAAAAAAAAATAGCATTTGTTGCCGGTTTCATTCGCGTATTTGTATTACTAAAGCGAAATAAGGAACCGATTCTAAAAATTCTTTCTTTAATAGATATTTGCACTGTTTTGAGTGAATTAGGCTGTTGACATTTACCCCCGGTTTTGTCCATGTATTTATATTCCTAAGACGATTTTAACAACTTTGGCCCCGAGTATTATAGCTTATATTTTAATTTGATATTAGTATTTACTCCTGACTGTGAAAATCGAAACTAGGAGTGGGAGCGCTATTGGAACTTAAAGCTGAACTGGGCGCAAAGTTGATAAAGGGTCTAGAATTAGAATCGAAAGCGGGAGCAGGATTGAAATTGAGAACGGGACTGGGGTTGAAAACGAGTGTAGAAACGGGATCAAAATTTAAATGATGACTGGAATGTTTTGTATTTTGTGCATTATACCTACTAAAGTTTGTCCCCTACTTCAAGCATGTATTTGTATTATTGAACTGGACTACTACACCGATTTTTTAAACTTCATTTTCTCATAGAAAACTATACTATGCTCGAGTAATATCGTCCATATTTTATTTTGCCTATATTTTATTTACTAACCCCCAGCTTCTTTGAAATCGGAACTGTGATTCATGGCGGAATCGGAAACAAAAGGGCGACAGAAATCATAATCGAGAACGGAACCAGGATCAGAATCGAAAGCGAGACCAGGACCTAACTTGAGAATGGGACTGGGGTCGAAAACGAGTGTGTTTCTACACTCGTTTTCGACCCCAGTCCCGATTCTGCGTTCAGAATCAGAAGTGTGACCGGGATCTGAATCGAAAACGAGACCTGGATTGGAATTGACATCGATCGATACAAAAAAAGAAAAATTCGTTCTGCGTCCATGCTGGCGGCGCAGCTGCGGGATTAGCCATATGGGCAAGTCACTTACAAGAAAGAGCAGAACAACGTCTGATGGACCAGCTAATACCTACACAACAAAATACACAAAACAAGAAATACAAAAATAGGCAAACATTACAAAATATATAATTTCTTACAACTAATTCCCACCCGGGTAATTAAACACAATTGCTCAAATTATTTAATTAACACATAAAAGTACGATGAAATACAAAGAATTCTTAACCTAAGTCCGTTCGTATAAAACAAAATAATATATCGTTCAATTAACACTAAGAGCGCGGCTGTCCGTAACGCTTATGACTCCATCATTGTTTCATTTATTTTATTGATTTTGATAAAAAATGTATATGCAGTCTTATGTTATACGCCATACAATTTTGTCAACTATGAAATATAAAAACAAATCAAATGTTGCTTTACACGCATACAATTGAAGAATGAATTTTTTCCGCGTTCCGCATTGTGTTGGGTCGTCGTTGGATAAGTATTTAAAAACGTATTAAAACGTCTCAAACATTTCTACAGGCGGTTCAAAAGAAACTCCTACGCCATTTTTAATGTAGATACGGTTTCGTAAAAATCTTCAAAATTGATTATGCGCACGCGTGAAAGCCAGAGCCTCGATCTAATCTAGTTTTAAGACGCGGAATCTTAATGCGTACGTTTTCGATTCCCCGCGCCGGCACCAATCACTTATAAACCCGCTCTCGACCCACGTCTCGCCTGAATTTATTGAATAGGGCGCACCGCACGGCGCGCGTCTTGAGGAGGCCCGATGGCGGTCGCCGTGTGCGATTAATGGAATTGATCGACAGACGTGCCCGATGACATTTACAAAGGAAAAGAAAGAAAGATTCTAAGATTCTGTCGTTCGTATAATTCGCTCGGGGACGCCTAACATTCAATTTTACTTTGTTATTTTGTTGAAAATTGCCAACCGTTATTTACGTTTTTCAAGGTTAAAAATGTCATTCGGCATCCGAAATGGAGGTAGATTTCTCGTTAAGTTTTCGAAAGTTCAAATGGCTACCATTTCTAAACTAATTAGCCGAATTAGCTCATCTTCAAATCCCTGCTAGGTAGTTGTCTATAAAATAAGTGTGCCAAGTTTCATTAAAATCGCTTGAGAATTGCCGACGCTATCGTAATGACAAGTCGCCTTATATCCCATATATATATATAAACTTATGAACGATGCTAATATCTAATTAAATCTACTAAAAAGTCACTACATTCTATTGACTCGGTGAAGGCTACTACAGAACGGCAGGCTGAGACGAACGGCGAATCGATTCTCTTTCTACAAGCCTATAGCGTGTCCTATGTTTGTCTTCAAAAATTTAAATTTTCGCTTTTTTAGATCGTGGGACATTTCATAAGCTCATACATGTATCATTCTTAGAGCTAGAATCGCAATTTAATTTTTGTAGACGAATATCGGACCCATTAAACGATTTGTTGTTACATTACTCAGCTTGTTGATTAGGGTATACGATGTAATTCTATTTGTCAAGAATGCTCTGTACAAGTTCTTATCCGGCAATGGGATGATAATAACTTCATTCAATCATAGAAGGTAAATTTCTAGTAATAAATATACATATAATAAGCTGGTTAGGGCGATGGTGCTTAGGTCGAACATTACATCGTAAATAGAAAGTACCGAGTTCCAACACTGAGCACGACTTTATTGACCGATGATTTTTTAAGTCAAATAAAATTCGTAACCATTCGCTCCATAGCTTGAAGAGCATGTTAAGCCGTCGGGCACGGATGAAGCCCCGCGTTAGTGCCGACGATCTCTGGCAGCTGCCGACCCGAACTGAGCTGGAGGTACAGACCTCTCAATCTAAGACAAAAATATAGTGGGAGGATACACCTCGGAAACGGGGCGATCAAATATTGACCACGACAAAATACAAACACAGCCAAGTATCATTTGAAAGTTTCGTCAGATCGTTTTAAACTAATTCAAATTAAGTTAAATTAATATAAATTGTATATCATATCTAATAAATCTATAGAAGCTCGTCCGGTTTTTACCAAATCCCAAACGAGAACTCCATAAATTCCAAGGGACAAACAGTCAAATTAAATATATCGATCTGTCTCTACTCAAACGTTCGGCGACATATCATCGCCGTAGTGACGTGGCCGTACCACCTAAGCTAGTCGCGGACCGACGGGGACTCGCAGGGCGTTCGCGGCTCTAGGGCGGCGCGCGCTATCGCACGACCTCATCGGGCGGCCCTTCATTAATCTCTCCGGGGACGTATCATTTTTGTGCCGGAGCTACCGCCGGCCCTCGAATCCGACCTCGGCGGGTCCTCGAGCCGAGGTTGTTAAGATACAAGGCTTCCGCGTGTCCTCCGTACTTCGTAATTGAGGCGTGATAGACTCCTAATGGACAGACGTCGCAGCGTAATCGTTACGAGGACACCAACTGTTTACCTACCGGTATATACTAAACAGTATGACATATCATTCTAATAAATTACATCAATTTATTAGAATGATATGTCATACTTTATTAAAATACTAGCTACCGCCCGTGGCTCTACCCGCGTAATTCCTTCCCTTTGTCGACTGATTAAGTTCTTAAACATCACCCTCGCCGCTGTTCCGTGTTCGATTCCGATTCCGATCCTGCTTTCGATGCCGATTCGCCCAACTCTCAATTTCGATCGATGTCCCACTTCTGATTCAGAATCTGGTCTCGATTTAGATAGTCCCCAATTTTAGTTCCGCTTTCATTCCTAGACCCATTCTCGAATCTGTTTTCTGTATTGCATCTTGTCCCGATTCCAGTCACACTATTAATCGTAATCTTAGCCCCTTTTAGATTCGGGCCCTTTCCCATTCTGCTCTCCGCCTCATTTACAATTCAGATACCGTTACCGGCTATGGTTCCAATTTGGACAAACGCAATAAAACTAACGAAAGTTGTATGTAAATTGATTAGAAAAGAATAATCTATGCATACATATAATAATATATTTACAAACACACAATAAAAATTAAATTCTTAATTAAAACTTACTTATTGTATCTATTGTTATGTAAGAATTAAGTAATTTAGTCACACGCAGAATTTTAGTTAAACGCAATAAATTCAAAGAAACTTATGTGCGAAGCTTATTTCAAGGTGGTGTCCAAGGGCAACGAAAGGACTTTGGAAGTCGGTACCAAAAGAAAGCAATCGCAGGTCATGCTGTGTGATTAATCGTATGATGTTGTTGTTGTGCTGTATGTTGCACTTGAAATAGGAAATGAATCTGTAAATATATTTAAATACAGTTGAACCTCGATAAGTTAAAGTCCAAGGGAAACACAAAATATTTTAAGTTATAGAGGTTTTAACTTATCAAGGGTCTATGTTAGGGATAGGTTAATATAGAGGTAGGTATGTACATATGTATGTATCCTTGTTCCACCTTATCAGTGTATGTGAGTGTTGTTAGTTTTCTTTTTGAACTCATTTTAAGCCAGTTTTATCACACAGTAAGTAAAGCGATGTTTCCAGGACAATGATCAAAAACTTATGATCCAAGGCTTACTTATGTCTTAAGGCTAACCGCCGTAAAGCTTTAAAGAATTTCGAAGAAGCAAACAATAGGTGACATATGTATTGTTTACGTTAACAATTTAACTAGTGAACACGTGCAAGCAATAAATACCGAAATTTTTGATTTGCTCACTCTTTCAAAATGACTCATTGACAAACAATTTTATGTTATAGAGGTTGTGGAAACATTTCTTTAAGTTACTGAGGGCCAATACAGAGATTACTTATTTAAGTTATAGAGGTTGCGTATTTTAAGTTATAGAGGTTTTGGGCTCTGATGGGAAGGGAACATATTATTTTTTGAAGTTATGGAGGTTTTCAAGTTACCGAGGTTTGAGTTATCGAGGTTCTACTGTATCAGAAAAAAATACTTACAATCATTTAGCACTCGTGCAATGCGGATATAAGGCCTACATATGTATTTGTGTGCGTGCGTGCTTGCATCCAAAACGTACTTGTCCGTATTTTAAATAATTTCAGGACATACATCGTAGTCGCTGCCGAGGCTGCGTATACGAAGGCCGGGCTTGAGGGCTAAACGAACTGTCCACGGCGCAGGACGAATGGCTAAATAGTGCTCAAGTTCAAAACCCGTCAACGAATGCGTTCGTTTGTTCAGACATCGAACCAGCAAGTTTTCGTTTCAAAGGCTGTAATGAATATTTCCATTAATAACAAAAAGATGTTATAGTTTTTACATTCAAATATAAAAAAAAATCATATGGCCCTACCAATAATGAGGAATATGCGGCTGAAGCAGATAAAGGCTTATTATTTTTTTTGTATACTTTTTTTTGTTAAGTATTATATCTGTATTAATATTTTTAATGTTATTTATTTTTTGTTAAGAAGATAATTATTAAAATGTGCAACAAAAAAGGAATTTTGGAAATTCAAAGAAGTTGAAACATAACGTCACCGGTCACGTGAGCTGACCAATAGCAGTCACTGCGGTAGCATTGAGTGACGTCAAAGTCTATGTCATCAAAGCGCTATATCGGGTTTGTGCAATTTATTGCAATTTCTGTACAAGAAAAAAACATTTTTTTCGGGTGCATTACTTATTTTATTTTTACACATAGGGAGAATACAATACTTATAAGTTGGTTTTTTGGCTTCTTCCATCAATTGTAATATAAAAAATCGACTGCACAATACTTCAATAATTTGTTTGTAAGTTAGTTGTTTGTTGTCATAGACTGACGTCACTCACTCCAAGAAGTGACGAGCAAAAGGCGTTTAAATTCCTGTATTTCTTTGATATTAATAATTTTTTTTCTTACTGAAATTTAGTTTTTTCGTGCTGAATATTTTTTACAAAAACATAGCAATAGGAGCTATCTAATAAAAATATAAAAAAAATAAATACATATTCCCTATTATGATATTTGTATGAAAAAGTGGAAGAACAGATGACTCAGTGGACTAATATTTAAATATCATTTTTATTTATACGAAAGAAAAATTATATTTGTAAGAGTTTTAGTGCGGCCAAATTGATAAATAATAGAAACTTTATCCATTTTATGTTTTCATCGAAAAATAAAGTGTATATTCAATTTTTCTCTATCGAGCTCATAATCTCAGTTCATAATCTAAATTCATCGCAAAGGGAATTTCATACCCGCCACAAGCTCTGGAGGGATATTTTTACGTATTTCGCGTTCAAATATAATAAAGATCTACGCCTATATCGGCAAATTCTTTATATTTTAAGAGAATAATGATAATCCCGATAGAACTCAATAAGAATACGTATTTTATAAAATATGTAAACCATTTGATCTGAACACGGGCGAGATCTCTTCTGATCGAGGGTTCCGTATTATAGCATTATTTAGTGTTTTTCGCTTAATTTGATTTTTTTTTATAATGTATTAATTATAGTATTAGTGTTTGTTTCAGAACTTATTCACAAACCTAATTTTTGAGTTTTTAAATGCAATTTATGAGACATATTGAATACCAAAATGTAAAACGAAGTATTAAATTGAATTGTTATCTTCTATGGAAATAAAGATCAAAGCAAAATGATTTATTTCAGGAAAAAGGACGCTAGTACTAAAACTACAGAATTTAATTGTGAATTATATTGGACGTTTCGTCGTTTTATTACGACTTCCTCAGCAACTTAATTTTATAAATTCGTTGTCTTCCCATTAAATTTAAAAAACCGATTTGTATTTTGTTTAGCATAGTTTAATAGTTAACTTTTGAATTTCTTTAAAACATCATATACAGTTTTAATTCGACAAAAAAGTCTTATTTGAATTTCGTAGTAATTCTTTCTTCCAATTAGTCGTCAACAATAATTATCATAAATTTTGATGACATAAATAATCATGAATTTTTGTTAAAAGGATTATTTATCATCTTAACTAATTAACCAGCCTCTTTTCTACAGACATAAGCAGATCCACATCCAGTTTTACAAGAATAAAAAAGCACTTGTTACAAATTCCATAAGCCGGTGGTTTCATTGTAACCGGTGATAGTGAATTGTGTTTTTTCCCATCACCATTCTTTTGGCAACTTTTTCATATCCCACCTAAAACTATATTTGTATGTATACTCTTTTTATACGTCCTGAGATAGCATCGAGTGTAGGTATCCATGAAGTTAAGTTGACACAGGTATCTTTACTTGTGCTTTTATGAAACGATTGGTATAAAAAATATTTATGTTTTTAAAATCACCATACCATGCCAAAATATATGAAGTACCCGGTTGCAAAATATTAATGACGTCAGCATTTTCATCGATAAAAATAATAGCTCCATCTGGTAAATCTGTTCGAATAGTTCAATAAATTTACTTTTACCTATGGTGAATCTGTATAATTATGTAATCTGTATTAGTATGAAAAAGATTGGGAGTATTGCAGTCTTAGCTACAAGGTGGTTAAAATTATAATACGACCTTTGTAAAATTGGTGTAGTTTATCGTGGCTAGATATTTAGATAAGTCGTTTTGATAGTTCTCCTGACATTCGTTAATATATTCGCCCCAATATATTATGAGAATATAACAGATGTAATCAAAATAATGTCTCAATGTATAGTAATTTAAATCAATTTAATACAATATGTATATGGGGACTTCATGATTGGACGATATATTCGTAATAAATTGGTACTTAAAAATACACGGTAAGTAGATGCTCGTCCTGGGAGTCTATTGAACAAAACACACAATATCCATACAAAACCGGAATAAAAAATCAGACACATTATTTTGCGTAAATTTGCGGAAATGGAAGGTTAAAGTGTATTTTATATCTGTCATTTTATTGATTTTTTATTAATCCGTATTGAGGTTTGATATCGCATAATTCAGATCATTGTTTTCATTTAAATAGTTGAAATTAATTTTCAAATGAGAAAATATGGTGCGTTTGTCTTTGTTGGCAAGGTCATTACCTCGACCAGTAGGTCACGCGCTCGCGCAAGGAAGGCCTTTCAACAAAATTGTATTAATAAAAAACTTTAAAAGCATTGAAAATACAAACACACAACGCGGTACACTTACTTAATTGACGCCAGCTATCATGCATCAACTAAGCGTTCAATCGAGAGATTGCTTAGTAACACGGACGGCTTGTTTAAAAGTTACCAGATAATTATACGGTAGGTGATCGACTACACATTACCATTTAATTATTCTTTTTAGTGAATTATGTAGTCTACGTATTATAAGTTTATTAAATGACAGTAAATTCTTTTGCGAGACGAAATTATAATAATCTTATATAAACCACAAAATTAAACAAAAATATATAGAACAAAAATCGTATAATAGCCATACAAAATTTGCTATCGTCAATTTTAGTGAACTTTGGTTTTGTTTACAATTTATTCATGGTGGATGGGATGATTTACTAGTTTTTTTTTAAATAAAATATAGCTATGGGAATTAATTCAAGTAAAAGGGATAGGTGGCGTGCTCGTAAAATATAAGCACGTTACTGCGCCCGCGTGGAAATAGAATGTTTTTTTTCCTATCGAGACGAACGCCCGTCGTTAACATGAACACTAAAATCAAAAAAAATCACGAAAATATTCTCCGTTTAGAAATATGTTACATATGAACACATGACGTTATATACTGTCTATGATATCAGAGTCAATATAATATATTTTTTATTTCTATTCTTTTTGTTCGAGAATTATTTTATACAACTACAAAGTATACGGTTGGATGGTATGAGAATAATTTCTATGACGAGGTGTAGTTGCGGCCAATCACGTCAGATTTCGAATCAACAACAGTGGTAGTCACTGTAAAAAAGCCTTCATAACCGAGACGGATGGACGGACTGCGCCGGTACCTAACCGTATATATGACGTTTCCACGTTCGGAATACAGCAGGTACCCTGTAGATCATTTATCCACAAAAAGTATCCTGACGCCATCTCAACCGCGAAGCGGCGCCGGCGCCGGTCCCGACCGATTCCCGCCTGAGGCCGAACACGCACTGAAATCCATTTCTCGCCAACGGCACCGGCCGTAACGGCCGCCTATAAATTCTCTCGAATAACGTACACTTCCGTCGTCGAAACAAAATTGAATCACCTATACGCCGTAATAGATGGCCACTTTTATACACGCCCCATAAATGTTTTATGCGTGGCGGCGCGATCGCTCTCGTAAGGCACGACTTCATCGGCGCCCGCGCTAATACTCGTCGACGGATTCGCTCGAAACGAATTGCATTATTGAGAGACATGCACAGGAAAATCGAATTACCTAATTCCGATCAGAATGAAAAGAAACGTAAAGAACGGGTGGCCCCATAGACCGTCCCTAAAACTTCCTGCTACAATATTTAAAGATTCAAAAATATAATTGTCTATAACCAATTCTAGTTCAAAAATCTGAAAGATAGTTGATCTTGCAAGCCATTCTTAAAACTTCTTGCTACATTTCATGTCAAAACGTTCATAAATATAGATAACAGTGACTTTAATGCTTGTTCGAGCCTTCTGTGATCAAAAATACAGTTATTGTTTATTTCGAGCTCTTCTAGTTCAAAAAATTTAGATCGCAATAAAAAAATACTACTTTTAAAAACTTTTGATATTATCACGTTATTAGATTTCGATGTGCTAAACGGAAATCGACACAGTTTTTCAACAGGAAATATGACCAAGTATCAAACACAATTCAATGAAAATTATAAATTATTTCATAAAAATACTTTAACATGGCGTCTTAAACTTTTTTTAATTACCCGCATGTGGTTAAGCGAAGGGAATACCGTCGCCTTTACGCACCACAGGGACTAAGTGTCAACAGAGGTAAATAAATGCGAGTATCTAATTATTTTACGATTCGTAGCTTAAATTTCGCTCATATGGGCTTATAATGACTTTATTGGTGACCGTAAATATTTGTTTGTCATATTCATTTTTTTGCACAACAAAAATCAACATGCTAATATATATATAAGAATCAAAATAATGAGTCGTTTTTAATTTAAATAAAATTGTTCATAATTTAGAAAAAAACAGTTCTCACCACAAAAATCTCGTCATTGTTTATGGTTTTGCTGATAATAAATATAATATTATGAAACATAACAAATATCATCTTTTAACCCAAAGACCCCATACCTTATTTTTTATATAATCTTTTCTATTTCTACTACCATTTCCCAAAATGGTAAGCAGAGCTCACGTATTTCCACAAGGTCCGATCTTTGCATATCTCACTCGTATATCAGTCGTTTTATGCAAGCTTCTCGGTTTCGGGCGTTTAAAAATTGTTTTTGTTTCAATGTATGCATATCACCCATTTGGTCGGCACATGATATTCTAAGGCGACCCTCTCCAATCTTCTTATTACACGCATTCGCTCTATAGCTATTTTGTCTGTCTACTCTCATTCATCCTTTCCAGGTGGCTAAACCACCGCAACATACCCTTTTCTACTCTAATCACTACATCTTTTAAATGACCCTGCTCTTTGACATCACTATTCCTACTGTATTTTAAAGACACTCCACACACGCTCCACCGGGATCGCATGCATCGGCTGTACTTTCATTTTTCTTCCGCCGAATCCACTATTATATTCAATCGTTATTTATTTTTATAGTTCACAATAAACATACACGTGTACAGTAATGCGTATACGACGCGTACATTCTTAACTCCCGTCAAACACAAATATACATGTTACGTGTTCAAATATAGATGCACAAACAGACGTACAAATTTTCCCATTCATTTTACATACAAAAGAAACGGCGGTCGGTTCCCTCGTAAACAAGCTACAGCTTCATCAATACGCGATGCTCAGGTTACACGGGCGTCAAGCGTTTATTACATGGCGGCGCGGGCGGCGGGCGGCGGTCGTGGGCGCGGCGGGGGCGGCGCGCGTGCGACACATTTGCGAGGGAATCTCGCGCGAGGTGATGGGCTTAATTAAAATGATTCATGCTCGAGTTTGCCCTTTCGATTCATAAAGCAAATTTTCGTTTCAGATCCGCGCAAACGAGAGCGCCCCCGTGCGGACGTCGCGCGCGGCAAATCGTAATAAGCGACGTCGCGCCGAATTGACGATTCTTCTGAAATAATTGTGCGAATTACGTTTTAACAAAACGAAATGGTTTTCAAAGAAAAACCAATTACGCTTCAAATTAAAATGCTCACTTGTAACTTGTTATTTCTGTTTAAAACGCCTTCATTTTCAAGTGAACGAGCATTTCAGCTTTCGTACATCTCGTAAATTATCTAGGAAAAGAAGATCCTTCTAGATTATTGCGCAGTGACCCAGTAACCTTTATTTCTAGAAACTCAAAATTATTCGCTTGAATTACAATAACGATTATATTAGGCTAGGGATTTTTTTTTATAATTTTATAAGTAAAAAGTTGCAGTAAAATCTCTTTGATTGCGCTATTTGTATTTGGTTAGTAAGGTTGTGAGTGGCTAAAGATGTGTGTAATCTGGCGTTATCGCAGTGAAAAACCACTGTTGATCAATTCCGGTCGTGTTTCCTCTACTTGTTACTTAAGTCTCATCAGCTGTTGGCAGTAGAGGCCGGTTTTGATCGGCGAAAAAGGCTCATAATAATCAATGCCCTTCCAATTCCACCGTATGCACAGCATCAACTTATTGCGACTCAATCTGGATTTCGTTACAGCCTGTGGAGCTTGCATTCGTTTTGACCGTGATCTTTTTCGTTCTACGTTCTTATCGAAAGTAATCCATTTTTCATCACTAGTGATCAATCTTCTCAAAAACGTTTCGATTTCATTGTTTCAATGAAGAATCGCAAATGAGTACGCGATTTGTTAGATTTCTTTCAATGAGCTCGGCGGGTGGATCCCATGAATCGAGCTTTTTTGTATATCCAGCTTTTTCAAATTGGTCAAAACTGTCTTGTGGTCAATCCTCAGCTTTTGAACTATGTTATAAAAACTAACACCTATTTTGTTCTACTTTTTCCAAAATGGCATCGACTTTATCCGCAACAGGTCGACCAAAGCGAGATTCATCTTTAACATCAAAATTATCGGAAAAAGAAGAGGATGATGGTCTGTAGAGCTTGCTTGCAAGCTCCATAGACTATAACGAAACCCGGATTAACTCGCAATAAGTTGATGCTATGTGTATGATAACATTGGAAGAGTATTATTCATTACGAGCTTTTACTGCCGGACAAAACTAAATGTTGTTGAAATAATAAATTAAGTTTGAATAAAGCCGTAAAAATCGGAACCATGATTGAAATTGAAAGTAAAAGCGAGATTGAATTTGAGGTAGAATCAGCATCAGAATTAGAAGAGAAATCGAGATTGGAATTGAACGCAGGGCCGAGGTCGGGTTCACGATTGACAGATCGGTCTATAGAAAAGATGAAGGAATGCATTTTATAAGCATGCGGGCGAAACCGCAAGCGAAAGGTATTATCAATATAAAAATCAATAAAATACAGTGAATGTTACAATGAGGCGATCATTCTCTATCGTCGTTACTATTTTTTTAATTAAAAATTAATTATTTAAAAAAAAAAATAAAAAAAGAGTTATCTCACCCAAACTAACGGTAAGAACAGAATCGGATACGAAATCAATTTTCCCAAAATTATTTTATTTGAAGGAATATACAGAATTCCTGTTGCATTTTTTAACAACTGCTCACTGTGATATATACAACGTTGACAAGGTTTGATAACGTCACACTTTTCCATAAAAATTTACTCATTTTTATTTATTTATTAATACTACGATTATAATTTTTAAGAAGGTAGGTAGAGACTACTGATTATTACAAACACGATCTTTACTTATCTCTCTACTTTCTTGATATCCATCAATCGTTTCATGCAAGTTTATAGGTTCAAATGCTTAAAATTTAACTTTTTTAATATACTACCAATTTGGTTTGCATAAGATTATCCTCGACGGCCATTGCAGACCCTTTCGTTAACCTACATTAATTCATCCTTTTTGGATCACTAAACTACCGCAACATATCATATTATATAATATATTTCTTGGCAGAAAGGAGCAGTCAAATTATTTAAATAAATTACAACAGCATTTAATTACAAACAATAAAACTTACGACGAAAAGGATGATTACTAGCGGTTAATCTGGCAAACCTCTGTCTCGGCGACCGACCGCAATTTAATAAAAGCGATCGCTCAAAAGCACGCCCCAAAACTTTCAAACTTAGAGTTTAAAAGGTGCGCTATATCCGATGGCGCACGGTGGCGGCGGTGGGAAATTTAGTTCTTAAACTGCTGTAAATTACGGAGCTCTATTATTGTATTAAGTCCTATACGACTTAATTTGGGAGCTTGAACATGGCGCTTTGAGAACGATTCATATTCGACATTGGAAAGGAAATGAACAGAATTTTTAAGTTTATTTAAGTGTGTTAAAACTGTGGAAAATAATTGGCTTTGCGGTGACGTCGAAATGAGATTAAATTAGTGGATAAATTTTCCGTGATATAGTAGAACCCGCCCATTCCGATTTCGCCCGGTGTAAAATAAACTATGTCTCATCTCATCGAAACTTAAATGTTGATATTTTTGCTGCGGCCGATTTCGATATCGAATCGTCGATAGATGTGTTCACTACGACCGCTAAAGGTCTCGTCAAAATTAATTGCGCCGTTTTAGAGTTTATTTCGAATATACATGTGTAAAGACAGACAATAACGAAAAATCTAAAATCAGTTCCTTATTCTTAACTAACATATTATTACGTTATATGTGGATTAAATTTTGAAATCACAATATACGTCCTAACATTTCATAATATACGACCTAACTTATCATAAAGTTTACACCACAAAATACATAGTGAACCGATGTGGTTGTATTACATAACTGTTATATCCTAAATCAGTCGCTACAAAACGTTGAATACTTTCATGTATTTCATAGACGACCCCAAGAAGACTATTCCAAATTGAATCAAAAAAATTAAATGTAGGCATGCCTCAATGTGAAAACTTTCCCTACAGGTGACGTCGTATCGTCGACTTTTAGACGTCGACGTAAGAAATATTTATAACGATGCAAGAATGAAAGCGCTCCTGTAAGAACTGTACAAACAGACGAAAGTCTGACATCTGTGAGCTACATGCAGTGTTGCCACTTAGTTGCTGATGGCGGGATCGGAATACGACAGCCAATAAATGAGTGCGATGATCCACATATTCGTTGCTATTTCTTTTAACTATGGACGTCGTTCGGCCGTGACACACGAATCCATGAAATTGTTTATGACTACATGTTTAGCGAAAGTTTATCTTCGTCTTCTTTGGAATGTTCTGTATTGCCACTACTTATGTAGTGGCAATACAGAGTCATGATACCTCTCCCTGGCTATCGGGAAGAGTATCGTTGGAAAAAAAAGAGACCGTAAATTTTGTTTTCAAAACGCATTTAGTTCGTCCTTGATACCTATCTAAGATATATTGAACCCTAATGGACGGATCGAGGCCCAATATATATGTGTATGGAAATGAAATAGGCATACGTAATTAAAAAAAGGTACACAAAGAACGTATATCCACAAAATATGGAGGAGTTTCGTTTTGTCACAAAACTAAATGACTATTAAGAAAAGATGTACAAAAAGATTTAATTATAAGGTTTCAGTAAATATTTCTCGCGTAAATAACAGATTCTAGTTTTACAGCAATAGGCTTATGACATTTAACTAACTTAATAGAGCACCGTGTACAAAGCTGGGTATCTACAAATATCGTTCGTACAACGTAAACAACGACAATATAAAAAAGCAGCCGCAATTCCAGACAAAAGCAGAATACCCTTCGGGCCGTCCCCGAGGGCGCGCCGACGGCGGCGTCGCGTGATTAGGTCGTTTGACTTGACCCTTATTGTTTTCCATGATTATTTTCTTTCAACTCTAATCAAATATTTTTTGGTTCCATAGCTCCGTCTAAAGCATTGTAGTAGCGTTGTAACTTGTCATCCGGCCTGCTTGTCGACTCTCTGTAGGTTAAGATTGCTTTTTTTTTATTAAACAGTGGCTAGTTTTTACTAAATTATAAAATTATATTATCGGGACAGGAAAAAGGTTTTTTCATATTCAAAATCAAAAATCCTTCTATAGCGACTTTTGACCGCTGATTCAACGAATTTGATAAATTATAAATAACTTGTTGTAAAACTCTTGACCAATGTGTTATGTCATACTAGTTGTTTTGATACTGTTTCCTGGCAAATCACCAAGTGCAAGTAAGACTGATACCTTGAGGGTTTCGTAGGAAAATATTTCTAATACCTATTTAAAAAAAATTAAACATTCACAATGTTTAAAAATTTTTTACTTAAAAAAAGAGAAACTTAAAAATTGTTTTATTCCATACGTCGGGGTACATCACAGTCGACACTCCAACTGCAAATATCGAGTTAATTTGTTTTCATTAAAAAACAAAATGTTTTATAACGAATTAATGATTTTTTTTTATTTTTCCCATTACTTGTGCTACTTTTTGCTATTACCATACTTTTAAGCAAATTTCATGATTTTATATTAACCGATAACACTCTATATATTTTAATGAGTTCGAAATAAACATTGCGGTTTTTTTTTCTTTTTGAGTTACCCAATCATAAAATTGTAACACGGCGCATAAGCATACGGTATGAAATCGTTCAAGCGTCTTTCCGCAAATATTCATAATCTCCTTCTGTCTTGGAAAAACTTTGCCAAAGAAACCATAGTCACTAAAGTAGCCGTTTCTGAGAAAAATAGATCAGAACGTAGACAAGTGAACGTACGAAGTACAAACTTGAGGCGCTTAGTAACACGATTTGCGTCCTCAAACCGGCCTACCCCGTCATCCAAGGCTTGCACGCGGCGGGCACCGGCAGGCAATGTCTAGCAAGTTCGCTGCACATCCGCACGTCCGCGCGTGGTTAACAACCGGATGTGCGGCCTTAGAGGTGAGGCTTTATTTTATTATAAAGTGTTACGTATACGATATTGGGATTTTGAAATTAATAATGTGTGTGAATAATGTTTAACAGATTAACAACAATTTCTCTCATTGATATCGAATATGCAAACAAGATTGGGGAGTTTGTAGAGGTAACATCGCTCGGCTCTAAAACCTTATCGTAAAACTTTCCCTGAAAGTCAAAAACCTGCGAGTCCATAGGTAATATTGCGTGTTGTTTATCGTTTACGGGATAATTTTACTACATGTGAAAAATCGGAAACTATAATAATACCGTCGGCAATCTTTATATCACTGACAATATCAAGTGTCATTTGTAGATAAGTGACTATATAAATTCTTTAATAATAATACATCGCATAGCCCGTTCATCACGTGTCTAGGCGCGAAACAAGCCGCGCAGCACGTAGGCACGGTGCGTGGGCGCGTGTGCGCCGTCTATTCGAGCATTTCGTATGTTTTTTTTGAATTATATTTTTATTATTTATAAGCATATTTTCAATGATATATTCCAGTTATAGTTACTTTGGCAAAGTTGTTCTAAAAAAAGGAGATCATGAGTGTTTGCGGAGATACGCATGATGGATTCCATACTGCATACTCAAATATTTCTTATATTTAGCACACAAACCCTTTTCAATATTGTTTTATTATTATTATTATAATTTTTATATAATTTTAAAAAACTAACGAGCTTGTATACTACCAGAGTGTAGATGGCCACCGTCAGTCATGAACACTCCCAACAACAAAGTCAATAGAGCGTTATTGCTATTTTAGGAAGGATTAGAATATTTAATGAAGGGGGAGTGAGTCGCCGGAACTCTCATTCACTGAAGAAATGCTAAAGCAGAAGTTGCTACTTCACGTCTCTCTTCTGTGATATGTGGTATCTTATTGATGGATTCGTGCTGCAGCCAAGTTATTCTCAGAATGATGTGGCGAACTTGATAAATCCAAGGCGTTACCGAAATAAACTGTATCGAAAACGCGTCATAATATCCGGTAAATCTGGAAGAAAAACCAGATGTCCAGACTGGCGCAATCAATTCTAAGATGATGAATAAAGTTAGTCCGTGTACAAGCGATGTCAAGAAGGTGGCGTGATCTTCCACCTAGGCATACGAATACCTCATAAAAACGATTGTATAAGTACCTACCCATCAGGTACGTACCTCGACCAAGTATGATTCCATAACCATTAGTACTAGATTCTGTATATTCTAAGAGTTGTATATGACACTGTACTTACGTATAAGCTAAGTGTTAAATTAATAATTATGTATTCTGCTAAAAATACTTTAAACTCTTTTTGCACGTGCACTTCAAGCTCTCGCTATCAACAGCTGAAACAATTTCGTGCTGTTGTTATTCTGCATGTCGTTCATGAAACATCCATCATTGACGAATATTTTAATCTTAACACGTCTGAAAATTATAACTTCAACTACTTCTATCACTAATTGAACATTGTTATGTCTTAAACACAGAACAATTGTCAATTTGTGCTGTATATGAGTTGGAAGATATTATTATTATATTATTTGAAATTTTAAACACTTCCATCTCATTTTTACAGTCAAGGACATTCCAAGCTATTCTCAGAATTCTTGATATCGAATTTTTAGTCCTGACAATTAAAATTCTTACAATTATTCTTTTAAATGTTTGCAATCAAGGGCAATATTTAAGAAGCACTAAAGAGCTTAGAAGTCCGCTTGAAGACTAACGATTTCGTAATGTGCACTAGATCTGTAAATGGTAACGTAAAACTGAAAAGCGTAACCGTTTATTATTGTTTAATTATTTGTTACTTTTCCAAAGGCATGCAAATTGAAGCGTGTGTATATGTCAAATAACAACTTATTAAAAGATTATCATTTCAATAACTTAAAATTAATTTTATTCTTTTAAATATTTTATCATAATTGTTAATGGTCAATAATCTATTAAATTTGGTGTTATTTGGTAACAGCCACTAATGCAACTAGTAGCCTACCATTCATATAAAAATTTGCATACTCTTTTCTTGATTCGATGAAATACCATCATTTTTACAACAATAACTCTGTAGTACGTAATTGATGTATTAAGTTTTAGATTTAAAGTTGAAACTTCTGTTGTTTATTTTCTGAGCTTCAACCGATGAACGTCTATTGCTGGACGTAAGCTTCTCCCTAAATTTCCATAACGTGTAATCCTGGCCATCGATAACCGACGGTGGCTCACAAAATTCACCAGGTCGCCAGTTCATCGAGAACGAGCGGCATCAGGTACGTGATAGCCAATCAAAACATTACCTTACGTAGTGGCTATTAGTTTCATGAGAGATGTAGCTATTTCAGTACTACATCAACACATTGATTCTGCGAGCTATAATAGACTCTGATTCTATTGTGGATTTCTCATACCAAATTTAATCTCACAAACTAAGCCATGAACAATTACTAACGTTGCACTTTGAATGACTCCGAGCTTGCTTATGAGACCATTAATAAGGGACAACATTTTTGACATTTGTAAATCGTCACAGACAACATACACGGTTCAAAGGCTTTCATCTTTGTACAGTCTCCTTTTCATATCAGTCGTGTATCTCTCAGTAGGTTCTAAAAAATAAAATTGAAAATAGAACAAATGAGTGTCGGTAAACCGGGGATCGATACCTTGTCGCAATCGGTGTCGAAAACAAGTAAAGATTGTCGACACCTTCTCGTTTTCAGGTAAGCTTTATCGTCTTAAACCAGTTTTTGAATAAGTTTATGCTTTTAGAAACGACGTAAACGTACTCCCAATTAGCATGCCTGGATTCGTTCATGTAATGGCTGTGGTGTGATGTGTTTTCATGTTATGTTTCTTAGAACATAGACATTTATTAATAGTAGTTTTGTTTTTATTCAAAGATTATATAAAAAAACGAGGTCATTATGCATTTTTGTGGAAAAAGTATAATCGTTTCGATCAAGTATATAAGATCTTATAGCCGTTATACTCTATAGGTGCATTTGTTTGACAACTATAAAATTATGGTTTTATAGTTTTCAAGCAAATGTACCTATAGAGTGTCTAAACGAAATAAACGTATATCGTTATAAATAACTAATTGAAACTGAAACCATATCTTATTCTGCATTTGACATAAAAATTGACCAAATCGATTTTAAGTCGATAGCCCCATCTTAAGTTATATGTAATATAATACAATTTAAGCTTACAAGAAAAGAATTACTTTCCAATTACAAACGCACGCCGTGAGTATATTTAATTAACAATAACTATGAAATTTATTACAACTCCGAATGTTTTCCTCGACAATGCCCTTCGTCCCTCGGGCTGCAGCATCGGGCCATTATTTTGATTGTTTGGGCGGACGCGCAATGTTGTTTGTTCCCACAATCGAAATATATTTTTGTAGCTTACTTTTATAAAATTTTACGTTTCTCATTTTCGACTAACCGTCATCCGTTTGCTTCGCGGTGCATGAATTGAATTTTAACAAAAAATGTTCTCTATCTCCGTCCTGCTCTCTAATCCAAATCTATGCGTCTTTGACTCCTTGAGATACAAGTATTGACTATGAGTTTTTGAGACCAAACTTTTTAAAGACGGATGAACTTTGCAAGCCGTTCCTGAAACTTCTCACTACTTTCTAGCTCAAAGTGCTCAAAAATAGAGTAACAAAAAATTATTAATTCATCTTGCTCAAATGAACGAGATTAGTGCTTTTTAAATTTTTTCAAGTTCAAAAATATAGGTTTAATATATTTTGAGCTCTTCGCGTCCAAAAATTTAAAAAAAAAACATCGCTTTTTTTTCTATTCCAAGCACTATATCATTAAAACGTGTTGTTCGATTTTCATATACTTTATGGCATCAGATGCAATTTTTAAAGGAAAAGTGTGACCGAGTGCTAAACACCAATCCATCAAGAATTTCTCATGTTATTCAAAACAAAACCCTTTTTTCGAATTCTTCGTTAACGATGCTCTTGAACGAATCCACCGATTTTGATGCATTTTGCAAAAATCGATGTTGTTTTCTAAGGAAAACCGCTGGTTCAATTTTTTTAATCTATTAGTTGAGCAATTTAAAAATATTTCGAAAAAACATTTTTTGAAAAAGTTTCCCTAACAATACTTTTTTAACAAATCAATCAATTTCGGTGCAGTTTATGGTAGTTGATGCAACTATTTGGTGAAAAGAGCTGATTAGACTAAGGTATCGATCGGTAGTTAATCTATAAGTTAAATTAAAAAAACACTTATTTAGAAACTTAATTTTTGAAATACACCAAAATCAATTAGGCGGAATCAGTTCCACATTTCCAGGAGGCTAAGTTGAGTGGACCCCTTTCGAATGTCCTAAACAGGGTTATGATCGATTAATTCGTTCAAAAATTATGAGAAGTTTACATACATTACAAACAGGCACACATAGAGAGAAAGAGCGAGACAGATATTACTCAGAAAATGGTCGAAATAGTTTCCTAGGACACTAAAACCATTGAGGTCTGGTGAAAATTCTGTTTTCGAAAATAGGAATAAAAATAGTAAATTTCCAAATTTATGATTTTTTTTTAATTTTCATAGCAGAAATGAAAAATAGTGAAATATACAACAACTATCTTGTATCGACTTCTGTGTAAAATTGATTTATTATTGTTTGCTTGATTATAATCCGTTTAACCCTTTTAAACATTAGTCCGGACATACATACAGAGAGACGCCCAATTTTATTTACATTTATTGATAGGAATCGATGTCATATTGAAGCTCCTTTGACGAACGATCGATCAGAGAGGTTTCTAATATAAATCCCGTTCAAATTTGTTATTAGCTGTCCGACCTCTGCAACCCATCGAGTTGAGTCAAAATCGTTTAGTTAGGGCCACTACAGCAATATCAAACTTTTGGCACTGCAGAGACTTGGCTCAGGGAAGGGAGTCGAACTTCGACGCCAGCAGCGCGGAAAAACACAAAGCGTGTAAGTGATATACTCGCTCATTACACTACTTACTACGCTTGTGGGCGCATTTAAAGTTACCTGCTTTAGCGTGACTTGAGAATAATGCGTTTACGTGCGTGTTAAAAGTCCACGTAAGAAAGATGATGATGTATCTACTGTATGTACATCTTGTATTTGCACATAAATTAATGAGAAGAGCACAGAAGAAGTTTAAGACATGTATTTTTCTAAGTCCATGCTCTTGCTGCCGCTTATCGAGGTGACTTCATTACTTTAACGGTGCGCCACATTAAATGACTTAACCATAAGTAAAATAACTCAATCTTCTTTTCTGTTCAAGCGTTAAATTCGGCCTTACTACCGGCTAACGAGTCGATTGTTGGTTTTTATTAGAGCTGGAAAATTAAATTACTTTGCTAAGAAAACAAATAACACAATGTTTCTCTCAATGTGTACAACAGCGGTGTACTTCAAATTCTTATTTGTAACAATTAACTGTTAACCGTTAAAGTTAAAAACTAAACACGTCCATGTACATTGTTTTTAATTTACAATGTGCAGTTGATTAAATTAGTCATAAAGAGATTGATATTTCTGACATTAAATTAATGTCATAAGTGTCTCTCTAACGTTACCGATATTTTGACTTGTTTAGTTTTTAACTTTAATAGTCAGCAATTAACTATTGAAAATGAGAGTTTGAATCACACCGCTGTATGAGTTGTACATGTATACATTGAGACATCTCATTATTATAATTAACAAAATAATCGAGCTTTGGCTGTAAAATGTACTCTAACGGTTCTTCTAGAAATCCCGTTATGTATCCGCACATCCACGCAGCCACACGGGCCCATACACGCAAGCGTTGACGCTACTATATAAAATCCAGACGCACTGCCCACGTTAACTCTCATGGATCCAATACAATGCCCAGACAATTTTACAGCTCGGGGAACAAATACGCTACGCGTTCAGGTAAGAGTTCATTATTGGATTAATAATAGTGCATTCATTAAGGTCTACTAAATGTTTGTCGTGTGCTGCGTGTATACTAAAAGTTCATATTTAACTTTTCTGAAGAAGTAAAACTTTAAAAGTATAGATGACGTTAAATCGTAAAATAAATAAATATGTACACGAATTTATTACTCAATCTCAATAATCAGTCGCTCTCGGTCGCCTTTGAAACATTTTATAAAGATGCGACATGATGCATCAGTTACCGAAAAGCATTCTTTTTTTCATAGCTAATTCACGTAGGCCGTATGACGGATATTTGAGTTTTTGATCAATGGTATGTTTTCTAATTTCCTTTAGTCTGTGGCACATGTCAGAATAATATAAGTAGTTTTAAATTCCTTCTATGTTTGTAGGCATAACTTGAAGAGACACTGCTGTGTACCCGTATAACCAAATCACAATTAATTTCTTGGATTTTCAAAAAAATAAATCATATCAATATTATTTATATTATTTAGTTCTACCACGATTGGGGTTCAAAGTGTGTGATGATAAAGTAAACACTTAAACTAAGAGAATATGTCTATCCAACTTAACTGTGATACAAAAACGCACAATGAAATCTCGAGAATGTTTTCCATCAATCTCAATTGATATTGACTTCCTGATTGCTTAGAAAAAAAATAACTTCCGATGCCCGAAATTCCCGCGTATGTACAGCCGCGAACGTCGGTCTTTAATAAAAGTGTGACGTATAATGAAAATGTCATTCTCAATCATAAATAAATTTAATTTTGATCGTAAACAAACAATAGATAGCGATTTTGGGAATAATGCAACCAATCAAAGTCCGGAGACTTTGAAAACAAAGCACGCGCACCTTCGATGTGAATAAGTGAAGCTGTATTCTATTTTTTGTTAATGAAAAAGCTATCGATTTAATTTTATTTTACTTGCGTAGTTCGCAAGAAAATGAAATTATCGTGGTCATCTTATGACCTTCATCGGTTTGATTGCATTACTTTTTAAATTCCAAACATTTCTAAAACGTTCTTTTTTATTGGAGCGTGCTAGAAATTATCAACTAAACGAGCTGACCCGTTACTGAAATAAAAGTTGACAAAATGTCGTTATGGTAGTGCGGCATAGGCATGCGCATTCGCATCGTCTATTAGGGACAAAATTGATAATTTACGATTGGCGTTCCATCAAATCGTTTTCTATTGTCCGAATATAAATAATATTAATCTCATTAACGGATGAACAATCAAAGCTACATTTTCGTTAAGCTAAACCCGAGGTGGCGAATTTAGATAAACAAAATTCGGAACAGGTCGTCGAATAAACTTTTCGTGCTTACGCTTGCTTTAAGGATAACACAAACATCGTGATTTTCGTCAAAAACCATATTTCTGATTACCGATCTGATAGAATAAAAATGTATGGAAGGGAGACTCCCTATTCTTCCACCTGTAAAGTTGCGAACGCCAAGGACACTTCTTTTATATATTCAGACGAACGAGCGAGAAAAATGATTGTCCTGCAAAACTCTATCGCAAATAAATTCTGGAAAGGTTCAGCCTATTCAACTTTACCCCATTCATATCGACCTGAGTGAAAACATGAAATATTAATATTTTTAGAGGTCCGGGCGCGCGGCGGGCGGCCGGCCACTTCCGGGCGGCGGCGGTCGCGTTTGTGTTATGTGCACGGCCCGCAGATAGCCCATCGCCGTGTCGCCGCGGCCGGCACCGCCGTAAATACCCACCGATAAATAATGTCCTAGAAAAGGATAAGGGTTTACTTTTGGCGCACGCGCATTACGTCTTATTAGAAGAGTTTAAATATATATATATATATATATATATATATATATATATATATATATATATATATATATATATATAATTAAACCATTAAATTTGAACGCGACATTACCGTTATAAATCTGAAAGTATAGCATTTATTTAAACGAAAGGTATTCAAAGCTTATTTGTCGCTTTTTTTTTTTAGTGTGTTGTGGTTGCATTCGGAAAAAAAAGATAATTTAGATTATGATTCACAGGAAAAAATAATCAAAATAAAAATTTACCCTACTATTTACGTAAGAGTTCCGTTTTATTGAATACGCGACTAGTACTTCCTTATAGCTTTAATGATAGTATGCTGTAAGACGGGCAAAGCGAAATAACAAAGCACAAACTAACAAACGAACAAACAAGAAAAATAAAAATGGGTCGCTTCGAATACCTTTTCCGGTGAGCTTCGCCCTCCTGTTTTATGGCTTTATTTGATATTCGACTCCTTTTCGACAGCGCTTCCTCTATCGTTTTTATAATCATCATTATGAAGATTAAGGTTGTCAAATAGAAGGAATGTTCTGGATCTCATGCGTTTAAGTAGAAAATTTTCCCGGATATCGGAGCTTGAAAATTACAGTTTTGGGCAATTATTGATTAGATTACCAAACAGATCATCTAACTGTGAATAAATTTAAATCATGAAATAGAAATAAACAATTATTGCTAATTTTATTTTAGCTACAGTGGAAAATGCCTTATTAGAAATAACTAGACGTAAGGTGTTTCCAGTCGAGTTACAACGTCGAAATTAAGCACGTAACGTATGTTATAATAGTTACCAGAGTGTTAATATAAAAAAAAAGTTCGACAGGCAATATTTTAGACGCTGAAACTAAATAATATAACTAGGCGTTGTGAGTACCTGAACAAAAAGTTATGAAAACTCATCAGAAAAGGTGGCCTTTTCGACGGAACTAAATGTTACATTATAGTATTAAAAATTTGCAAATTGTAAACACAATATAACGTTTTCTGTTTGCACTACATTACTTAGCAGTGTTTCAATAAGTACATAAGAGTTATTTAATACCAAATTCAGCATTTTTTTTTTCAATAAACTACGAAATATTGAGATCCTTAAAAACGAGCCAAGTTTGATTTTACAAAACAATGCACGCGAACTATCTGCAAAGGATTTCCTAGTCATTTGTGAAGGACTAGTCAAAAAAAAAGGTGGTAACTCTGATGTCGAAAGCGCCGCCGCCTCGGACCATCATGGCGACGCACGAAGTAACTAATGAATTCTTAAGTTTGAGTCAAATTAAATCATACCCTTCGTGCTCCGAGGGGCATATTAAGCCGTCATTGCCTAACGTTGTTACCAGGGAGGTGACAACAGTCAGCAACCCGGGGTTGAGGGTTGCGTTGCGCCGACGTGAACAGTTTGGCTCCAAATCCCTCGAGCTGAAACAAAAGGATTGCGTGTGTCCCTCGACACACGCACTTACAGGAGTAGGGTACGTCTAAATGGTGTGATGATTAAAATGTGATCCAACAATTTAGGCAGTGCGCTACCCACGGACTTTGTTAATTATATTTGTGACGATCTAATTACTTTGTCGATGACCCTTAATAAAAAAAAGGTCAAATCGTTGTTTTTTTCTCTCTGATTTAAAACCATTTTAAACGTAAAACCTTAATCCTGTTTCAAATAAAACTGCTAACGAAAAGCCAATGGCAGAATTAATTACATCAAAGTAAAACGAATCTAGACTGATTAATATTCTGACACTACTTTCTTTTAAACGAATGAAATTACTCCAGACTGGATTTTTATTAGTTAAAGTTGTAAAAAGGCCCATTTTCCAAGTCTCATTACGGCCTTGAACGAAATGACGTGATAAGAACTAATTTTGAAGTCCGACATTAATACTATTCTGAACATGTCCCCGTACGTACATTAGATATATAGTTCTTCAAATTAATTAAAACTATTTATTGATTTGTGTGTTTTTGGTTCTTGCAAATATATTTTTGCTTATCGGTGCTAATTGTGATTTATTTTGAAATTCCTGTTAAGTAAACTGAAAATTTACGAAAAATTGGGTAAGTTATCTTTTTCGCTCCGATTTTCAGAATTCGTGTTTTCATCAGATATCGACAATTTGAAATCTTAGCAAGTTGTCCCAACAATTTATACCATGATATCTCGGTATGCTTATACGTACATGTGTGAGAGAGTGCGCATGCGCGTGTGTTTTTGTCAAAGTGTTTTTTCATATAAATGTTGAATTGATTGCTTTAAAAAGTAATAAGCCAGAAATCTAAGTATCAAAATCATAATATGATAAGCGAAATCGGCTAATTTGATCGAAAGATATAGTTGAACGAAAATTTTCTTGAAAGGTGTTTATTATTAAATTATTTATAAAAAAAATAGACTCATAAGTATCAAGTTGACGGCAATCAAACAGATATAATTCGATTATGTCATCTAAAATTCGAGTTCTATGTTATAATGTCTACTATATTCATTTAACATTGGTGCACTTAATACTGCACGTGCATTTAGTGCCCTAATTGCAGGTTATCCGAGGTCAGGAGATTGGGAACATTACTTTCTACGCCAAAAACTTGTAGATGATTTTTACTCTAAATAAAATGACAACTTTTTAAATTCCTCAAACTTTTTTCTATTCCTAATAGATTGCGATGTAAAACAGTATGATGTAGGACAATTTTGCGTCTGCCGTCCTCTAGTGTACATGCGTGTTGTATTATTTTTAACCAACTTCAAAAAAAGGAGGAGCTTCTGTGTTCGTATGTATGTATTTTTTTATGAATGCTCAGCAATAATTTCGTCAATTGTGTCGTCAGTTGTGGAGTCGGTTCCACCTAAAGATAAATCAGACCCAGTTGTGTTTCTTCTAAGAAGAAGATCTCTTTCTGACTCAATATTTAACGTTTCATATTTATGTTTACTTTTACTTTGAGTTGTAACTGATTGGTTAATTTTAAAGTATGTTTAAAAAATTGTTTCATTAGGTTTCTGAAGGCGATTTTAATGATTTTTTTTTTTTTTATTTTGACAAATTAATTTTTATGTCGTTCGATGATAGCGAGATATGAATGGAACAAATTAGGTCAACTCCACCAGCATCTTGAAATTGATTTACTTTATCATTACTGAAAGCAATAAATCTGTAGTGATAAATTAAGTATTGAGTGAGCGCTCAAATTCGCCAACTAACGGCCACTCTAAACGGAAACATGACGCTAAATTAAATTGAAATAGAATAGAACGCCGACACGATCGAAACGCTAAAGGAATTTTTATTCTATCTTTCTATTCTATTAAACATAGAAAAGACTAAGTGGAGGCGTGGCCTTAGTTAATTGTTGTTCTGTAAAAATCGTTATTTAATGTCAGCATATACATTGCTGCATGAGTTAAGCGCCACACAAGTTATGTAGTTGTTATAAACCTGAATATTTGATTGTTACCTCCATCAACTGTAAACTTAATACATACCCTCTCAGGCCGGGGTAAGTGGTTTTGTGCAGGCAGCAGTAACAAGGCACTTCGTGTAAAACGGGCCCGTAGCAGGCGATACGGTCTCCGGCACCGCGCGGTAATGAACATGGGGATAGTCTCATGCGTTTTGCGAACCCTATAACACTGAAAATGTAGGTTTTACGAGTCGCACTTGTCCGTAGCTCGTGTCGTTTATTGCGCTAGTCCGAGACGTCGCTTCGGTGGCGATCAAAGTTACGATCTACAAGTTGTATGGCCAAGTAATGTTTGTGCGGATGACGGCGCTGTTTGCACCAAATTTACGACATCGCTTGTCGAGTCATTTGTAGGACGGTGAATTATATTTCTTCCTTATTTATGGTCGACATTTAGAATACAGAGCGCACAGACGTTTACGTCTATCGATAAAAAAAAAAAACAATTTATTCCTCATGTACTTATATATACGATTGGAATTATACTTTAACAAACTTATACTTTTTAATATTATTTTTACTTGTGTTTTAAAACTATATCATTTTATTATATAATCGATGTACACATTTACTTTAGACATACAAAATGTATAATTAACATGTAAAGTAAATATTCATATGCATTAATATATCAAAAAACTAGCCAAGTGCATGTCGGACCACGCGCAGTGTATGGTTCTGTAGTTACTCGTTACAATATGCGAACTCGAGAGGGGCTTTTTTGTTTGATACTATGAACCCATTAATTTAATTCACGATTTAATTGCTAATATCGTCTAAAAACGGGCCCACGAAGGACGCATGTTAAGGATTTAAGACGTGATTTTATATTTCTATATCTTTAAGTGGTCCACAAACTTATATAATACTACCTGATCTGTACAACCAAAAACGTTTTCAAAGAAATTTTTTAAAGAAATATGTGCGAAATTTTGCTTTTTACTTCTCTATGTATATTTTATTAGTTGGTCGACTATTATTCCGTTATATGTACTATTACGGTGAATTTTTTCACTTGTGCAAGAATAACTAATTATCTGTCTGTCTGTCCACAAACTTATTGCAGAGATTTTTAGTACTAAAACAGATGTAACTTGTATTATACATGTAATATGTATTGTAATTACGGGTGTGCGTATTAGTAACACCGAAAAATCGATAGAATAAAACATTGAAAAAAAATTCCCTTACATGTGCAGTATAGATGAATTTTTTTCTCGTCTATCCCATAGTGTGGGCTACAGTAAGATAGCTTATTCATAAAAAGTTGCCAACTCCGGAAAACCATTTTTCGACTTAGGGATCCATTTGCGAAACATTAAGTTTTAAAATGGTGATTTTTGTTAGAGTCGTGTCTCGTAGGAAAGCCATCGAAAACTACTTAAATAAAGTTGTTGGTTGTGTAAAATAAGTATAGAATATAAGTTTCTAGACCATGAAATATTACAGAAATATAAAAACATAATATCCTTAACACTCGTCCTGCGTCGGCCCGTTTTTTGGCGTTACTAGCTTTTAAACCGTGAACTTAATATCAATACACAATATCAAACAAAACCCCCTCCTTTATCCGCATATTGTGACGAGAAACTACGGCACCCTACACCGTTCATGATCCGACATGCACTTAGTCGGTTTTTTCCAACACCATTTAGCAAAGTTTCAATTTTTTTTATGAATTTTGAATTAACCTGGCGCTTTCAGACCGTCGCTATACAACTTTCATTTTCAAATTCGTATTACGATATCAAACAAGAAGCTTCGTATTCACAACCTAAGCAGATACTGTCTATGTGTAGTATAATTGAATGTGATTTAAATAAATTATATTAAGAAATAACAAATACCAACTGCAAATATCTTGCGATCATCCCCTTAAATCCAAAAATTTCAAGGTTTTAAACCACAAAAAACCTTTACTTGAAAAATTCCGACTCGCACTTGACCAATTTCTTACAATTACATTCGGCTCTCTCAGTTTCACCAAATATTGATGTTGCTATTCCCGGCTGTTGTTCGCTTTCATAAACCAACACAAATTTCTGTATTTACAAGATTGCCGTGTCTTATTTTTGACATTGATCAATGGCTCGCTTCGTGGCCGCGTCTACGGGCCGCTCTGTGTTCCTTTCCCGCCGTATTTTATTTTGGATTTCAATAAAGATCGCCGGCAATTTAATTTTTGCTTCAGCATTTCATTTCTATTTTCCTATCATTGTATTGTCGAGTTTTAATGTCGAGTTATATCTTCCCGCAATCTTCTTATTTTAGACGGAGAAGTTAAACGACAATATCTAGAATCGACAGCTTAGCGTGCTCTCGGAGGCACGGTGCGAGTGGTTTGATTTAACTTAAGCAAAAACTCATCTATCCATTCGCCTATAGTCAGAATAAAACTCGGTACTACTGACTCGAAGACAACGTCTCAACTACTGGGCCACCGCCCCCCAGCATTTGCTTTTTAGGGACAATAATAAATAATATTTGTAGTAATAAATTACCTAGAAACAAGTTTCATATATTTATTATATTATTTTCGTAAACACACTTTCTTATCTAATTTATCTATGACAGTAGAGGCCTTGATTCTTAATTAATACAAATTTGAAAATATTTTTATGCCAGGCTCAAACGTAGTGAGTGAAAACGGAAATAAACGGGCGTCACAACCATTCCTAGACCACGTCAAAGGGTCGCGTCATTCCCTTGCGTCACGCGCCCACGTCACGATACAATCCGGCGTGCTGCATAAGAACACGCTTAGTCGGCCACACTGCATAATTCTCTCGTTGTTTCAACTCGGTGTTTTTAACAAAAAATATGTGATCGCGCATTTTCTATCACTAGACGTTTCTTGACCGTTTCGCTGAGTCTAAATTTTATTTTACCGTTTATTGTTCGCTGTTCCCAATTATCACATTTTTGTTAATCATAAAAATATATATTTATGTGCACTTCTATAACACAATCTGTTTCTTTATAAAATTTCATTCGCATCCGTTTAGGCCGTTTCAGCGTGACTGAATGACAAATATCCAGATAAACTTTCACTATATATCAAATAAATTCATTATACAAAATATTTATGTATATATATTTATTATATTATTTTATTATACTTTTATCAAATGAGCCATTATCAATACATAAATAACTACAAATTTATTGATATTTATGTGAAAATGCAACCACGACAAATGTATTTAGAAACAGGATTAGAATTTAGGCCACCGCTAATTGTGGGTGACCCACCATTGACGGGCGATCCACTTGTAATTAATGATCTTAAATTACCCGATTTTGTCACATCTTACATGGTAAACTGAGCACCTGGAACAACCGGATGAAGATAGACATGAAAGAAACATGTAAAAAGAATGGGTGCATTGAAAGTATCGGCAAGGGGCGCACTAGAAAATGTTATTTTGACCGAATCGGTGATGTTAAAGAACTTTGACTTTAAATGGTGACTTTGAACGTCACAAAGTCACAAGCTTGAATGAAAGGATTGACAAATGTCGGATTTATAGATTGCACCAAGCGAGGATCTATAGTTTCTGTCTTCTCGATTGGAAAATAAGCGTGAGCTTGTAGGTATATTTGTTTCGAAAAATTGCCCAATTAATAACAGAGTATAAAACGATTTTTTTTTATTTCAGCAGTTCAATGAACTCGTGAGACGCAAGAGAAAGTTCGGATGATCAAATTTTCTGAGCATGAAAAGGGCAAAGTGAAACTAATTAATGAACGTCAGTGGGCAGGAAAATTCGATGTGCAATTTATTACCTTTTAAAATAGGCGACTTTTATAATTAGCTTGGACCGTGACGTCTAATGGCAATTAAATATTCCTCGATGGTCTCTGACGAAGTACAGTGGGAGAAGTATTTATGTGTCCGGCCAAAAAATGTTATAATATTACAAACAAAAGGATTAAAAATTTGTATACAGTTTTTAAATTAAAGAAGATTGTTTTTAAATATGTATTCGCTAATTTCCTTTATAGCTACAGTTTAATATTTTTATTGAAACAATTGTGGATGTATCATTGTTATAAAATTGATATCTCAATATCGGATAATTACACTTTTCTTCGCCTGCTAAATTTTAGACCGAGCCTTAAGCACTACTGAGGTTTCAAATATTTTATAAGAATATTTGAAACGTCATGTCAATCCATTTCGTTTGACTAAATATATATCGCATTTACAGCATCACAAAATATTAGTCCAAAACAATGGACAAGTTAAATCGTTAATATTTTGTATTAACGACTACAAACATACACGAGAACTAACTCAGCAAACTCCTTGCGTATTTGCGGAACTAGTTCAGCAAATAGTTGAACTAGAGTACACATGAAAGACATTTGTAAGCTATAGTTTGTTAGAATAAAATATCATCATAAAATTCTTACACAGTTTTAGTGAGACTGCAATGTGAGCAAACAAAGTACCGTAAACTGTATTTTCCTATAAACTTTTGTATGGTACGACACATATTTTCTAAGGTTAGTCCTAAAGTCGGTCTTGTTAATTTTATATAATGTAACCATCATTATTATGAACGGTGGTTATATATAAAATTATATCTCGGTGCGATACGAACAAAACATTTTTCTCAAATTGCTACGTTACTCGTATAAGTAATCAACAAAACTTGAATTCGCATCCTTAAAAACAAAATACAGATTCATAGATAGCTATTGATGCTAATTGTTTAATTTGTCTATTATAATTTTATTTGTAAAATGGAATGAAAGTAAGGGTAGTTTTAATATTTGTTTTACCATTTTGACACAGCGCACTCTGTTCAATTCCGAACAGTTGCGATCCGACCGCGATACCTGAAATATAATTCGTATTAGCAGTGAAATTGTGGCAGAGCGATAGAACCTACTTTTCCTACATCGTTTACGTATGCACGATGCACGCAGTACGGGCCGGTGGCCAGAGATGACTCTAGAATTGTACTAGGAACGCAAACGAATCCATGTAATCACATTTATAGTATATCATGTAACGATTTGCTCGTATCCGGTATTCGTGTTCGCATAAAGCTTCATGTTTTATTACGCGCAACCTCATGTAGATACAGTGCGACGTTGCGCATGTGCAGTTGTGCAATACAGCTGATAAGATCTCGTTATCTCCGACTAACAGTCGCTACATTCATAAATTGTATACGATTTCTTATTTAATACAACTATTTCATTCACCAGGCAGCTGGCACACATTGGAAACATTTTTTTAATGAATTATCATCCTTCCTGTTAAAGTATTAATAAGTATAGTGCTCACGCGTAAGAAATGAAATTTCTTTAGGACTTATATAATTTTTTTTTTATTGATATTTAAATTAATTAGGGTAAATGAGATTTGATCAGAAAATTTTTTTTAGTTTTAAATAAAAGAGAGAGAAATATAAATAGTGTAATCAATTTTGTTGTTATTGTAATTATTATTCAACGTAGTTTAAGACAATAGATTTACGATTGTACACTTTTGCAATCTAAGGCTCACAGCAGCTAAAATAAGAGGTGTAGACTTTACGACCAGTATAACCTGCGAACCTCGCGACAGGAGAAGTGTGACGGGCGAACATTACTTTTATTTTTTATACTGTACTAAAAAAAATTCCTACACGTCAAAACAAGTTTAACTTACAAAATTATTGTATTCACTCAGCCTATCCCATATTTTTGCCCATTGTTATACAAACAGGACGAATGGAGATAAGCACTGGATAACGAGCGGCGTTCAGGAAGTGACTCGTTACCGCGGGCGGGGCGGGCGGGGCGGGCGGGGGCGCCGCGACGGCCGGCGAATACGCAATAATAAGTTGTCGGTCGAGCGGCGGGAGGTAACCTGACACTGATATGATTTACTCGCCAAATTACACCGTCGAACGAGTCTGGTGGGGTTTGACGAGTGATTATAGGAAATTATATGTACATTTAAGTGTTTTTCTTGCACGAACCGTAATCTTAAGTATAATAATAGACACAAATTAAGAAATTGTAATAAAAGATAAACAAATTCAAGGATAACTAAATATCTTTTTTATTTTTCTGACGAGGGTGTTCCCTTTAGACGTTGCAATGGGAAGTTTTGACGTTACATAGACCGTTACGAATCGTGTAAGCAGACATGTGTACAATCGAACACAGCATCCGTAAGCAAGCGAAGCATTATCCGATAGCGCAATATTTACTAGACGAGCGACCGTTGACAGCGTAACGACAGTCGGTAGTCTCACTGTCAAAGATGTCAATGCTTGTAAAGCAATACTCGGTTAGTCTCTTTTAAATGCACGTACATGAATGTAAATAAAACAACGACAGTCGTTAAGTCGTCCGGCGTGCATCTGATGTGTATGCTGCAAAGTTTACTTTACTTCGACTGGAAACGACAAACTTAGTAATAATTAAATGCAGTAATAGCGCAGAGGTTAGTCGTCATCGTCTCTCAGTTTCATCGCAAAAAAACCGTTAGTTTAACTACAGGCTTTTACCGCGGATCATTTACTAACTTGTGTGCAGATTGTAAAGTCCGATTACATTTTTGAGGAAAACTGCATGTAGGAGAATCTTGACTAAAATTCAGAACGCTTCCGACACGCATTGGGCCAGCGCGAATGGTGAAGATGATAGCCTGATGCCACTTAGAAGAGACACTTTCTCAGCATCAAGCATCATATGGACTCGCACCGTACGAGCTACTATTGTCTTAGACGCTTGCCTGCAACACGCGTCAACGTGCAGCATACAACCCACCGCTGACTCTCTAATCTGTCTCTCCACTACGAATTTCTATCCAAAGACTTGAATATTGATTCGAGAGGATTGACCGATATGGAACACCTAAGCAAGTGTTAATTTTATTTTTTATAATTATCTTAGTCCGCTAATCGTTATAATGATAATTTCTACGTACGTTTAATTCCAACCAGGCACATCCTCAGGAAATTGCAGACAGTCACATTCAGCAAGGCGTAAGTAGTGTTAAAAAATCATATATTTATAAATACATATGAAATCATATCATTATAACCATTAGCGGACTAAGATAATTATAAAAAATAAAATTAACACTTGCTCAAGTGTTTCTCATGTCTGTCAATCCTCTCGAATTCAAGTCTTTGGATGGAGATTCTTAGTGGAGAGGCAGATTCGAGAGTCAGCGGTGGGTTGTATGCTGCATGTTGACGCGTGTTGCAGGCAAGCGTCTATTATGGATTTCCGTAAATTAACACCTCGCACAATACAACTATTATCTTATACCAACAAACCAATTCTGCAAATTCAAAACGATTCAATGGATATCATTATGACGTCAGCACTGCGTCAGGTGAGGCGACCTGCCGCCGTGTGCCCTTGGTTGACATAATTTTTACGTAATAACCGATTGAATCGTTTTAAGCTTAGAGAGTTGGTCCGCTGACCTTACAATATAGAATGGTCCGATAATTGTACTAAAAGCTATGACAGTCTTTGTTTTGATTCTCATATAAGTGATAAACAAGCATTTACGTAATTACTTATCGACATAACATTTTCATTCAGAAGCATAATGGGACGGAAATTAAGCTACTGACTATAATAATAGTGGGCCGATGTCCGCGACGTCTGCTGCAGCGGCGGGAAACGCTCGCCGGGCAGTAGTTACGTTTCCATACGTTTCTTTATTTGATAAAAGGCAAACGAGAAAACCGCCCCGCCCCTCCCTCGCCGGTACTCCCGTGATGCGGTTAGCCGGGAGCGCAATCGCATTACGTGTACAAAACGTCTGACAAAAGGGGGTTAGCGCCGGCGGGCGGCGAACCCCGAGCCCTCCATCGCGGCAATCGACGGCGCGGGGTCCCTTCGAGCGGATTTCCGCGATAGAGCTTTACCCGCGTGAGTGTACGAAATAACGTTATGATTTATTCAAACGCCGATGCGCAAATCGTCCGACTGTTTGCGTTAAAAACGCCTCCCGGCTGCTGCGACCACACCGCGGGTGACGGTCGAGGACGGCCGTGCGTGATACGAGTTTCTGTTCATGGACCAAATTGATATGTTCCGTTGAGGATCGTGGTCGCATGTTACAGATCGTGGTTGTAGTTTCAATGTTTTCGTAGGGCTCAAAAATTGTATAAATAATTGAATTCGCCCCACCGAAGAGAAGGGTTATTTGGTCGAGACTCGGTCGTGGATCTTCGCTAACTCTAACCCCGCGACCAACAGACAGAGGTATATTTCGATTAGGTTCAAAGGTGAAAATAAAAATTGTCACGGATCGGACAATGGACGCGACGGACGGGGCTCCATTATGTTCTTTGACGAACCGAGTCCTTTATGTACGAGCAATAGAAAATTTGTGACAGTCCGTCACACCTGCGAAATGTTGGTGGCCCTGGCTCAGAGACAGTAAGTAATTTTATTTATAAAGCTCTCGCGGAGTCTGCTCGCGTTCAGGAGCCGGATGATCGATTTTATTCTGTACCCCGGCCGAGGAGATTTTCTTAGTGTAACCGGACCTGTAAATTCTAAGAATTAATACCTATCTAATTTACAAACGGGTGTTCGAGCGGTGCGTTAGAAATACGATTATATTTGTGACTTTACTGTGAATCTGAACTAAGCGTCGGTTTAGATGATCAATTTTCACTTTCCATATTTCGTTATAAGTATTGTAAGCCATACCAACGGCCAGTCCGCGCCATGCGAGTGGACAGCGCGTTTATTTCTGGTTAGTTATTTGTGGTTGGCACTCAATCGAGTGCACGAAACAGTTTCTCATTTTCTGAAATTGGATTCTCGTAACTAGAAAGCTCGACTCATCCCAAATTTATATTACGCCGATTGAATCACTTGATTGAATCTTTTTTCATTAGTTCCCTATTTTTCATCAAACATCAATTCTCAATGATTAGGCTTGTATTTCAACATATTTCTTATATTCATCCTTTTAAAATAGACACAGTGAGGAAATAATTTATTTGGAGCTAGGACTATTTGACTTCGAGGTTAAATATTCATTTTCCAATTTGACCGAGCGTCTATCGGAGCAATAATATGTATATTTATTGAGAGCAAAGTTGAAGTCAATCGGAACGAGTTTATATAAAACATAAATTATACGTCGTGAATATATTAATTCTATTACGTTCCTTAGCCTTAAAATTTTCATAAAACTTATGAAATACGTTATGAATACTTATTACTTACTTTGACTATTTAAAAAAATATATGGACATTATCCAGCTGAACCTATAAATACGTGCGGCGCACTATAAGTTTCAGGAACTGGCCACATATATACAATATTTAAAAATTAATTACTTACTACATTTGAAAATAAAACTCTCGCTGTTGAATACAGTTTGTTTCATCTGTCATTTTTTTACATTGTGACGTCATTTTGAAAATTGCATGTCTTCATCACTACGGATTTAAGTCTTGAAAATTTCCATTGTATAATTTTCTATGATTTTAAGTGTAATTTGACAGCTCAGTAGAGCCTCGGTCAGTTTCGATCTGCTTTTGGCAATGAATCACGACCCAAAACGATTACTTATGACTGATTTGCAGAATTCAAGCGTGGTCGGTCGGTCGGTTAGTTAGGTCAATCCCAGTGACGAATTTCGTGATGGCCATCCATCCTCCGCTATGAACAACAAAAACATCAATGCTGTGCGCCATATGATCGAAACAGACAGATATTGATATGAGATTCGGGTTTTCTTTGGCGTAGGCATGAGTGCAACCCTATCAATCCCACACAAACATTTCGGTTTGTAAAAGCTGCGCTCGCGATAGATCCCACACAATTTGATTGACGTTCAAAGAGACGACCGCTTTACTTGGTGCAATACCATTTTTAACAGATTCAAGGAAGAGGAGTCACTAATCAACCAAACGTCAGAAACCAACTAAAAAGGCGCACGAGCGAAGTGTCTTTAAGCGAATGATTGCTTCTTTTTTTAATAAAACTAGACACATAGCTACTGTTGCTTTGGAAAATTGTTGTACCGTGAATAGTGATTGGTATACAACCATTTTTTTGCCAGAAGTTATTGACGATTTCCATAAAAATAACCGTAAACTTCGTATCATCTTGCACCACAACATTGCCAGTTCTCACATGGCTAAAGACAAAGACATTCTTGAAGCAGAAAAACGTAGAATTTATGGTCAATCCCGCATACAGTCTCGATCTGGCACTTTGTGACTTTGTTTGCAAAAATTAAGATTCAATTGTCAACGCCGTTAACGATTTTCACCACCAGAAGAGGCTGTTGAAGGGTATAAAACATATGTTTCCGGGATCACCAGTGGCATTAATGTTTTGAAAATTGGTTTATTCATATTAAAAGGTACATTTATGCTAACGGAGATTATTTTGAGAAATATAACACTCATTTTTGGCCATTCATAATAATTTTTTCTTATTCATCCCAGAAATTTTCAGTACACCCAACGTATATAAAGCTTAAAGTCGCTGCTATTAAAATAACTAGTTAAGATATTCCTGACCAGGCAGCAATCGTGACTGTATATCGGCCCATAGTCATATAATTATTTACTTCACTTAGTTTTTTTATATAAGCTCAAACTCATTGGTTCCAATATGGCGTAACCAGAAATGGAAAACTTAGTCCACACCCCCGTTTCACAGTAATTTGGACCCGACATAAAAGTTTGCGAATTCCTGTATAAGTTTCACACAACGCAGGTGCAAGTTTTCTCACCCACCCTATAATTGTAGGTTTCCTCACGATTTTTTCTTCGACCTTAACGTTTGCTATAAGCGAACAGACATATTTAGAAAAGGCGTCCGATGCGTGCTAGGATGAAAATGTAAAATAGACCTGAAATAGACTTCAACTTGGAAGTCGAGTGTCCTATCGCTGTCACCGACACACAACTACTGCCTCGTCTGCTGCAAATCTTGTCATCGTCTATAGGCTTGCTAAATTTAAGCTTATTCTCGTAATTGAAACGGGTTCGAAATTGACTTGCAACATTCCACGGGGACAATCATACAACTTGACAAGTTAAACATTATTTTTTTTTAATATGTCTCCGTCAAGTATTTGGACATGCATTGCATTGCATTATGTAAAAACGAGGCAGATAAAACAATAAATAGACAATTGCAATTTTCATTTTACTATTAAGGCAACATTGATATTCTTCTAACTATATTAAAGGAAACTATGTAGCGCACGATTTGTTTGTCGTGTCGTGGATAATGGTAATAAATTTAATAATCTATATGTATATATATATATACATATGTATTAACACCGATATAACTTGCAGTATATTTAACATGTTTTCTAATACTGCTGACCAGAGACTTTTTTTAATAGAAACTACGAAATCAAAGTAAGTGCTTTAATAACCACACTAGATAGATGAGTTGGCAATCTGAACATACAACAACTGATCACTCCTCACTACTTTTTTGTTTTTTTTTTGACAGGCACTATAGTTAGCGCCAGGTGTGGGCAACCGACTCTTTACTTAGAGGCCATTCTGATATTGGAATAGTATGAGCGTGGTCTGTTTTCTATTCCTGGAAATCAATCGGACGTGAGTGGCAGGATCGTCGTCTGTTGAGTTTTGATCACGCTACTGCTCAGGCGCACTCTTTCACAACGTTTTTATTAGTCGATCTCATAAAAATCTAACTATTGTGTTTGTTTTCATGACGAAACCTTTTAAAAATTTGCTTTTTCCGACTTAACTCGTCAAGCTGAGTAAGAAAATACATATGGTTCAAAAGTTCATATATCTATGTATAAATATACGACATTAGGACTCATCAGCACGATAGAGTCGACAATTCTTTAGACATCTTAATGAAACTCAACATACATGTTCTATGGACGATTAGAAAGATCGAATTCATATTTGAGCCAAATTTTGTTTTCCTAATTATTGATTATATCAAGCTTCTTTTTCTCATAGTAATTTCAAGTAAATACGTAAAAAACCATAATTTATTCGCTTAAACACTAACCAAGAAAATAATGTGCAAATACTCTGTGGTTGGCAAACAGCGGCGGAGGATACTCACATACGAGTCGAGAGCTTAATTTTCAAGGTCGCCCACCAGCCGCTGGGCGTGGCGATTAGAGCGTGCCCACGCGCCTCTGAAAGTGAATATCCGTACGCTGTCAATTTCGATGAAGCCGAATAAATGGTACTCGAAACACGAGAACAGATATGGAGCTAAAACTAAAATTGACGACCACCGAACTGCGAAATGTTTATAATAAATCGATAAATTGTCTTATGACGAAGATATCGATATATCGACAGCATTTAAGGCGTCTAAAAGTGCGCAATCAAAAAAGAAACCTCTGGAGATAAGAAAACGCCATCAGAAGTTGTTTACGCCCACGCCCTCCGCCCTAACGTGCACCGGCCCATTGTACTCGGGCAATATCTATTAGCAGTTTCTTCTATCTTACCTTAGCCAAGATCGTAAAGCTGTCTCGACCCTCGCCCTTTCGGACCCATAAACGCGGGGACGAAGTACAGACGGGTGTAGCTGAAAATCTACTCTGCTGTAAGTTGAAGAAAAGGTCTTTAAACTTTATACTAATTGTTTTGCGAAATTATGAAGTTCTCGCTTCAGCGCATAGGCACTGGATAGGCACTAATATTCGTCCTATGAAATTGTACAATAATATTTATATTTATGTTAAACACGATTTCAAGGCTTGGCTTATAGATGAAGTTAAATATAAATAGGATTTATATGTAGATCGCATTGGTGGGACGTAAAATAAAAATGGTATTTTATAAATGATAGAAACCGACGAGCCCGTTTGAAACTATTGATAAACCTCGAAATAGCTAGGGAGTGATTAAAAGTTGACTATTTATCTAAGGATTAAAAGTGAACTCATAAATAAATTATAATTTATTTATTTACCAAAGAATTCTTCTATTTTCAGGTAATAAGAGAGGCACGGAAGCAGATGCCGACGGATCGCCGGTGGTAATAAAAAATGCAAATATCCATTTGAATACATCTGAATTCTGAATAACCGGACGGTTCAGCGCTAAAATACACCTCCGATGTGATAATGTTCATCCGTTCTTCTGTAGCAGAATAAAATTAACGTTTTAAAAGATCTGAATCAATATCGGATTAAATAATACTTATTTTAGGACGCAAAATAGTACCCAATGCATTATTCGTCTAATGAGTAAGAACACCGGTGGCCCACTCCCTCATCCACTCCTACCCAACATCCTATTCCTGCCCAAATAGCCGCCAACGCACCGATGACTCCTTCGGGGTCGCGAGTGTCCATAGGCTACCTACTCCCTGGTATCTCGCATTCTCGTTCGTCCCTCTAAAATACTATAAAACAATTTTTTTAAAAACTCTTAGTTTCATAAACAAAAAAAACGATAGAGTTTCGTTCTGTCCGTTTGTCCGCTCGTGCGCATGTCACGGCCTTGGAATATCGATTTTCATGCATGAAATTTTACAGATAGATGCCTCATATTCTATGAACCATCATATAATTATGTGAGGGTATTACAAAAAAAAATACGGCTTAGCTTTCCATACATAAAAAGTTTATGATGATGGAAGAATTTTTTTTCGTGCACAAGTATTTAAAAAGTTTGTAAATGAGTTTTGTTCTGAAATATATATCCTATATTTTGCGATTTATTAGTCTCCAAAGTCATTAATCTATGTTCTTTTCGCTAACTGCTAAACTAGATAATTAGTAAAGTTTGCAAAAATCCCCATTCTACTACAATCATTTTAAATATAAAGTAATTACAAGTTGATTAGACATTTACAATTTTTGACTGTCGATGGTAACAATATTAAGACTACTAGTTACATTTGTAACTTTATGGAAGTTACAATTAATTTTCTATTGTGTACAAGTTACACTTTCCTTTATTAAAATCAGCCTCGTAACTTTTATAAAAATAATTAACATGAATAACGACTGACATCTGGAGCGTCTTTTTTGAAGTGGTTTTTAAATAAAATGTATAACAACTTTTTTGTGACGTCACAATATTAAACATTTCTTTAAACGTTTTAATACAATTTCAAATACAAAACTTACGTAAGTTCCAAAAGAGACGCAAAATTAATTATTAAAAAGAAGTTTTTAAAATAAATAATAAAATAGCTAATTTTCTGACAATATCATCCTTCGACTGGCAGCTGACAGATTGTATATAGGCGAATAGTTAATTTATTTTTCCCAAAGAGTAATCTATTTGGGATTGACCTATGTCATAGGTCGATCTCAAACCACTTGCCAGATGTGATTCCAAGGTGATGTTTGTGCATTCCAATTTCGTGAGTACAAGTTTCGAGTACCGACTGCTTTTGGATCTTTCGTAAACATAACTGTTTTCGCGTTTTCAGCCCTGTCACTGTAATAACATTTGTTACAGTGTTATTTTTAGTACGTGTTTAACAAAACTTGAATGTATTCATTATTATTTGCATATATTTATAATTATTGTTTGGCTTGTTGTCGGTTTCTACAACCTCCCGTGTGTAATATTTTAATGACTTTACTGCTAAAGCATGTCCTTGCACAATTGCTGTATTTCAAATTATTGTAAAATTATCTAAAGATTGTTATCACCAATCAGACGACAATGTAAATTGAACGAATGGTTTAAATTGACTTGACTGAAAAACTCATTGGTACATTCACGCGTGGACATTCTATCGGATGTTTTTATTCGTTCAGTTCTCGGTATGTGTTTCGATTTGATAACAATAACCGTAAGGCGATAACTTCGCTTATGAGCCAGCTCCTAGATAGAGACAGGATCCTGGCTGTGGCATCAAATTAGACTTTGTATTTTTCAATTGTCATCCTCTTTGACTTGCATTTTTGAGCTAAACAAACGTTGCCACATAGGTTATACATATTGACATACATACTAACATACTGACAATGCAAAGTTGAGTTAAAAGCTCGTGGGAGGCGAAAAGCGCGAGCGTGTCACGGAGACTGTCCTACGATCGTAAAAGCGGAGCCGCCGCCCTTGTTAGTAAACAATATATTTAATTAAACCAATAAAGTAACAGCGGGGACATTTTACTTCAAAACGTGAAATCTTTGAAATTGCTAACGGCGGAGGTTAAGTAAAGTTCCCGCCGTTCGGCGTCATTAAACAGCCGTTAGGGCCCTGCTTAAACATTCCGCCCGCCGAAAACTAAGACCGTAAAGATAAAGATTGTAAAGATTAAACGTACCGGAAAATATATAAAAGAAACATTTTCTTTCTGAAAATTGGATACTCATTGGACTGATCAAATTTGATTTGACCAACGAATTATATTCGCCTCCTTTTACAGCGTCTTCCTCTAATGATATTTATAACCGGATTTAAAGCCTCCTTGTTTTAAACTCAACACCGATGATATCCTACTTTTGTGATATATGTTATAAGATTTTGATAACTGTACGAGCACATATTGCTTACACTTTTTTAAAAACAAAATAGTACGCGCTCGTATTGATTTCATATAGATTTCAACTAGATTAAATATGTAAAATAAAAGGAAAAAATCCTAATGTGAACTTTAACAGTAAGAACGTCAATTGAACTTAAAATTTTCTACATATAAATAAAACAGAGTGTCTGCTTGTCTGTCTTTTTGTCTCCAAAATGGCTGAACAGATTATCATCAAATTCTTAATTTGATCGTAAGTAAGAAATTAACCTGATGGTGAAGTGCTGATGCTTCATGTTCCCTAAATTGGTATTGATTTTTTGTTTAAAAAAAATGTGTTAAATTAAATTCTCCAAATGACCACTAGATTCGTTTAAGAAAATCTTTGACATTCGATTGCCCTTGAAAAAGTTACCAAAGGTGGGACAACCACAACCAAAAATCATTTTTAATACCACATACCAGTACTCTGGTATCAGCTTTTTGCCGGTTCACCTTTTTGTTGGCTATTTGAAGCATCTGTTGTTTGTTTTGTTTTTTATTTTTATATTTTAATAAATTAAAATAAAAACACGAATTTTAATGAAACCCGTCGGTCTATACTCGCTAAAAAGACGAATTCATCCTACTCGAAAACGTTGAGAGATGAAAGGAAAGCTGCGTAAAATTTCTTTTGTGTAATTTTGGGTTAGCGTCGTTGTTTTTCGGGCGAATTAATCCGACTTAAATAGGATCCGACAACATGAATTTAACAAAGAAAAGACGGCATTTGATTTAATTCAATATAACTAAAGGATTTCATTGCTTTGATAACAATATTAAAATATTAAAACAAACCTATCTTCAAGGCTCTAAATATTTATTGAAGCCCTAAAATAAGGGTAGCAAATACTGCAATAGGTTCAGTTATGCAATGTTAATGACTCTCTTGAGATTAAATTTTGAACTGTATAAGCTATGTGATAAAGTATGCTTAGTGTAAGAACAAAACTGAGCAGTGTGCACTGTGTATAAATGATACTTATTTACTATTTGAAGTATCAAGGAGACATAATGTATTGCAAGCACCGAGGTGTTTGCGTGATAAGAAAGCAACACTTTTTCATTTACAAGACATAAACAATAGTCTCTGGTCTATAAATGATAATTATAGGCAAATATTTCTTATTTAACAGCTTAACAGCTTACTTAGCTTATCTTGATTGCGTGAAATCGGAATATCAATACTCGTTCGCTTTAATGGTAAAGGCAACATTTGTATTAGAGGAAATTCTCAAGTCAACGGAAGTTTAATGGTAACTCAAAAGTAATGTAATGTTTCACGACGCGTTGTGGTAACACGTCGCCGCAGCAGGACCGTGCCCTGCAGTGCCCTGCAGAGGGCGCTGCATTCAACAGTATGCATTGTTTTTGCTACAGACGTTTTAAATTTCATAACGGAATTAGGCACATCGATATTCGAATACTTGAAAATTGTGTTATTAATGCCCATATGTAACTGCATTTGTATCTTAAGGAATGCCGAACCAAGCCCGTACAGGTACCGTATTTTAAGTCCTACCGCGTATCAGATGAAATTCGATTATCGCATCGGCATTTGAAACGATAATTTATTTATTTTATGCCGGCATAATTTTATTTTTCTGCCGGACAGGAAAATCTTTTCGTTCCTTCAGAGATGAAGAATTTCTACATTCTTTAAGGCTTTATATTCCCGTACACTCTTAAGCATTGTTTAATATTAGATTTCGCCCACGTCTTCGCCCGCATGCGCGTCGGATAAATTCTTTCATATTTGACATCGATCGATGACGTTGTCAACCACGGTCGACGATCTCACTGACTCTGATCTCGGTTCTTCACGCGATTCAGACCCTGAAACGTACTTAAACCTCTATTGAGCATTGTTGTTACTAATAAAATCGATCAGCATAAATAGAGAATTCTTTCTATGACTACGCAAACGAAGCCGCGAGCAAATGTATAAGTATACCAGTATTCTGCGTGATAGTTATACACACATTTGAGTATGACATACAAATACATGCAGTTAAATTTGAACAGAAGTTACTTACCCTAAAGTTTCTTGATCGTTCTTTTTGAAGGAAAACTACCTCCCTAACGAGCGTTGAACGAGTGGAACACGATTTTACACACCTCACAACGCGAAGCTTTTGAGGTACCGCATTACTCTCAACTTGCCGAAAACAAGTGTTGTCTTGAAATTTGATTGCCTCTTATATACGCATACCGCATTTATGCTTAAATATGATTCCATTTACCTATATGTAGAAAAAATATCCTTTTAACAGAATTATAATAATTAATTATCATTTATTGCGTATTATATAAAGAAAAAACTGATTGAAAAAGAAGTTCTACGAACGTCCGTGTGTCTTTGCGTGCTCACGATAATGACCGAAATACTCAACATCTCAAGATCATGTTTTCTTTATTACTTTAGCCTTGCTTCCCCTGACTTCGTATTAAAAACGGCTGTTAAATTCAATGTCGTTTAGTTTGTATTAATAAAAAACTAAAATCCATACGCATTTTGTATATTTGCACGCCTCGTAACACGTTTGAAGTAGTGCATTTCTGTATATAAGAATAAGTCAAGTTAACTTTAGGCCGCGGACGGTTGCGGCTGATTTTATAATGATTGAAATCGGAAATGCCACGAAATTGAAAACTAAAACTAAAGCACAATTTGTTCTTATTTGTTTTCATAATATTTTTGTTTTTGAATGAGCTTTATGAGCCTTGCACTTTTGGATTTTTTTTAATTTTTAAATAATCAGAACGTACTTCCAGTTTTAAGCTGTAATTTGTGAAATAAAGGTATATTTGAATTTTAATAAAAAACTCTTTCATAACATAGCCTCTAATCTGTGGCCGAAGGTGGTACCTACACACGTGCTAAGGAAAGATCTGAAAACTACTCGAGAATACCGATAAAGCGCACCGGCACAGCTGCGAGGACACGACCCGACGCCGCAGGTGGGAGATTCAATATTGCGATCGGCGACTACCACACGCGGCGCGACTAACGCACTGAGAGACCTAGCATAGGGAACTCATTTTAATTCTTTTTATTTTAGAAAGATTAAAGCGTAATTAATTCTGAAATGTACTTGGAAATAAGTAACACGATCATTTGAAGCTACCCACCGGTCGGTTGGCGAGTCACTACAGGATGCTGACGTCACTGGCAGGCGGACTCTAATTTTTGAGAACCTTCAATAGTAATTTAAATTCGATATTACAAAATGTATCTCAATTTAAATCAAAAAAAAATAATAGCCTCTCTCTAAACGAAAGAAATTGTACGCAGTTTATAAAAAAAATGCCAAATGATTAAGATAACCAGTATTTTGACGGTAACAAAAACAATATATATTAGTTTTAACGAACAAAAGCGACACGGCGCCGTCCCGACTCGTAGGTGCCGGAGCGGCGGCCGTGCGCGCCGAGCTGCCTCAGAATTGGAAATGCGCGCTAACATTGTCGCTATCGCCTAATGGAAATTTAAATATTAAATAAATCTAAATTTGACACATCCAATATAATAAACGTAGACACGTCTCATAGCATCCAAAAGATGCATATTAAAAACATTAGTTTAAATTACAACATTTTTAATTTACATTATTTTAAATAATATAATTAATTGTATTTCGTTAAAGTAACGCTACAACAAATTACATATACGTTACATTTCCTGGATTATAAGCAATGAATATCATAAATTACTGATGCGATTTCAATGTTATTTTGTTAAAGTAATACCAATGTTATTTTGTTGGAGACGTCGAATTGTTTTATTGAATAGAAATATTGGGACCCGGTGTGATGGTCGAGGCCAAGGCAGAAGGCCGTAGGTATCTTTACGAGATAAGCACGTAATACGATGTTGTTAAATTGAACTTTTATATTCGCAGCTCCGACCTTCTAGACTTAAACATTGTATAAGCCGCAAAGTAAAATTAATAGCCGGTTTTTCTAATTGCATTAAGACCTACAACGTGTTTTTAAAATTAAAGGATTTAAAGGAGTAATTGAATTTAACATTCTCAAATAGACGGACAAGTGAATAAATAGACGTTCGCTTTCGAAACATTAATTACAAGAAAAATACGCCATTGACGTAATTGTGAGTCACGTAAGTAAAATAACAACCTCTATTTCTTGCAGCAAAAGAAATACTGTTACGAATCTTAACCCTACAAAAAAGGTTGCTGCCAGCCGAAAGGAAAGCGCTCTACGTTACAGAAAAAAAATCCTTGCTAACGTCCAACAACTGAGTTGTTGAACGTTAGCAAGCGTGACTGAGACCAGGCGACGTTAGCAAATTCACAAAAAAAAAACCGATATTCTCTTCCCGTTCACACACGGCGCGCCGCATTAATTACTGTTCGCCGCACGTGCGGTTACTTTCCTCATCTGTTCCCAAAACTTAATAATATCGGAGGACTTAATTGGTGTCGGCGGAGACAATGGCACTTCGCGGGAACTCCCCATACTACTTCCGTTGCCATAGATGCCATTAATCTTCGCAGCGGCCTTTGTGCGCGGAGCCCTAGTTTGCTGAGTGGGCGAATACTCTCTATTAACGTTGGAATATAATCGGCCAGGTATCGATTCTATCACTTTTTGTTAGCTCAAGTTTCGTAGAATAGAATCGAATTAGTAATATATAACATTAGGTCTTTCTTTACGTAGTTGCCATACTAAGACATGGCTTTTAATTGTGAAGATTTTTATACATATATGGAATATTTAGTTGAAATTATTCTCAACTAAATATGAAAATAACTAAATAAGAACATTTAAAATGTATTTACATGTACCGATGGGGCAGAAAAATTATTTCAAATACACCGGTGCCATTTTTCAACAATACATAAGTAATACATGCGAAATGGACTTAACCTGACAAAGAACGATCTTTGACGTCGTATAGTTTTTGATTCTGGATCGATGCAAATATTTACACGCCATTTTGTAAGATTCACCTAATGCGGGAAGGTACTTTAGAGTAAGCCTTATCGGCAACAGTGAAGCACATCGGACAAAAGTATGTAAACTGTACATTACGTAAAAACCCAAGTTCTAAAACTTTATACCGTATTTAATATACGAGTTAGATTTTCCCATAAATAAGCTCGAGTTTATTGTATTACATTCTTACACTACCGACCTTAATTTCATTATTATTGATGCATCATATCATCTGTATTATGATACTATGATAAATTGAACGAGAAAATGTATATAATGGTAACTCACAATACCGATACACTAGTTAAATTAGCCAAGGCAAAGCTTAAATACATCAACAACCGTGTTTTTGGCAAACACCTGTCGACATTGTCCATTCACCGACCTCGGCATCAACCATTTTATATTAGTTCCCCAGTACTGGGTGTTTAAAATTTGAGTAAGCACTCAAATTTTAAACACCCAGTACTGGAGTACTTAGTTTAAGCACCCAAACACCTGTTTGTGTGTTTGGGTGCTTAATAATTCGCACGCATTTTCTAGAATTCATTCTCTTACAGAATTATTTGTTACTCGTAGTCATCATTTTAGATTGCCGAACCACATCAATATAACTTTTTCAATAAATCTTCTTTTAAGTCACACAGTTCTCTTACATCACTGTTCCTACATTTATGTTCCGAAGACATATTTTAACATAAAAGATTGCATTAGCGCTGGGATGATTATAATATCATGGCTCTTTAAAAAATAATAATGTGTATTGTACGTTTAAGTTAGTAAATCGTTTAGTTTTATTCAAAACTTTTGTCTAAAGCCAGTTGTAGAGATTGTCTAAATCTGTCAGAAGCGATTCCATAATGTCATGTATGAAATATCCAAAATAGAATACAAATATATAATCAGCATGTAATGTGTCCATGTAACTTTAAGTCATAGATACGATCGATGTAAATCGGCAATACCAAAAATTCTAAATTGATCCTTGGAAGATTTTGAAGAATACAGAACAGGGATAGCTTTGTTGTTCACTAATTTTCGCAACCTACCACGGACTGCTCATTCATAAGGTAAAACTTAAATGCAACATCATTTTATTTATTTTTTTATTAGAAGACTGTGACTGATCTAAAATCAAAATGTCGTTCCGCAGCAAAGTCAAACGAGTTGGGATGCGAATCCAGGCGTTTATGAAGGACTTTTTCTAGATTCTTCGAGAATACAGGAATTACTGCGATCGGCTTATGATTACCGGAATCAATTTTAGTCCCGGACTTATAAACTGGTTTGACTTTTGCAATCTTAAGTGAATTAGATAGGCGTCCTTCCAATAGTAATTTGCGAATATAAATGTTAGTCGTGTAAATAAAACTACAGAATCAAAAACTACTTTGTCCCTATTTAACCAAAGCTTAGGTATTCTTTTCACAAGGGCCTGTTATATTTTTATGTAAAAAATATTATATTTTATTACACGTTTATGTGTTATATTTTCTATAGCGTTTACTATACTTTAGAACTTTTCGGAGAACCTACCACTGAATAAATTAGGTCTTAAAATTCTCATCTAGATGCGATTGTTCGCGAAATGAACCTGCCTCAAGACGCGAGAAAGTTTTGTCCTGAAGAATTTCAGTCGATTTATCTTACGAGCCTAGCAGAAAAGCAGCAAGATTATTTTCTTAGAATTTGTATCCATCTAATTGACGATTCGAATTATCGAAGTACCTCATCTGAATTTCGTTCAGAAAAATGCGACGAAAGGCAGTAACGTGCCAGAAAAAAGATAAGATAATCCAATGATTATTGACACATCAGTCTGCTACTCAGGAAACGAGAGTACATAACCTAGTGACACACAAGTTTTGTTGAACAAATATGCTGTTTCAAAAAATTATATTTTATTGAATCTGTATGCCTAAAACTCAGGGGCGGGAACAAAGATTGAGACAGGGTATACAAAGATAAAAAAACTTGCAGGTTTCTGAATTGACTCGCTTATGCAAGCTTCGCTTACGCTTACTGAATCTTTGTGCACGCCCTTGTAAAAAGATTGATCAGAATCTTTATACATATTTGAATATTTCCAACATGTAATGGATTATTATTAATGATGAGGGTGGTGGATGTGCTGACGGGGACCACGACTCAGTTAAAATCACGCACCAGGGACCACGACTAAGAAGATAGTTAATTTCTAACGTAAGTACGTTTTAGGACTATAGAGTTAATGAAACTGATTATAAAACAAAAACCAGTTCAGTACAGTAACTCTAGTGGTCAATACAATCTACAATGAACTAATTTCAACACGATTATTAATTTATTTTTTATTTAAACTGTAGTTTAGTTTAAAGAAGAATTAATTTTCATTTGAATTATTATTCTTAATTCTAATTTTGCAATAAATTCAATACCATTTTGGATAAAATAGAGCACGATCGGCGTATTGGATCTTACAACATAACTGAAGAGCTGAGTATTGACTACAAAACAGTTTTAACGCATTTGAAAAAAGCTGTACATGCAAAAAGCTCGATATTTGGGTCCTACCCGAGCTCATTGAGAAAAATCTAATGAATGGTGTACTCATTTACGATTCTCTATCGAAACTTTATGAAAACGAACCGTTTTTGAAAAGAATTATCACTGGTGATAAAAAATGGATTACCTACGACGAGAACGTGCGCAAAAGATCATGATGAAAAGGCAAGCAAGCTCCACAGATAATTACGAAACCTTGCAATAAGTTGATGCTTTGTATATGGTCGAATTGGAAGGGTATTATTGGTTATGAGCTTTTACCGTCGGAGAAGACCATTCATTTGGATCTCTACTGCCAACAGCTGATTAGACTCAAGCATGAAGTAAAGAAAAACAGTTGCAATTGATCAACAGAAAGGTTGTGGTTTTTCACCATGATAACGCCAGACCACACATCTTTAGCCTCTCAGCAAATAATGAGAAAGTTTGGTTGGGAAGTGTTAATGCATCCCCCGTATATCCCTGGGCCTGCACCTTCAGATTTTAACCTGTTCCGATCTCTACAGAATTCTTTAGGTAGGTTAACATCAAGACAGGAATGTCGAAACAACTTGTAGTTTTTTTTTAATCAAAAGTCTCAAATTTCTATAGCAATCTAATTATGCCACTGCATACAAAATGGTAAAAAATTATTAAGCAAAATTACATCTATGTATTATAATTAAATATAAATAAAACATGATGAAAAATTATATTGAAATTTTATATAAAACATGATATATAATAAAAGTGGCTTGACGACTGTCGAGTTACGGAAAGACATATGGATGGACAGGCAAACAATAAGTGGCCTGTATTCTTTACAATGTGTCAATCTATCTCCAACATACAGAAATTCATCAATATCGGTTAAGCGGTTCGGACGAAAAAACGTAATACATAACAGAGTTAGTTACTTTCGCATTTTTAATATTGGTATGGATATCACGTAATGCAAATGACCAAAGATAATTTTAATTTTCTGATAGGCCCCAAAAATATAGCCCCAGCATTCGTTTATTCCCATTATATGTTCGTGGTCGGGTCGCTTAACTCTGTATGTGTATTAAGATGTAATTTCGTTCGTTCAGAAGATTCAAAGAAAATATGTTGCAACAGACAGACAAAAAAAGTAATTCTAAAAGGATACCATTTTTTCATCGAGTGTAAGGAATCCGAAATCACACAACAGTTACGTTAATATTTTTTATTTTACCTTTACATACTTTTTGGCCATCAATTTAAAAAATAACTCGCCTATTTTGAACATATTGAAGCAGAAGCAAACGTATGGAGTGAGTTGTGTTCATTTTTAACATTTGCAGGCATTTCAGGCCAGTGCCGCTAGTAACTTCAAATCGGTAATGACTATTTAAAACTATAAATTAAAAAAAACAATGGCGCTCCGGGAGTGCCGACAGAAGTGAAAACTTGAACAATTACGTGTATATTTTTTAAATCGTCAGGAAATATTTAATTGTGTAGGAAATACTTTTAAGTTAAGTGTTTTTTTAATCATTATTATAAACTACTACTACAGAAATTATATTACAATTTTCATTTAATGCGCAATTGTACTTGAAAAATAATGCATGTTATTTTACATACAAAAATTGCAATCTATAGCTTAAAACGTAAATTTACAAATACAATAGGAAAAGTTCCGACGTGTATATATATAGATAGATATATATATCTATGTTGTACGTATATACACAATATGTGTTTATAATATATATAATTATATTATCAATATATTTCAACCCAAACTCAACTCTCGTGTAAACGGGGCCAGTAGATGTAGATACTTGTATACGGAGGTGTCGGTTACGGTAACGTAATAGTGTCGCGAGTTTAATGGTTTTTTCCCCATCTCAAAAATGGCCGACGCACCTAAAGTTTTCGCTTCAAAATATTAATTATAAAATCTTGAAGTGTCATTATAGTAAAATAAAAAGATATGTCCATTTTTATATATTTTGTTACTAGGATATATGACAAACAATATGAAAAGCGACATAAAGGTGATGCATAATCAACTTTTTAAATAAAATCGATATAAAAAAAATCGAATCCCAATTGTAAGTCATATGAATAATCTATTATTTTTATTTCTATAAATTGCGGACAGTTGAACAGTTGAGTAGGATTTTAGCTTGACAGTGACAACTACCATACATTTTCGCAGGTGAATTATTGGCGGGTTTAGGTTCCAGCTAGGACGAACACTTCATTTTCCAATATTGCGCATTTTTTGTTTACTTCTATACCGATTAGTTTGCTTTCATTATAGGACACTAACCTATTTAATAACATAGGACTAATCGTCAATACGGGACAGGGTGAATATTGAAAATTTCTAGATAATAAAAATTATATCTTGCAATTCAGAGTTTTATAATACCATAAGGATTACACCATACAATAATCCTTTCTAATTTTATACTACGAATTTCTGTATAAAATGTGAATTCAATTGTGGTATTTTAATCTTTTCTCCCATCAGCGTTTTTGTTCAATTGAAAATACCATTAAAAATAAACGTAATTAAAAAAAATAGACCTTGTAACTAGTAACAACATTTAGGGTTTTAGCTGAGTAATCTTCGTGTTTCTTAAGGTTTCATGTATTATACAGTAGACACTTATTTAATTAGAATTGAGTTTTAACCCCGTCCGTCATTTGGCGTCATCAAAATTCCTTGCATAAATATTTTATCGTGTAAATTGACAATTATCTTCTTAAATATAAATCCATTGATTCTTTGTTTTAACTAAGGTCAATTTAAAATTCGCAAAACAACATCAAAGTTATGACCCGCAAGAGTTGCGGGTGTCCATGAGCGGCGGCGGTTACTAACTACTCTCTGGTGACCCGCTTGTGCGTTTGTCGCTGAGTTCTTATTTAAAAAAAAGTTTTAATGCGTAGACTGTAATTTTAACACAACCATACAACTGCTTGCTACCAAGCGTGGCTGCCTCCTAGCGTCAGATTCACCGATCGGACAAATTAAAATGGAACCGTCTTTATCTTTTTTAATTGTCTCTACTTAACTTCCTCTTAATTTTATGCTTGGATCATCTAGTCGTCAATCTTCGTGGCCAATATTGGGATTGTAGTACCAGACTTATTTTAAATATAAGTCTAATATCACATGTTAGGGAGTATATTTAGACAAAAAATAAGTAAACCGGCTGGGAAATATGAATATTTAATACTTTTTATTCAAAAAGCGACTGAGTTTAGAGCGTGTTAAGCAGGCAATATACGATTAGTACCATAAAGGGACATAAAATACATAGGTATTGAATTATCTGTCCACCATAATACCCTAGCAGTTCAATACTATCGCAACACACAATACCTAATACATATCTATTTATTCCTTCAGTTAGACTTCCGAAAATAACCTAGAACGGAGGAGCTCATCGACTGAGGGAAAGTAAATAAACCATAAGCGGAGTCGATATCGCGCAGCTATCAGACGGCGGGCGATAACCTGCGGGCTCTTTAACTTCGTCGTGGCCGGGAGCGGCGGAAGAGGTCACGCGGGGTCGCGGACACAAACCTAACTTAGGTTTTGTCGCTAGCGGCTACCCGTCGGTGGCACTGGCAGGTCGGCTTGGTTTGCCCAAGCCGACACACATGTGTGTAACCCGCTTTGCATTCCCTACCTTGGCCGCATGGAAATGGTGATTACGCTTTTCGTTTGCCCTCGGCTCCGATCTCGGTGTGCACATGTATACCCTATATCTGTTCATATTGACAGCTGCATCCTAGATGATGGTATGAATTGAGTTTTTTACGTTGCAATGTAGATAACAATGCCATTTAAAGTTGTATTGTTGGATATATCATCAAGCGTTAAATGCTTTACTAAAAGCTTTTGTTAAAAGACAAAAATAGTATTTCATATTCATTCAGAAGGCTCAACACTTCTATCAATTTTCATTTTAAACCGTATAGTGGTATAGCTGTGATATAAGAATGTAACCATGAAAATATTTGTTTGATAGCACCGTCCTTGTACACACAAACTGAAGTATAAAAGTAGAATTTAAAGGCCATTCAATACACGTTGTCTAATAAAAAATGGTAACACGAGAAAAACGGAGGTCAGGACCATGACTGAAGCTGGTATCTAAAAAGTGGAGACAACATCTTTTCTTTGTACGCTCGGACGGTGTTTGTCATTGGCCGCAGTGGAACTGTATCAACTCTAACACACGGATACTGAAAATCTGCACCGAGCGAAGAAAATAAAGAATGAATGATCAACTCAAGAGAGAAATTGTAAAAGAACGATCTATTTTAACAAAAGTTCGACACCATCTAATGAACACCGTTTTAACGTTTACTACAATAGTAAGAAAAGTTGAACGTCCTTGTTAAACGCGGGCTACTACGACAGGAACTAAGAAGAAGGTGCCGCAAATGATGATGATGCTGATAATGATGATTATGATGAACGGGGAGGAAACTCAATTTGGAAATTATTTCTTTCTACTTTCCAAAATCATCAAACCTCTACAAGCATACGTACGCGCTCATAATATTTATTACAAGTTTTATAGCATACAGTTTCTCGATATAAGATACATATTATATATCTTATATCGAGAAACTGTATACTATAAAACTTGTAATATTTCATAACGACATGACAATCTAGAAGAGAGTACGAGATCACAAAAACTAATCAGTAATTTCAATTTAGTGGGGTAAAAGAATAAAATTTTTGGCAAACTTAGAAGAAAAGTGAAAGTTTGAAAACTTTGGCGTAAGGTAAAAGATATGACAAATGTTGAAGAAGGGTAAAGGGTTTGACAAATTTGGGGGAAACTAAAAGGTTTCACAAATTTTGGAGGAGGGTAAAGAGTTTGGCAAATTCTGGGGGAAAGAAAAAGATATGGTAAACTTTTGAAAATATATATATGTATATATAGGGGATGTAAAAAGGCGAAAGCATGAAATAAACTACGATCCAGCAAAGATTTTTAGTACCCATGTTTTTCTTCTAGAGACGCTTTAGGAGCAGGCTTTACATATTTTATGTGTAACTACCAAAATGTGACGTCTTAAATTGATATGACGTCACATTTTGCTAGGGTAGCTACTTGTCGTTGCTTAAAATTTTTATGAACCCATTTTATTTCAAATTCAAAATATTTTTTTTCATAGATCATTTAATAATGAGATAAATACGTTTTATTTTTTTGCGTATTTACCATTTTATCATTCGTTCAGAGGGTACGAAATTCTGAGGTTATACCCTCCACAATATTTTTATTTCAGATTGGACCGTATTTCAGATTGCATTTTTGTATCTTCAGCGTAAGGGCTTCATTATTAGCCGCCCACCAGCACTAGATCAGAGTGAAGACTCTGGTACAGTTCTGATCGGGGACAGAAAAAGACCGTCGTGTCCGAGGCAATAATTACATTGCAGGCCGACGGCTTAACTTGTTTTCGTAAGTACGGAGCGGATGGCTTAATTTGATTTCACTTAAAAATTGATCGATTTATTTGCTAATGATCGGGATTCAATCCCAGTACATTTTTGTTCAGAGACAACACCCTTGACCCTTCGCTTAATTATTGATCATTGGAAACCTTTGTATCGTAGTTCGTTTACAATATTGTAAATTTAAATTTTTTCTAAGGTGATGAAACTTTAATTAAACTAATAAAAAAACAATCAGTTATCGAGTTACAGTCTAGAAAAATTACCGCCTAATGAGAAAAGCTACTTATAAAAATAATTATTACACTTTCCAGAAGAAAATAAAACTAGCTCATATATCTTTAGTTCGAATATTGTAAAATTCAAGTGGGACATATAACGTGATAGACTAAGTAAAGATCCATTTTATGCACCAGTTAAAATGCAAGAGTTCATATCGAATACGATCTTGTGCAATATGTTTTATGTGCCGTATATTTAAAGAATGAATACATCTGCTTACGTACAGGCGTTAATAGACTTTAAGGATAGCAAATATGAATGATAAAATTTAATTGAATTAACCATGTATTGCGTAATAAGTATCAAGGATCACGCTTGATCGAAATGGTTTTTTGCCCAACAACAACTGAAAAATCTTTTACAATATTAACGATTAATTGTCTGTGAAATAAGTTGAGATGTGTTATTTAATGATCAACTTCATTATGGTCAAATTTAGTTAAAAATGTGCACAAATTGTTCAAAATTTTAAAATTTCACTGTCTTCTTTTTTCTCTTACGCCCCTTAAAAAGTATATAGGCAAAAGGTTAAATTTTTAAAATCCGCTATAGGATTTATGTCACCTAAATACATTTTTTTTGACGTGACAACGTCTTATAAATTGGTTTGCCGGGTGACACTTCAAGAAACTGCGTTACGCTCCGCTCACGTTATGCGCTCACAATGAGAGCGAGTGAGAGGCACGCGTCCCTTCCACTCGGACATGGTTAGCCCGCCTAAGAGCGAGAGAGACAGACATAAAAAGTGAAAGGCACGCGTCCCTTCCACTCAGATAGGAACAAGTTAAGTTGTAGTAAACGCTGTTTCATTGTACGCAAATGTATTGCAAGTTATTGTATGTATATTTGTATATAAATACGTATGTATGTGTAAAGGTAAAAATAAAATTTTGTTAATATGAAATTCAGTGCGAGATTCTTTGTATAAATTAATGTTTTAAATATAATTCTTTGTATAAATAAATGTTTTAAATTGTTACTATTATTTCATCCTTCTTCCTACTATACGAATGAATATTCACATTAAAATGATTTTACCACTCAAAGTCGTTGTCACGTAAAACTTTCGCCCGTATACCGACTTTACAGGCAACCAATTTTTTTTGCAATCCTTAAGATAACAGTCGACGTGCAACATAGTATGTATACAAATCAGCCGCGCAAAACGCTAGAGGTTTCATAGTCTCGACCCCTATCAGCAACATTTGCTGATAGGGGTCGATATCACTAGCGATTTTTACTAGCTTGTTGAGTGCGCACGAGTTTTATACTTAAAATGTTAACCGGCGATAGCCTAGTGTTTAATATTCCCGCCTGCGATGCACGGTACGTAAGCTCGAGCTTCTAAGTTTACTCGAGTGGATTTTAAAGTCTCAGATGGCACTTGGAGTTCCTGACGCGCGTTAAGTCGGCGTTAAAACTATGACCTAAATGACTTTCGTTTCAGAAATATTATGTTGCAAATTCAAGATCATTTTACAGAATATTAAATTTTGTGTTTTAAACGGTCAAGAGGGTCAAATAAATCATATTGTAATTATCTATTATAGACGATGGGATTTAAAAGTTATGTAGTCAGTCAATCACATGTAGAATATGAGAACAAGTAATTAAGGGAATATTACGGAATTGACAGAGTGACTGCCACTTATTAATTAGGCAAGTTGTATACAAGGGGTGGGCAGCTTTAAAATTGAAAGAAAAAATTACATGTTTCTAAAGTTATTTAAGTTTCTACGACTACAATATTTCGAGAATAAAATATTCTCTGCAAAAGAGCTATGCATATCAACTATAGATTTATACATACAGAATAGATCTATGCATATATGCGTCTTCAATATTAACATATAGGGAAACTTTTGTCTTGAAAATCGGTTTTTATTTTAAAGAAAATTAAGAATAGGCAGGTATTTAAATTAATTCTCCGAATAGACAAAGTTATTAACTTTATGCATCAGAAAATAACAATGTTGCGGGTTACTATCGAATAACTAACGCTGAAGGAATGATTTAAGGGAATAAATAACTTTTCAAAGCTCAAATTAGATTCCACGGGCGAATTAAAAAATGAAGGACTTTAACTTTTTCTTACCGCAATAAAAACTTTTGTGTGACTCGAATATTGAAATTTAGAACTAGCCAACTCGCGGACTAAAAATGTCTAGTAATAGCAGGTAACATAGATTTTTACTCGAAACGATCGTTACATACCTCCTTAAGTTTCATCGATATTCATCAAACGTCTCGAACTCGCCGGATATCGGGTGCCTAAAACTTTGCCCCTTTTAGTGTACCACCAATTTATTAGGGATAAAGAAATTCGAGCGGCCCTTTCGCTTCCTTCTCCTGAAGCGCTCGCTCTAAACATTGCTTACGTTAATCTCCATTTATACGTCTGTTCCTAATGAACAGATCACCTTAACGCGCCCTTTTGTATCCAGCTCTCCCTACATTATTTTTCAATCCATTTTGTTTGTATTCTCAGAGAGCTAAATCTACTATCTACTTTTCAATGACACTCCACACACATTACCCAAGGATTGCAATTGTTGCATTAATGTTACAAATTGCTTTCGATTTTCTACTGTCACACTCAACTTTTTATTCTCAATTAAACACTCATTGGATCGAACCCAGTGCCTCCCGGTTCGAAGGCAGCGCACTTAACTACTGAGCCACGATCGCTTTGTTCGTCCATCCCAGTTTGAACTTCACCTTCTATCAAGAGATTCGGGCTCTCTGAAAAACTCAAACGTTTCTTTTCACGCAATGAATATTTTATAAGCCAGCGGAAGATACACATAGTTTTCTTTTATCGTTTAGTGTAGTAGCAGAAATAAATAAATATATTTTTGGCTTGTTACGAGAATGCTCTAAAAATAAACGTAATCTTACATCAGTCCAAAAGTTAATGTTTAATAGTTATGAGTTACTGACAGCCCAACGGCTTACTGATTATAAGTGACGGCTTTGGGTTAAAGCACTCCGAGCACTTATATTGTAATTTCAGTAAAAGCACGGATTTAACACATTTATGCTTTAAAGTACAGCTGCTACTTAGTCTAAGTAAAGTTAATCGAATTTTTAACCATGACGTTCTCCAACGGTAGAGCTTTTCACAGTACCGACATAAACAATAAAACCCTATATCTGAGTTGATTCTTATGATGATTTGTATTTGTACACTACCGACTTTTACGAATATCAGTATATGGCATATATTTTTTCGTACATAAAAATATATAAGAAACGATTGGTCAGCTCCAAATCTTCGTGTAATTTTCGAGCTAAAATATTATTACAGCTCACATTTTCGAGCTCGTTTAGCCAGAAAGGTATTTTAAGATTTTTAGCTCAACGTTATCAATTTTCTCTTTCAAAACCATTATATGGATTCAAAACAAGTTAAGTAAATTTGTAATTTTCAACGATATTTTTTGAGTAAATAAATGATTTCAACGAGGCTTGCAACATTGAATGTGCTCTTTTTAGCATAGATAATGCTCAAACTTTAAAAATCTGTTAGTAAACCAACAATTAATTGTAAGAAATTTTTTTTAAATACATCGATAACAAAATGTTCCGATTGCATAAACAGACTTAAATGGCATAGCCATGGTCGTACGCAGGGGGGCAGGGGCGGGCAGCAACCACTCCCCTCCCTGGAAATTGTGTGTTCTACCATATATTACACTCCGTTTACACAACGTAACCTAAAAAAAATCTGACTTGCCCTCCTTACACCAGAAACTGGGTACACCCATGAGCGTAGCTCACGTCTACTCTTGTCATATATCACCCTTTTTGTAAATATTTTGTTAACGACGTATCTCGAACGAATGTAGCCATTTTGGCCAGATCTGTAAAGTATTCGACGCAGTTTTATTTATTAGAATAAAAGTAATCTTTTTTTTTTAAACTCCCTAATTTACGTAATATTTTGAGAAAATTGGATAGTCCGAAATCTTCCAATTTTCTCAGCGGATTCTTAAAAACTCGACTAGATTGTATTCACTAAGATATGCCGGTAGTGACTTACGAGCTCTCCGCAGCACAATATCGCGTCTAGGTATCCCCTCGGAAGCCTAATCGACTTCGGGCCTATTGCCTCAGACGCTCTGAGACGCAGTTTAAATAATTAAGCATGAAGAGGGTTTCACATAACCCCTTTCGCTCTAAGCTCGGTACTGTAACAAGCGTTCAAATTTAGATTAAATGGAAGCGTTAGTCGTACCTATAAATTTATCGTATGCCGAAGTTCTGGCCTACAAGTAGATTGCCTCACAGCGTTCGCAAAATGAAGTGTTATCAGCCTACTATAGTCTAATTATGGGAAAACTTTAGAGCAACTGACCTATTTGTCAACTCGGGCACACAATGACGGATGCGTTGTTGGTCTAACGCAGCCGTTGGCGCTCAAACTATGCTTTTCCAAACATTTTATTACACCTATTTCTTCCTGAATTTTGTACACTTTTCAAGGATTTTTTCAAATAGCTAAAAGTTCCGACATTGAAGAGTAACTTTTGAGGGTAATATATAACTTAGGGAAAGAAAGAACTATTCATCATATAAAAAAAAAAACTAAAATACAGTGTTTCAAGAAATTCATTATAAGTGGTAAAAAAATACAAACCCTTTGCTTAGCTTAAAAACCACTATTTTAAATACACGGGATGCCTGGATATCAAACTCATATTGTGTATTGGATGTCTTACAGAGGAGGGTAGCTGTAATTATTTTATAAAATGGTAAATACGTCGAAATTTTCTTATTTGTTTTGTTTAAAAGCCCGATTGTAAGTTAAGCACAGTAAGATATTGGAAGGCACTTTTACGATCGAGAGCTCAAATACGCAAGTTTTTTGAGCTCGCGATAGTAAAAACGTAATAGAATTTGCGATGTATGGCGGTTGCAAACAGATGCTCGTGCTGCATCGAGCTATAAAGACGGCAAAAAAGAGGAAATAGTCGTTGGTACAGATTTTCAGCCATTCGAAGTTAGCACAACAAGTATCAAGAGACCCTATCGCTCTGTAGCTTATGGAGATAAGCGCAACATCTCTGAAACCATTGCGGAAGTTAGGACAGTGGGGCTATTTTGGGTGGAACCTGACGTGGAAATGGCGGGAGGTAGTCAATAATCGTTCTGAACAGGCACACTGACTCACTACAAGGCAGCAGCGCAATACGATCGTTTTCCGCTGTCATATACTAAAAAAGTATTTTGAGCAGCTCGCCTTGAAAGAGTGGCAAGAGAGAATGCGCGTAGCGAAACACGAATGAAGTCACTAATTCTTCTTTCTTGGGATAGAAAAAGCTTATAGGATACTCTGACAAATAGTTGTAACGCCTTAAATAGGCAAAACCCTTACGAGACACCACGTTTCTGCAGTAGGTACCTTCGTTAGGCCCTATACTAAACGACTTGCCGTACCGCGGCCTGGCCCCAAAAACTCCGAAGTCTTGCTAACGTTTTCAAGGAGTGCCATATTTTAAGAAAAAAACGAGCAGAGGCTAAGAGGCAGAGATCTGAGAGCAAATACTGAATCAGGGCTTTGCTACAATGTGGTGGACAAAATAAAATGAATTTTCTTTTCTGCGAAAGTTAATCAGGTAAGATAGGAAATTTTACACAAAGGATAAGACGTTTTAGAACATGGATATTGATGAAATAGTAATAAAGGGGAAAAGATTTATTATTTCACTATCCACAAGTTCTAAAATTACATTTTATTATTTTTATTACAAAAACAAATGTAATATGCAGTAAAAGTTTTGTTAATGAACGTCAGTGGATACAATATAACCAATATTTTTTATAATGAAAAATGGAAATGATGATATGTATATTTAATTTTTTTGTTAGACCTGGAGTAAGAATTAAATTTTAGGGACGATAAAAATGCAAATTGAACACCGATGGATGGAGCAATCTAAAGCTCGAAATTGGTGGGTCGTTACTTTTTTTTTTGTATAACCAGTTATCTGAAGAAAATTAAGAATACCATTTTCCAATAAGACCTAAAAATAATCTAGACCAGTACGGCCGCATTTACTCAGAATAGCGATTTTAACAGCCTCCTATGCTCAACACGATCGAACTGATGATGGTGTTGACATAAACATTTCTATCAGTACTTTTAAATAAAATTTTACGATATCTATAATATTACGACCCCGATAATAGCTAATCCGTATGCATAACTGGCCTTCAAATTTAATAAAAGTTAAAATGTTGGCAAGCATATCGAAGGTCTAAGTATGCTTTATCGTGGCGATTATACAAAGAATGTATATCCACTAAATTCATATAGTTAGTTCCCTAGTTCTTTACCATTTTCTCTGGGGAGTGTAAACGGGAAACTGGTTGGAAAGAATAAGGAGGAAATATATAGAGTCGGGACCGGCAATCGTTCTTTATCAAGAGTTTCGTTTCAATGTTCGTGGGTCCTGAATCAAGTTCCATCCCTTTAAATTATAAATAAATATCAAATGTGATAGATGTAATATTTATTTCTGTAACTTTATTTTCAGCAAAAACATATGAATATTTCCATATAATAAATTTTACACGTGTTAAAAAAGAAGGTTTTATTATTACTCTATTAAAATAATAATTGCGTACTAAATCGTCAATTTAAACAGAAAGATTAATAACATGTTATTTTATATGGTTTATTTGTATTCTTTTATTAAATGCAGTGTAATTTAATTACCATTCCTTGGAAAAATCAATCGTTACCGTTTCAAACAAAAAAGTGATGCTTTTTTAAATATTTTTACTTTCGAATTAAATCCATATCAAAACGCATTCGTTTATGAAGTATTTTAGCACTGACGCATCACACACGAAGACACCGCGCAACAACCATCTATTGACACCTTAAGTGATACACAATACGCACAATACACAGGGTATTTTCAGCTCTAGAAGCGCTGAAGTAACACATCGTGAAGTTACTACTATTTGAAATTATTACAAGTGATTCACAATGACTTATACCATTGCTGCTGTACCATACTATAACAATTCAACAAACATGAAATAAACATTTACTACAATTGGACACCTGTTATGTTTACAACACATATCTAGTCAATTAACTGCACTGAATTACTAACCGAATTAGAGAATTCGATAAGTCGTTCAGTGCTGTTAACTGACTAAGCGTTTGTTGTAAACATAACAGGTGTTAAATTGTAATAAATGTACATTTATATACCCATTATCTTTCGCGAACGACTCTGCTTATGTTCTAAGTTAGACCTCCAAACATATACTCATGAAAACCGCATTCAAAAGTCTGCGGGATTTTTTCGTAATACATCAAGAGACAAATACACATGCTAGTCTATATCCGTTTCCTGAAGTTAAACCTCCGTGTCAAACATCAAAATCGCTACAGCGATTTTGGCCAGAAAACATAACAGATAAACAGACAAACATAGACACTTTCGCATTTATAATATTATTTCAATGAATTTTTAATTTTTATAGATATGATTCTTAAATATTAAATATAAACATATTTATTTAAATAATTTCTGAGCTGTTATTTTTAGCACTTTAAACATTTTTTATGAGTATTTATAAAATTTATGTGTATAATTACATTTTTGTGCAAAAATAATGAATCAAAATTTGACGTTATGTTTACTTAAAGTGTTAATAAGTAAAAAAAATATATTTTAATGGTACAGAAAATACCTCACAATCATATAACTTTTTCCATAAATAATTTTTAATTAATGAAAAATTACTGCTTTTATGTGCAGCATATAAGTACAACTTCTTACGTGCCTTCACGCATAACTACAAATATGCTTTTTTTTTTGTCAAAAATATAAGCTCTTTTTGTAATATATTGTTTTAACCGCGTGATTAAAATAAACTCTTTTTGGAAATATTTGGTAATTTAATTCGTGTATAACTCTTTTCAATTAATATTACTGTATTCCATTTAATTATGAGCGTTCACTGTGTATACGAGTACATTAAAGAAAGATTTTTATACAGCCGATTGTATAAAATAAATAAAAATAAAAGAAGTTCAGTCACAAACGCGTCAAGATCTTCGAGCGAGATCAGCGCGCCTAACTTCACGTCGGTAAACTGTTTGACTTCGCGACTTGGCGGAAGTCCGAGTTTTGGATTTGCTTTTAGCAAATCCAAAACTTGACGCGTCACTTCCTGCGCCGACTTCACGCGCTATGCTCACGCAAATTACATTTTTATTGGCGTACATACATTGTTTTTCAATTACATTTGCGATGCGGTGTCAATGTAGATTGTTCAAAAAGACAAATTCCTTCTAACGTTAATATAATCTTAAATTAAGAATATTAATTTTGAAACTAGGAATACAACACAGCAAGGACTCATCGTCGACCTATGGGACTGTAATTTTAAACATACCGTAAGCCGCGCTACGCGTGGGCACGCGGTTAGTTCATATTGTGCTAGTGTGTGTGTATGCATTAATGCGGGTCATGCACAGCGCGCGCCCACTGTTATCCACCCGGGGGAAAACGGGTGCTCCGACATCTTTGCACTTGTAACATTAAGAAGTGGATGTGTTATTAGTGGATTTGAGAAGTTAATATAATAGAATATCCTTAAAATTAATAATATGGACGCAATCAAATAAAGGTTTTTACATAATTTGTTATTAATCAACAATTTTACTTTTTGAACTTTTTGTTGAAATTCTGTGTTATGTGTGTGTGTATGTGCGCGCGCGTGCTTGTTTGGGTGGGTGTGTGCTGTGAGAGGATGTGAATGTGTTTACAAGTAGATCCTCTGTACTCTTGTACCTTTGGAATGGAGTAACCAATTTCGTTTACGCCAAAGGCAAAAGAATTTCATTAAATATGGAATTTCTAATCAACAAAAAGTTTTTTTTCATAACTTTTACACTAATAAGCTCATTAATTCCAATAATTGATTTCCGTTTTAATTTCATAAAAAAACTATGTCAAAAATTTCGAAACAGGATTCTCTTCGAAATTGGATTGTTTAATTGAACAACTTTAAAAAGTCGATGAGTTGACAAAATTATAAGCAATCTAAAAATAAACTTTATGAATTTCAAATAATATATATATATATATACATATATATATATATACATACATGTATATGATAGTTTTATCACGCGGTTCCGCTCGCGTGCATAAATAATCTTGATTGTGTTTCGAAAACCTGATCCTGATCTTGTCATCAGACCTCAATCCTATTTCTCATTTCAATCCCTTTTTTTTCCGTCTCGCTTTCTCTCTCTCTTTCTCGTCTGCCTTTTCTCCTAACTCCTATCGCCCTATCCGCTTCTTTTATTGCCAATCAAATCAAACCAATAAACATTTATAAATACATTTAATTAATCATTTGGCGGAATTAGATAATTATAGTAATAAATAACACTTGCTTAGGTGTTCGATATCTGTCAATCCTCTGGAATCAATATTCAATCATTTGGATAGAGATTCGTAGTGGAGAGGCAGATTCGAGGGTCATCGGTGGGTTGCATGCTGCATGTTAATACATGTTGCAGGCAAGCGTCTACTATGGATTTCCGCGAATTAACACCTCATACAATACAATATTTTTTAGGGTTCCATACCTCAAAAGCAAAAATGGAACTCTTATAGGATTACTTTGTTGTCCGTCTGTCTGTCTGTCAAGACCCTTTATCTCGGGAACATGTGGAGTTATCCAGTTGAAATTAAAACCATATACTCAAGTTTATAGTCCCTTAAAGTTGTACAAATATCAAACTTATAAGATAACTTGAAAAAAAGGTACGGCAGTTTATGTTGCAAAAAACGTATATTTTGACACCTTCAAGGGAATTAAGATTTATAGGGTTTTTCAATCGACCTAGAATTATGAAATTTGGCAAGTAATACCATCTTATACTACAAGTATAGGAAAAAATCTCAAAATCATACATTTGCAATTGAATCATAAAAAATATAGCTTTATTTCTTAAAGTAAGTAATCAATCATCGAGGATTAAACAGCGGTATTCGCAGCCATAATTTTATGAGTAATCAATCTTTTTGTAGGATATTTTAAACTTTTACTAATTTTTACAGAAAAAAAATTTAAAAGCCTTATATTGTTAATTAAATCACAAAAAATAACAAAAAACAGGGTCTTTATGCAAAGAACTGCAGTCGAAATTTTGAATTTGTCGTATGAAAGGGCTTCATTAGCACAAGCTTAAACACAATTGTAATTATTTTCATGATATATGTTTTCGATTTATTTGTAATGAAACTTATCCGAATTTGTTCACACATTTTGTTGGACAAAACACTAGAAAAATAGCGGTATACCGATTTTACTTTCTATTTCTCTTCTTTTTTAAATTTCAACTATTTTATTGTATCAAAACTAGCCAGACACAAATAGCATAACCAAAAAGAATTTACTGCAGTTTTTTACTTATGACTTAAGAAAAAACTTTTTCCTCGGCCTAACATTTAGAGCCGGGACATTAAGGGAGCAAAATCGGGAACAACTTAGATCTGGACCGAGTTCGGAATCAAAAGCAGGATCGCAATCGGAATTGAGAATGCGACAAAATGCAGTCAAGAGCAGGAACGAGACCAGAAACCAGAAGTCGATGGGGATCTGGATCACGAGAGCGCGATCTTATTGTATGTATACGAGTGGAGACGCGGGCGAATGCTAGTCCGTCTATTCAAAATCTATTCATTGAGGCCATTCCAATGAGCCTAAATACAATAGCTCTGCTCTAAATAGATGGTAGAGTTCGGTACCCTGCAAATGCTAGGGGATTCTGCAGCATTAGTTCAAAGTCATTATCTTGTAATGTCATTGAAATAACAGAATATCGAATTTCGATTTGTTTAGACTTGTGGAGGAGGCTTACATCCTTTCATTTATTAGAAGAAGGTCGATAATCTTTAAGTGACTGAACAGATTTCCTTGAATCATAGCTAGGTACCCTCTCGATCAAGTTATCTTTCACAGAAAAAACTCTAAATCGAAATCGCTTGAGCCGTTTGGGAACTACAATGCCACAGACAAACACTTAGAGAAATTGCCTTAAATTAATTTTATTTCACAATTACTGGATGTGGCTACGTTTGGCCCGACACGCATTTACTCGATATTTTTTAGACCATATTAGCCGTTAAACCGTAAATTCAGTTAATACGTCCATAATATTGAACAAAAACTCTCTTGCAAGTCCATATATTGTGACGGAAACTACGGGTCCCTCCACTATGCGCAGTTCGAAGTGCACATGACCGGCTTTTTGAATATATGTGTATATATATTGTAGTAGGAGTAGGTGCCATGTGGGTATCCGGCCTTTGTGCCGGAACGAGGGTTCGCGTTCAATTTTAAATTAAAGTAAAATAGAACATTCGAATCCGAGCTCGCGGATAACAAATGAATAGGTCTAGAGAGAGGTACGGAGAAAGGGGACGAGGGCTGATACCCGAGTGCACAAGTTTCAATAGTGATAGAAAGTGGATTGTTATAGTAATTTAATAAGTAAACGTTCAGAAATCGCAGAGAGAAATATTGAAGAACCCATCAATAAATACATTGATCTCAAATGAAAATCCTCTTACATTCCGAATACTCGAATCTTTGGTATTCTTCTTAGAAATACCGAACCTCTCGCAGAGTTATGCCCTATATATACATAGATATACACATATATATATATATATATATATATATATATATATATATATATATATATATATATATATATATATATATATATATGTCGCGTATGTAGGATGTTAAGTAATTTTTTATGGGATAAAAGTGATACAATAGCAGGAAAAAAAATCTAAAACGATATAAAAAATTTTGACACTTATTGGCATTTGTGACCGGGCAGGCCCGTTATCATGCCGGAGCCAAGTTAACCACAGCATGGCTCTACCTTTAAACATATAGTGTTTATTATTTCAGACAGATGCATTTTACTCACCTTCGGTTTGATAATATGGACACACACAAAGAAAAGGAGAACCTTTAGGAGTTATTTAACAACGATGTGATTTAATATTTAGAATCGTCGACTTCGCAACAGGAGATATCGGGTTCGATTCTGGCCACGAGCATGTATTTTTAATTTATTTCAACTTTTATCATTCGCCCCGTGATCTCCTGATCACGGGTAGCTGTCGATCCCAAATGTAGTGATCGCATCGGTGACGACGTTCATCAGCAACTTGCGGCCAACCAGCTTTGGGTCACCGTGGAGGGCTCGAGGTCCGAGCCTTTCGAACTGAAAGAGTAGAAATGTGGGAGGGCAGGTCGCGGCAGAGGAGTGATTTAAATCTGACGCAACAGCATATATGAAGGAGTTAATTAGTACTAAGACTACAGCATTCACAAACGTCGCTTAAGAGAATCTATCCAGCCTTTCCTGAAGTGGACCGTCCCGCCGTTAACACCTTTTTTCATTGCCAATTAGCCCGCAAACATAAGCCAATCAGTCACATACTAGACGTCGGCCTTCCCCCAGTACCCTCGTCGTCGGGTACTTTCACAATTTTATTGTTTGCTGCCACATCGATCGATCACAAACAAAATTTCAGGTAAATTTAATAGGGACTTATAACTTTATACCGGGAAATGAACGAATCAAACGTTAAATGATATATATATATATATATATATATATATATATATATGATTTAAAAGCTACTTCAACAACAAATGAACATCTACATCGTATATTTAGCACGTGTACGCGGCACGCGACACACCCGGCGCAGGACGGGCAACAACAGCTTTGGTAAGATTGAACAGGGCAAGAAGTGGTACATATGCTACGACTGCTCTATATCACCTTCTCCGACTTAGCGGTATTAGACGTTTGATTGGTTGCCGGGTAATGGCGTCTAGACACGTGATCGGTAGACAGCCATGAGCGTCCGAAAGTACGAATTTACGAAACATTTCAATCTCTCAAGAAAATGAGAGAGCGATGTTCATCGACTGTTGTGGTACGACTAGAGTGCGACTATTCGTGTTTCGTACCTCCAAGAATGAAACAAAATTCTCGAATAAATTCTAATAATAATTTTGCAATAGACAAAAAAGTCCTTGGCAATAATATGTACCCAAATTCTAGGTAATTTGTTTCACGTCTAAAATAAATTACTTTCTTAAACGTGTATCTCTCGACTCTCGGATACTTGGAATAAATTAAGTGAATTCAGCTTACATATTCTCACGGAGTATCTAATTTACAATCAACAACAAAGGAAGCCATTTTGCATTCTTCGTATAACATCAAAGGCCATGGTAGATGTTTATTCAATTTCTTCAACGGCTTTCACAAAATCCGTTACAGCGTATAAAGCAATTTGATGTCACGTGCTCTCTATATTTGATACTCATAATGTGGAAAAGTGGCCTACTTTTCTTATCACATTTCGTAAAGTAACAAAATCGATAGTCGCTTGCTGATGCAGTAGTGTATTTCGTTGAAACTCAAAGACGGATGTCTAAGAGTTCAACAGGCAAGAACCGTTATTAATTTCTAAGTTGACACGGCGTGTTGCAATGTTTATCTTTATGTACAAGTCTAGAATCTATTAAAGAGTGGATCTAGTGGATAATTTACGAATTATAAGCCTTTATTTTTAGCTTAAAATTGTGCTCATGACGTTTTCCGTTAACTTAGGTAAATAACTCCACCGAGGATAACTATCAAAAGTTGTCTCAAGGATATCCAGAAACGCTAGTTGCTGAAATTTTTGTAAACTTAGAAAAGCGAAATATTTATTTTTAGTTTGTGCTTCAAGTGCTCATCACCTAACAACGGATATGTCAGTCGTGAGGCGTCGCCCGAGGCCCTTTAGCACATATGATTTATAACGCTTGTATATAATTTAAAAATTCGTTTTTGCGCTGACAGCTTTCAATAGTTATCGTCGGTAAAGGCGTTTGCGGAAATTAACGGAAAACGCCAAGCACGTTTTATAAGTGAACGCATTGAGCTCTCATCTCAAAAGAAAATTGGTCCGAGTAATCATTAAATCTTGTTATACTTATTCATTGGCCAATTACTACATGACCATTATTATATAACTCATAATTAAGATTTATAGAGTGTTATTAAAGATAGCGAAACAATTGAAATACATATCGAATGGGACTTCGTATTAAGAAGTTTAAGACATGTAACGTAAAACAAATAACACTTAACAACATTCGTCTTCAGCCTTTTATGGGTACATTCGCGGAGCTACGGACGCATATAAGTAACGGCAAAAAAGGCTGGAACGGTAATTTCCACAGAAAAGCCTTTCTTCGCCGGAATAAGCCATTTGATAAAAAATCTCATTAGGTAGCCTCCCCCCCCCCCCTTCACCACCTGGAATGAGTCCTAATGGACTCATAAATATCAGAGATTAGATTTATCAAGATTAACCTCGGACTGCGTTTGCGCCCGCGAGCCGAGCCTCCTGCCTTTTGTGATGCTACTATTTTACTATCCTTTATTTTTTAAGCAATACTTACTTATACAAGAAATTATTCATGTCGTCGATTAATGTGTCGATTAGTCTTATTTATTGCTGGAATTAAAGTTAATTTTTGGAAAAATGTGTAATGGTAAAAGTAAATTAAAATAAAACTGACCAAGAGCATTTTGTACCATGTTTATTATAGGGTTCTGAAGGCATTATTGCAAAGAAATACATTACAAATGAAAAAATTACGTTCCCATACTTTTTTCATGTTTCCCGCACAGAATAGCTATTAGCACTTTAGTCGTATATAACCAGAAAAACAAGTAGGAACGCCGACTATTACTATTAAACTAATGTAAGCTAAAGTGCATCAGCAAAAGGGCATATCTTCATAATTCTTACGTCCTTTTGTTGAAAAGTGCAGTTTTTTATCAATAACTCAAAAACAGTATATCCGATCATGTTCAAATAATTTCTGTTAAAAGTATTTATAAAGCATTACCTTTATTATTTTTTTCATACTTTTAGGATATACGGTTTAGAAAATAAAGGGGGGCAAAATTTCTGCTACTTTCAGACTGATTATTTCCGAATTTATCCACGAATTCAGCTAAGTTGCTTAGAAATCTTAAGTGTTTGTAAAACGACAGTCGAAATATGTACCATATGTTGAAGTATTACAAAAAAAAATCTCTAATAATCTTTTTGGCTTACAATGCGTTAATTTTTATAAAGATTAGTTCCTAGGGAACAGTATATAAAAAATCTAGTCACCGTTATACGTTACACACCATATTGAATGTAATACGTACATTAACCTATTTTTTTAATTCTATATTATCCTTACATATAAAAGTGTTATATTAAAGTACACGAATGTATACGAAATTGAATAAGTAATAATACACAAAATGAAAATATTTTTAAAATAAAATAGTTTTTTTCTTCTATTATTTCCCTTCCTCCTGTTTTACATGATATAAACATGCAAAAATAATGTGCGCAACACATTGAAATTTCATTTTTTATACATGCACATACGTTTCCTCACACACAAACACACACACACATACACAGACGCACAAGGTTGCACAAATATCAGCTGGCTCTGCCCTCTCGTCACTCCTAATTCTGACTAGAACCTGCAATCCTCTCACATAATTACGCTCCCTTCAGTGTAGCCGGACTTGTCCCTCTCAGTCTGCAACTGGGTGAAGGTTGAGCGGATGATGATGATGATGAAGAGGGAAATAACGGTAAACTAGATATCGATATTGAATGGGGAGTGAATAGGAAACAAAGTGATTGGGGCCTTGATTGCCGCAATGAACAGTAAAAATGTGTCACAAGTGACGTGTCTGGGTATCCATAAATAGGCTTTAGCCCCTATTTTATGTACAGTAGTAACATTTGGTTATGGCAGAAGAAAGTAGAATTAATACAGTAGAAATGCGATCCCTGTATAGTATGTGTAGAGTCTCCTTGAAGATACGTACAGGACTGATGATGATAGAACGGTGTGGTTTTAAACGAAATGTAACGCCAAACGTAGAAAAAAGTCATGATGCTTTAGTTTGGCTATTTGTAAAGGGTAAATGAAAGTAAATTGACAAAAGAAATTTCTAAAGCACACGCGGGTGGCGTAAAGGTGGGTGGTATTTAGGTCGTCCTATTAAATCTAATTTACAAATTGGTGGCATATTTAAGAAAGGCCGAATTTTATGTATCTGAAACCGATGAACTAGCATAAAATGATTGATGGCTCTCAGAGAAGTGAGAAAGATATATAAAGGTTGTACTATGCGGTCTGTCTGTGAACCGCCTACCCTTCTGGTAAATACACTGCAGTACATATTTTTATCCGACTTCAAAATTAAAAAGGAGGAGGTTCTCATATCGACTGTGTTTTTTTATGTTTGTTACCTCAGAACTTTCGACTTGGTGAACCGATTTTGATATTTCCTTTTTTGATTTGAAAGCTGGTGCTTCTGATGATTTTTTTTTTATTGGATAGGATATACTTCAAAAGTTGTTTCATGAGAGTTTGGTTAGGTTCTATTTATGAGATCCATGACAAAGTAACGGAACTCTTCAATTCTTACGAGCAAATTAACAATACTCGGCCGAATCTTTTATAGGCTATCCAGATATTTGAGTCAACTATGGTAAAGTCATTATGGTCAAGTAATTGTCGTAGTCGAATATGATGATCAATGGAACCCCTTAACGGCTTACAGTAAGGGTGCAATCTATGAGCAGCACGTTCGGTAGACCTATACATATTCAGACAAATTAGTTAGTATACTTCAGGTTAAGGTATAAAATAAGAAAAGAATTGAGTATTCTTCTACAACTTAATAATGAACTTACTTTTTCTACTCATCAATATGGAGGTACGATCTATGTGTTTATCACGCAAGAAGGTAGGTAGGTAGGCACCTACCTCATATTTAACTCAACTCATACCTAGGAATAACAAGCAATGATCAAAATATTTTTTAGAGTTCTCCTAAGTTAAAAGGAAATGAAAAATATTAGACTATTTAAAAGCAAATCAAATTATTACGATAATATAATGTAGTTACAACCATTGTTATTTTTGGAATTAGTGTCTATTGCCAGGTATATTGTAGTGTGTCCTTGGCTGACACCGACTCCAATAATAACAATGATTGTAACTACATTATACTATCGTAATTATTTATTCGTAATAGTAAGCACAGAGCGAGATTCGTGAGGACCTCAGTTATTTTCAAGTGGACAACAGTATCGATAATAACATTTTTAGTACAATATAAAAGCGGCCCTAATACAGCCATAAACCGTGACGGTTGAAGTATTTCAGTTTTTAATTATTTTGGGTACTGTACCAGGTATCGTAAAAATGTCACATTAGAAACGATTCCTTCTTTGCTGGCTTAGTTTTTGCAAAACTTAAGTGAAAAATTCATAATTAGGGTTCCGTACCTCAACAGAAGAAAATGGAAATTTTATTGGACCACTTTGTTGTCCGTCCGTCTGTCAAGACCCTTTTTCTCAGGAACGCGTGGAAGTATAAAGCTGAAATTGATATTAAATACTCAGGTTTACTATCTCTTGGAGCTGTGAAAAAATCAAACTTCTAAGCCAACGCAATCAAAGATACAGCCGTTTATACCGCAAATTTTCGACACGCGTAAGGGAATCAAAACCTACAGGGTCCTTTCCGTGAATTAAAAATCTTGAAATTTGGTACGAAGCAACGTGTTATAGCACAGATAAAGGAAAAATTGCGATAACCATAAATTTTTAGTTACATCATATAAAAAAATATTTTTTTAAATTTTAAACTTACTACACCTTTCCTCATGACCGGGTAGAGGTATTAAATTGAAATTCGTATCAAATACTTAGGTCTAATTGCCTTTAAGCTGTGAATAAAAATTATAAACATAATTGTAGTTACCGCATTGACCGCGACTTATAGGGAGAGGACAACATTTTATCGCGTATGTACGTCGCAATCTTATGGATACCTTGACAAATGGATCATGTACAAGATATTAGTTAAATAACCCAGGCGCTGCAAACGGCTATTGTAATGCTTGCATTTTGAAATAAATGTTTAATGTTAGAGTAATAGATGTATATAGGTCACCACAATGTCAAATTAATGTTACAATAGAATTCATAAATACAACAATATACGGCAGCAACCTCAATAGGGATACTTCATGTTTTCGTCTGATTGTTGTGGGAGACTTCAATATCGATTTTAGAATGGATCCCCAAAATGGAATTTCCACATATTTTTCATCCATAAACATGTTTCCGCTAATAAACACCAGCACTACAAGAAGTAGTACAACTATAGATAACGTTTTTTCGAACTTCAATGTTCAATGTGATATATTATTCATATCTTTTTCAGTATCATTTATAGATCTGGTTCAAATTTAATACTTAATTACTATTTTTGAACCAGATTTCTAAATAGAAATTAAAAAACTTTGTAAATATATAACTTTGGAAAAAAACTTTTGCAAGATTGCTGCAAGGTTAGTGATTTTATCTTATAAAATAAATGATATGTGTTAATATAAGATAAAGGATTACTGAAACGATAGAGAGACCTTTGTCTTAAATTTACACTCCTCCAGCTTTCCACATTGTTATGTTATGGATTTAATTTTGCAATAAAAATACCATAACTATAACTCAATTGTCGTGATGGGTGAACTTTTACTCATATACCTACAGGTCGGTAAGGAACCCTCGGTGTGCGAGTTCGACTCGCACTTGGCCGGTTTTAATTTTTTGTTTGAAAATCATTAATAACCGATCACAGTTTATGATAGCTTTAATTTAATAAAGAGATTGACTTATCAAAAAATGCAATTATGGAAGTAAATGACATAATTGTCAACCGTTTGTATTCTCGGTATTGACGTCATGTATCATCCAGTACTAAGGACGGGCGGACAGTCGGTTATAATCTTCATGAACGTTTATAATATTTTTAAAATTAGTGAACAATCCTATGAAATCGGCGCCCATTTTTATACGATAGTTTTGAAATGTAATATATTTAATATATACGCATATAATATTTGTATAAACTGTTGCCGTATATGTAATACGTTTTATTCCCGTTTAATATGATAAAACTCGAACGTGACGTAACTCAACAAATATACAATCGAATAGAAGCTCATTTCAGTGTAATACATTCGATGGGTTTCGTGCATATTCATACATTTTGAATTTCGTGCCGCTCCTAGGAAATTATTATAGTAACAGCTGCTGTTCAATTTGGATACGTAAGAGAAACATGCGGGCTCGTTTTAATCCCAACTTAAATCCAAACGCAGTCGCTAAGTTACCCCGTTAGTACCAAAACTGTAATGTTATCGTTCACGTGCGGATCTGAAATTGTTTGTGACAATAGTAATTATTGAAACGGATAATTTACAATGTAAAGTATTCAAATAAATTATAATATTTAATATATTTTCTACTCCATCTAAAAAAATAAATGAATAAATAATGATACAAACTTGTTTAGAGGGAAATTTCGGACCGTAAATGATGTAACTGTGACCTGACAAGTTATGTACTATAATTTCATTTGAACTTCAAGGAAAGTTATTGCTTTTTCAGTTTTGTGTCATAAACTGAATTAATGTTACATAAAAAATATTGTGTTTTTCTCAATAATCAATAATATTCAAAACTTTCAATTATTCAATAAATCAAATATTTTTTCAATCATGGCAGAGTTCTGTATACCAAATATAAACAAGAAACGCTTTTCAGTTACCCCTGTTGTCTGTCTGTCACAGGTATTCTTTTCGGAGCGTTTTCCGCGTACCTAAACTAAAAACATGAGGTAATCCGCTGCCCAAATAATAGATGTGATGTGTAAAAGTCGAATTGTCCGCTTACCAGCTAACTTTGGGGGACTAAAGAAACAGATTTGGTGAAAAGATTTTCATTGGAGACCACACAAATGTGTTTACCGTCAAATGAGGTTTTTTCATGATGTCAGAAATGAGTAATATGTTGCGTCGCACGAGTTTTCTTTAGCAATTTTCTGAATAAAACGTTTAAAAGCCTAATTTAGCACAAGGAACGGACAAACTTACATAAACGATTGATAGATGTGAGTGGGGAAAAAATGATATTTGAAAATCGTACTATGTGGTGCTACTCATACCTTTAGGAAACAGATAAGCTTACAGAAAAGTAAAGTTTCTTTGATAATTATTACAATAATTAATAATGCGTTATCACACGACTACTCTATTTTATTAATTCATTTATTGATTTCCATCGTTATTTACGAAACATACAATATATCGATTCGTAAAACAGAACTTTGACTTTTAAGGGTTAATTCCAAATTTGGGACTTTGGCTGTGAAAAGGCGACTGTACTGCTTTTTCGTTAAGTTTTCCATCATCAAAATTCCAGACTTACCCGTGCTAAAGATATTACTTCAAAATTTAAAAGCTTTTTTATCCACCACTCGGCGACTGACTCTCAGCAGTAGGGAGGAATACAATTCCCCTCCTAATACAACAGGACATAGACAAGTATAATAAAAATATTATATATATAACAAATAATACATCATTTCCTAAATTATTATAATATAGACACATTACATACACTATAATATGTACACAACATAAACAGCGCCACTACCGAGACAAGATTGCGTCTCCGATGTCACGTTCACTAGTGTTTAGATTTAGCAGTCAAATTTATCTACCCACGTGTCATTAGAAAATATCATGAATACAGAAGTGTATACAAAAAAATGCCTTTTAAAAGTATAAAAAAGTCGCCTCCAGAAACCAATTTAAATAATGGTCTAAACAGACTAGTTGTTTTTGGAGCCTTTTAATAATTATTAAATAGATATATGAAGTCAGTTTTTTATTTTATTTTTATAAACATTATTTTATTCATATTTTTTAGGTTATTTTTTACCCGAGTTTTTTTTTATTTTGAGTAATTTTAACTTTATAATTTATTTAGCTTCGTTGCTTGTACATTAAACTATAGTTAATAAATTAGCTCCTTGACTTTTGTGTGTAGCACGTGGAAAAGTAGTATTGCGATCTCGATTTTATTGTGCGCTAGTAATCATTCCAGGGTCTTAACATTCTTAGTTGGAGCGCAACAATTAAATTATTTTTATACAAAATACATAAGTTATTTTGTTCTTTAAAAGATAAGTGTTCTAAAATTTATGAAGATCTCACTTTCATTTACCACCACATTAGTTTAATTCACTTTATTTCTACTTTTATCGTTAAAAAGTTTCGATGTGTTCCGGCTAAGGTTGTCACATTGGAATTATACGAACGATTGAACGTATGTAGGTAGATTTTACTAATAGTCATTTAAGAGTTCTTTCTATAGACAAATCGCAGTATTATCCTCTAACTTTTAACCGTTAAGGAGACTGTGGCCTTAATTATCAGCGTATTAGTGTGAGTTGATGAAAAGAGCTCCAGCAACACTGCACGTGCCAATCACATAATTTGAGGGTATCAGCGGGAAACCCTATCATCATATCCTGACTCGTTGACTATGGGACCATCTCGAGAATATATCCTTTCAAAGAAAAACAAATTTCGAAAATGATCCACAATCGACGACATTATCGCAGAACATACATAAAAAATCTATAAAACGGTTAACCCGGCACATCGTACCTAAAACTTTCCGGTATAGTATTAATCGATATTTTTTTGAGCTTAAAATTTCGAAACAGGTTCACCTTTCAGGCCGTCCCTGAAACTTATTACTATTTTCGAGCTCAGTGTTAAAAACTGGCCAAGAACATGTCGGAACATGCTCATTATAGGGGGTCCGAAGCCATTATTACAAACAAAAAACTACAGATAAAAAAGTACGTTGTTACACTTTTATTTTCCCGCACAAAATAGTTATAAGCACTTTAGTCGCCTATAACTAAAAAAATAAGTAGGTGTGTCGACTATTACTATTAAAGTAAGGTAAACTAAAGTGTATCGGCAAAAGAACGTATCTTCATAGCCCTTTTGTTAAAGCGTAGTTTTTCGGCAATAACTCAAAAACAGTGTATCCTTTTATGTTAAGAATAATTTACATTGAAAGTATTTATTAAACGTTATCTTCGTTTTATTTTCTATATCTTATGGACATACGGCTTAGAAAATAAAGGGGGAACATAATTATGCTTATTTTGGAGCGATTATCTCCAAAATTATTCATATAATCAGAAAATATACTTAGAAACCTTAAAGTTTTTTCAAAGGATTGTCGAAATATGTGCCACACGTTGAAGTTTGGAGAAAAATTTTTTTCAGCTTCTGTTACATGTTTGGAGTAAATTTTGGAGTATTTTGGACTAGACATATTTATTTATGTTATTTAACTGCCAAACTAAATAGCGGCTTATACAAGACATATACACTATAAATTTAATCATTATACATCTTATAGTTTTGGGATAAAATGCCTGTTACATACGGACAGAGGAACGGACATGATGAAACTATAAGGGTTCCGCTTTTGCCATGTTTCAAAAAACAGTTTTGACCCATTTGAAAAAAGCTGGAAATACGAAAAAGCCTGATACTTTGGTCCCACATGAGCTCACTGAAAGAAATCTAATGAATCATGTACTCAGTTGCGATTCTCTATTTCAACTGTGTTTGAAAATATTGATCACCGGTGATGAAAAATGGATTACCTACGACAAGAAAGTGCGAAAAAGATCATGGTCAAAAGGCAAACAAGCTCTACAGACAGCAGTGAAACCCAAATAACAATAAGTTAATGCTACGTATATGGTGGCATTGCTAGAGTATTATTCTATGGTTTTACCGCCGGGCAAAACCATCTATTCAGATTACCAACAACTGAGGAGACTCGAGCAAAAAGTAGAGAAAAAATTACCGGAAATGATCAACAGAAAGGGTGTGATTTTTCACTAAGACCACACACATTATTAACCATTCAGCAAATATTGAGAGAGTTTGATTGGGAAATGTTGATACATCTACCATATAGCCTAGACCTTGCGCCCTCAGATTTTCACCTGTTTAAGCTTCTTCAGAATTCTTTAGGTAGTGTTAGGTTAACATCAAGAGAGAACTATCAAAATTACCTGTTGCAGTTTATTGATTATGAGTCCCAAAATTTCTAAAGCAATGGAATTTTGTCCCTACCTACAAAGTGGCAAAGTTGTTGAATAAAAAGATATGTATATAATATAATTAAATGTGAATAAAATATGATGAAAAAGTATCTTGAATTTGTATATGAAATAAAAAAAAATCGGTTGTCTGTAAAGTGGTTTACTGACGATAGTTAAACGTGACAACGTCATAAGAAAATACTGATGGAATGGTTTCATTTTTTTTTGAAATCATAGCTACGCTCGATAATTGTTTCGATCGAATAGTAAAGCAATTGATTTTTTACTCATCGTGAAATAGTTCTGTTAACTTATTGTTATAATTTTGTCAATTACAGTATAACCTACAATCGCTGCACTAGCGGACCGATGTTATTTATTTTAATGATAAAAGCACGAATATTCGACAATATATCACTGAACATATATTTAATATCGAAAGAATCATTACCTTTATCGCCGCAATTATCGTTGCTATAAACAATTGACACTACTTTCACTTTTCACTGCACTTCATACTTGACGAAAACATGTAAATGTATTATTGTATAGCAGCTGTCCACGCGGACGCATCGCTCACTCAAGTAGGAAAGAGACAGATGTCGAACGCTGCCGAACGCAGAGGCCGATTGTGCCTCTTTGTCGCTCGTTCCGCGCTCTCGCTTGCTCTTCAAGCCTTAAATGGAACGCCTCAGAGCGAGGTAACGCCGCATGAGTCATGTTTTTCGTGCGTGCAACCGGCTCCATCGAATTATAAGACGTTGTCACGTCAAAAACCTTTTCCTGTATTCTTTTATATTTTTAATGGACTAAAAATCACTGTACTTTAGAGTAAAACTACAAAGACTATTAGTTAGACACGTAAAACTGTTTCGCTTTAAGCCTATCTCTATTCGTTGTCCGAATCCCTAGATATCTATTAATCTTGTATACAGTTTAATGTACATAAATACATAATAAGTGTTCATGACGGTATGTTTATATAAACAATTTTACAATATACAAGATCATCACACTCATTGGTTTACTTTTTATAACGTTCATACAGATTCAATTATCCACCGGCGGCTTTCATTTGCACTCAAATTACTCGGAAAAAAATTCCCTCTCCCTTTGGGAAATAAAAGGGACTCGAGGCAACGTAACTTTCTCTGTGCGTGCCCTCCTAGGACAAGGGCCTCCACCTCATTTGGCAAATGGTGTTTTTTAAAAGCGACAACACTGCATGAGTAATGAAAACTGTCACGCGGCCGAGCCGTCCCGCTAATGTACACGTCCCGTTATCCACTAGATAACTGCCCAAAACGTAGCTGGATACCTAGCAACTACTAAGCTTTGAGAAGTAGGCGACTTAAGTACCTTAACTCCCTGAGAGAAATAGAGCACTTTTAAAGGTCATTGAGCTTTTTCAGTATTAACAGACATTTCTGATTGCTTTTGTTTCGGTCACCATTTCTGCGTTTAAGTAAGATACGTGAGTGTGAAAAAAAACACTTTTTCATAGTTATATGTGCACGTCCACAGTCGAAGTAAAACCGATTTAAGAGCCCTTTTTAAGTTTGCCGTTTAAGTGTGAGTATTAAATTAAGCTGCATACTCGTATTCCTAACGGTGTATGTTCTATAATGCCGTTTTTAATTAAGGGAACGGGTCTAGAAATCATTTTCGAAATTTCTCACCGCCGAAAAATACCTGCATATGTGTTTACGTATATAACGTGTGTTATATCAGTTTGTATTGGTCAACGAAGCGAACGAAGAAAGCTGTAGATTTCTTTTGCGTTTTCCTGTAATCTGTATTGAAGAACCTTTTTCCGTATCTTTTCAAAATGTTAGGCGCAGTAGTTTCGGAGATAAAAGGGGAATAATCAATTTTCATCTATTTTTTCAAATAATTTTAAAATCATAAAATTGTTCACGCTTTCATTTGATACCATGTGGCACAGTGTGCAAGATTTATTTTTAATTTTCAAATCTATCCATCAAGAACAACCTCATATTTCAAATTCATTTATTTATTTTACACATTCGCGTATACGTCACAGATATATATATATATGTGTGTGTTTGGGTGTGGGTGTGTGTGTGTGTGTGTGTGTGTGAGAGAGAGAGAGAGAGAGAGAGTGTGTGTGTCAAAAATCAACTAAATCATCCAGTGGATTCAAAGCAAATTAACTGGGACAGACGGGCAGACAAACACATGAGTGATCTTATCTTGTGATGAATGAGTGATTTGTGGTGTAATGACCTTATTAAAGGTCTCGTTATTTTGATTTGAGGATACGGAACCCCAAAAAGGTTCGATACATCGCGAAACAAAGCGCAAACATCATATGACTAATATGTGATTTAACAAATAAAAGATAACGAAACGTAAAGAGTACACAGGCCAAAAGGCTCACTACAATGTACAATATTTTATTAATATTTTAGAGGTTTGCCTACTTTTTGTTGTCCGTATAAACACAGACGCAGCGCTGTCGCCCCGAACGTAAGGGCCTAAAGTTATTCAATTTCATTCGTCAACTTAATCCGCAGCGAATGTTGACATTGCGAAATACCCTACTTTCTGGGACATCCAAGTTTATGGGCATCCAAAGGTTTTACTACGAACATGTGACAAATCATAATGCGGGTGAGTCTTTTGTAAAAGTTGCTCGAATCCAGAACGTTATTTTATTTTTTGTTTGATATACAGTTGTCATTTATTTCTCATACATCAAAGATGGTTTAAAATAACGAAATAGACACATATTTATTCTTCTCGTTTTTACAAAAAATATTATAATGTCTCCAAAACTAAAGCATAATGCTATATTGTCATCGGTGAATCAAATTCATATCACTAATTTTATAGATCGATCTTTATGGTCTTAGTGTTAGGAATGTTCGTGTTAGCAAACAAAATTATCAATTTCAAAACGGCATACACGAATTCAATTGTTTTGGACGTAATTTATACATATATATAACTCCATATATTTTTATGACACGGCGCAGGGTTCACAGTATCTGCCGCCAAGGGGCTACAAAATGAAAGGCGTTCGTGCGACGCACAAAATTTTTCCTCTCTGAATTACCTGCGAATAATGCAATGCGCAGGTTCAACACTCCCCGACCCTACCTTCCTCTCCCCCGCGTGCCAATTTTACACCATTGCGACGCTTTCGTGATTAACTTCACAGCAGCAAAGTTTCGTTTGTATACGCTATGCAAGTTATATGAGACGTCTTGCTTTAGCAGCCAATTCGGCTGCAACACGAAAGTGGACCTGCTCGGTCTGTGAAGTACCACACGCTGACTACAGACGTGAAGTAGCAGCTGCCGCTGTTTCACGTTTCAATGAACGGGAGTCCCGGTGTCGCACGCCCCTCTCCGTCGTACGTGACAGCGACTTTGAACGGAACACTACTTCTTAATAGTTTTTGTGATTCAGGAGAGTCTATCGATGTGCCCTTTGGCTCGCGCCCCCGTTGTCCGGAGAGGACGCGAAACCGTTCTTGCGCTTGCCGGGAGCAAACGGATTAAGCCAATTATTATACCCAGTACCCATGTTAACTTATGCAACATTTTTTTTTCTTTCAAACTTAACCACCAATCAGCACCACCTTGAAATAAAACATGTATTGTGACATTTCCATAATTCTATCAGAATACGCTAAGTTAAAGTGATTTTTCGAATACTCCACCTACAATTCTATATGATTGAACAGCACCCAGTTCAAACTGGGCGCCCTAACAGCCCTATAAAAATAATTTGCTCTTCAGAAAAATTCTAATTAATGATAAATAATAAATTACACGACTACGGAACTAAAAGATTGATTTTGACTTTACGTTATTTCATAGACGCTATAATTTTTATAGATATAAAGCATTACCGAAATAATGACAAAAAAAAACAAAAATATGTCCTTGCATTTCATAAAATTTAATCTGTATCTTTACATACAGACTTAGCTAACCTTTTACAGTATCTAATATGCCTAAAAAGAGTATTATAATAATTATTTTAATGTACGTTGCATAATCAAATTTTAGCTTTGCATTTACATTACTTTATCCTTTCATTGAAATATAATAATAACTCAATATATCCTTTATCCTTTTTGGGATGTGACGTAGAGCACTAAAGATATCACAGATAACGTGGCAACTGCTCAGAACGAAATATCATAAGTACAAAACAGAAAAAGGTCCTACTTCGAATACTTAGACACTAAAAAAATACCCTATTTACAAGCGACAAATACAATCCTAAACGATTATATAAAATGAAGATTTCATTCAACGAAACCTAAAAGCAATTTTGGATGCCTTTTTTTTTTAGTCTTCTTCGTCAATTTCTATCAAAAAATAAATATTCTGTCGTATTTCCTTTTAATAATAGTTATAAAAGAACAACATTTTATACAAACTATTATTCAATGTCAGTCTCGTAGTTTGTTGTTAAAGCGAGAAATATTATTTTTCGTGAGGAAAATATTTATCTTTTAGGCTGAGCTCTTTAGTGAGTGCTGTAAAAGCGACTGGCTACCTAACTGATGCAAAGTCATTGTGCCCCTCACAAAGGGAAAAGTTTACGGCACATTTGCAGCTTTCGGATTATGACGTGGTAATTTCGGCATTTAGTAGAAATTACTGCGTTGTAATCTGCCTTATAGCATAGCTGGAAAACTATATATGAAAACTGCAATTGTAAATAACGGTGAAACTAAGATCTGAGATATACAACGCGATTTAGAATAGTGTTCAAGAGCACAGACCAAGTTTTTTTTTACCTAAGAACCAACACAGAAGACTTTTTCATCGAAAAACGTAAGATAGATCATTGATAAATCATAATCTATGGAAGGCTCTATCTAAGCGTGATGTGAGCAGATTAATTATAAAAGCACCGCAATCTCTATACAGAAGGTCCATGATCTGCCTGCAGTAGAAGATTTAAACAAGAATGTGTAGCGTCACAGTGACTGTTCAGTTCATGCATTAACAGTTGTTTGTGTGATTTCAAAGAGTATAAATGAGAGCTGAGAAGGGATAAGTCATCCGTCAAATGTCACGTGGTTATGTAATTCTAGTGCTTTCAGAGTGATAGATGCTGGACGTAGTGACCAAAATAAGCGATTACGCTAAAAAAAAAAATTAAATTAAATGTCAACTGGGTTATTTAAAACGTATGAAAGCATGACCGAATGGATATGAGTTGGGAAAGTCAAACTAGTGAATAAGTTTATATATTTGGGTCGACAATAGCTTTAAAGATGAGTGCAGTAGTGGAACAAGAGTAAGAAAGTAAATGCGTGAAAAAAAGTTAGTGAGACCTCGCTTACTATTATTAATGGTAATAGTGTCTCGCAACCAGCGTGTGTGGCTATCCATAATGGAGTCTTCGTCTCACGCTTATATGTAAGTGGCAAAGAAAGGTGTGGCAGAAGTAGGATGAGAAAATAATCACTTGATAACATTTTATTTAACTACATTATTTAACGGTTAGGTTAGAGCCATCTTTACATATTTCAACATCTATTAAATACTGGTCTTGAATATTGTAGCGTAATACGGCAATCGTTACGTGCAAATATAGGCACTTTGAAAATGGACAACATCAAATAAATTTTGTTAAAATTAATTTTTCTAAACTAATAATTGGGAAGTACAATTTGAAATACATCATTCACGACTAATCATTATGACAATAATAAATTATGTATACTTGCCATGTAATTTCATTCTTTTGTATATTTTTGTGTATGTAATTGAAGGGTCTTTATAAAACAAATTTTGTCATTATTATTATGTTAAATTGCATTATTATAAGATCGAATTAAACCAGAAGTGTTCATTATTTTTATTTTAGCCGAATAATTTACGGAAGACAAGATAAGTTCTTTATGCCGACCAAGGTGGTGGTCTATTAAATAAGGAGGCGTATTCAATTTTAATAGGACAAAACCAACACACTTATTGAACCAAAGTATGTTGGTAAGTGTTGATGCATGCACGGGACTATTGATGCGTATCATTTGATCAAAAGCTGTATATAAAGATCGGACCGCGTTCAAATCTGCGGTCACTGTCTAGCCTAGAAAAATGTGCAGCTGAGAAATAAATAAAATACAAATTTTCTTAATGAACCACACATGTTCGGCATTTAATGGGAATTTAAAAACTTATAGAAAAAAAATATTTCTTAAAGACATAATGAGCCAAATGTAAATAACAAATATGTTCGTTTGAGCATTAATCTCCTGTCTTATGTAGCCGTAAATAAATACTGAACTGCTTCATTATGCTAATCGAGTATACAGAACTAGGCCGGCGGCGCGTTTAGCACATTATGTATGGAAATATTGTTAGGCAAACGTAAACAACGCGGTAAACGCTTGAACATTCCATTAGCGGCTCGTACGACAGAGCAGGCATCAGATGGCCCATTTAAAATTTAAGCGCGTTAAGGGCACTTTGAGCGTGAACGATGGTGTTCCTCGCGCGAGGCGACGACTCGAGTTTATTATAACTCACACGGCCGGGGCGGGGCCGTCAGCGCACGCGCCGAAACGGCGCAGTGCCACGGCTCGAAGTTGATGGAGAATGAGATGGGGATTGCCTGATTGAGAGTGACGTCTCATTATGATAACGACTTCGATAACGGCGGTTAGAAATTCATTGTTCGGACAGTGGTCGATGTTTGCATTCAATATTTCTATTAAGGCAAAAATTTGAAATTCACATAAACATATTTAGAACCTATGCTAAAACACGTGTAGTATTATTTAAAAAAAAAACACAAGTAAAAATATAATAGGACTTTTCAAAAGAAAATAGGCAGTTCCACACGTGCGAAATTACGTATCGGACCCGACGGTTGGAAGTGCGATCGACGTAACACAAATGGTAACCGCAAACAGAATAAACGGACTCTTTCGCCCAAAAAAAAATCTCCCATACATCGCCGACAATGGCGTGTTTACGTGTATCCGTAGAGCGCTGTTTACCGGCGTAAGTATACAAAAGGCTTCGAGTATCACTTCCCTATTCTCCGAGGGGTAACATTGTGCAGGTTTCGTCGAAGAAAATGTAATTTTTTTTTTCACAAAGTATCGCAAGACAAACATTGGACGAAAACTTGAAACGGAGAAAATACTGGGTTGCGTTTTCGTTTTTCCTCGGAGCACAATGACCGTACGACGTAGAGTAAACAATGAGATGTTGCGTACAAAGGAACGCAATACAGTACAGAACGACGACAAACAAACATTATTATAGACGGTAAATAAACAAACTTATTATGGAGCCCACAAAAAAAATAAGCTCCAACAATAAATAAATCAACAACTCTCTAACAGAAACAGCGCTGGACGTGCAAATATGGCCTATTCTAAAGAAGCGAATGTCTGAAATTACTACTGTTACAAATCGAATAGCAACAGCGAGTCGCACCAAAAGCAAAAACGTAATTCGTAAAACTGATCAGTGATAACGTATGGACAATCTGTCAAATCTTACGTTTAAGAATTACGTCTTTACTTTTGATGCAACTCGTCATAAAGACTTAATGCTTTTTCCATTTAAATAATTGCCTCCAAAAACTTTATGGATTACCGTGTACACTATGGTTGTAGTATATACTTTTAATTATGTGAGCAATACCAATATATTTCAGATAATAATTAGGTATCAATGAAAAAATAATGAATTGTAAATAAACGCACTGGCCATTTGTGCCATGTGCCAAACGGTGCCATGAGTTTTAGTATAGAACAGCTTCGTTTTTTCTTATGTTTTCTTGAAAGATGTCATTTATTTAAAAACATTTTGCGGAAATTTGAACAAACGTAGAAGTTGCAGAATATTTTTGAGCAGTTAATCACTACAATCACAAAAACGTTTTGTGTGTTCCATAAATCGAGGAAAGTTCATGTGAACAACACGCTCTGTTCAGAATAGAGAAAAATGTGCTAGTCGTTTGCGAATCGCTAATTTCCGTGAGATCTTAAAAGGAAAATCTGAAAGATGGGCGAATGTTGAGTCACATTCGTCTATTAGACAATAAACACGAGGTGTCCTTTAATTCTTTTTAAAGTAACAAGTTCTGTGGGCACGTTACGCGGTTTTTGTATGAGTAAAATCTTAAGATTCAACATCATAGAAATGCTCATGTTAATACTGTTTATGGATTAGCAGTACATGTGAAAACTTTTGTGAGTATGCGAAAATTACATTATGAAATTTAATTTAATCATAACATTATTGTTATTTTCTTTAACTAAAAGGTTTAAATTTGCAATTCAAACTTTAATATGCACATTAATATTTATTTAAAATTAAATAGGTCTACGCAGCCCCCTCATGTTTTTTAATTATTAAATAAACAAGATAAGAATAAACACAAATTATTGCTCGGACTGCCCATAGATGTGAGAACCAGATTTATGTTCATTTTTTTTTAATTAGAAATCATAATATTTTAATTTTGAATAATACGGTTAATTTACAAATACCGAATGAAATAATGGTATTCCATAACATCAAACTTCCATTTTTGTTGGCAGTCCTCAATGAATGCCTATTTTTTTATAAGAGCATGTCATAAATATTCAAGTGCCTCATTTTCCTTGAGGTAACCTAGGTATTGCTCTTTATACATAATAAAATTAAATTACATTGTCTTGTCTAAAAACGCATGCACAGATTACATCACTTTATAATAGACCGCTATAAAACTAATTCCTTAAGCTTCGAGTTAAACTAACTCGAAGCACATACACTCACTCACGCACGATTTATATGCGTAAATGGGCTTGTTTATGCGACTTCTTCACGCCCGCGGCCCGCGGCGAGTCGGTGATCAGACTTCACGGTCATGTCCTCGCTCTTCGCACCTACTAACAAAAGCACGTCTCGCGAAAGGTCGCTGTGCATTTCCCATGGTCTCCATTCTTAGTAATAGACCTTCCGGCCTAAGGTTTTCAAATTCATACTTGAAATAAATGTTGTAGAGCATGGCTCTGAGGAATATCCCTCGGGCCCTTTGACGATGTTCAGGAGTTCAATCCTTTAATAAAAGATAAGGCGAACCAAATCGGTTTATTTGATCGGTTCTTCAATATCTCTCCTTACGTATTTCGGTACGCTCTCTATCACATTACTTATAACAATCTATTTTCTATCACTATCAAGACTTTTACACTTGGACGTGAGCCCGCGTTTACTTTTTCATTCCTCATGCTCTCTAGTACCTCTTAGACCGGGAGATGATGACCCAAAATTCCAGATCATTTGTACCAGTATGGCGACTCTTCAGGAGTCTAAAAAAAGTTTAATCCTTTGCGGTGGTATGGCAGCCATTTGGAACCGTCGGAAAAGTATGCCATGGTGATTTTCGTGAGTGGCTATACTCGACCATGATTAGCTGTGCAAAAATTAGCCTGGTACAAATAGTTGAATTGTAATTTTTTTTATAAAATGTGTTCTCGTCGGCACGGCGGGCCGTAATCACACCGGAGAAGTATGGCATTACGCTACCGTCTACTGCTTTTTTCGTAAAAAACAATAATTTTTGTGGAATAAATCGTTCGACACTCGTAATTTGTCCGTCACGTGCGATGAATGCCCACGCGGTGGGGCCACCAGTGTCAGCGGTATGACCATCCTTTTCCTTTTCGACATCAAGTACTCAGACCCCTGAAGAGTCGCCATACTGGTACAAATGACCTGGAATTTTGTGTAACCATCTCCCGGTCTATATTCTCTTATTTTACGCCAGAGAATTAAATTTAGAATACGACGGAAACTCACATTCACGAGGCTAAGCACGGAGGCCGGTTGCCTCACATGCCATCAACACCTAGATCCGCTACTACAATATACTTTATACAGATTACATAACAAATTATTTGTTTTTTTAAATTATTTCAATTAACTTAATACTTTATAGCGGTCGCAATAATTTTAGTAGACAAACTGTTTCACGAATTAGGTAATGTAGTTGACACACAGGTTTAACTTTGAAGCTAGTGTTTCCTTTGAACAAAAGTCGACTTCAATTGTAATTTCAAGTCGTAACGAAGATCAAAGCAAATAATTATACCTAACAACAAAACAAATATTAATTTCACTTTATTTGTATTAAGTTTTCGGCGTGTTTACTTCATGTACAAGCGCCTTATATATTCAAATAAGTAAATATTAACTTGTCAAGGGTTTGCTTTTATGCAAATTTTGTAGCTTTAACAGCCTCACGCTCTCCCGCACTTAACATTTCATACGTCTCTTGGGTAGAGTAACCTACATTCACGTTATATTTATTTCGCCTTCTAATATTTTATAATAAAATATCCTTCATTAGTATTTGGTCGAGGTTTTGTCTGCGTGATCATGGAATAAACTTGTCCACGCTGCACAAAATTCGACCATAGTTTTGTTTTCCAAATCTATCTCAATTTTCATTCTCGATCCCAGATTTACTCTCGGTTACGGTTATTGCTACAAGTTTTCCGTTCTATAATCTTGATATCATACACCCCGCTCATAGAAGGAATACCGGAATCGGGATTGAGATTCTAATTCAGAGGTGGGATCGAAAGCGGATATTCGACTACGAAACGACTTGGACACAAAAAGGACAAGAATTCTTTGAGGGGCTTTAATTTATTTTAATAATTATAACTATTCCAATTCCAGTTCAGATTAAATAAGTGTTTTTCCATTCCATATACTGAATTCTAACCGAAACATACCCCCAATCGGACGACGGTTGAAGGATTACAGTGACTCAAACGAACATTGCTACAAAAAAAATTACTTTTTCATTTACATTTACATTATCATCACTTGCGGTGACAGGTGTAGCTGCGGTTAGAGGAATCAGGTCAGAGTGTCGGCGACAAGACGATGCAATTTCTTTGGAGGCGATGGAGACACTCGTCGTTACCGGAGTATGAACAAAGCTTAAAAGGATTATTAATGTTAAGATGATTGAGTCGCTGGTGAGTGTACCCCACTCGATGATGATGATGACAGGAAGACACTAGCTTTCGTCAGCCGCTCCGCCCGAGTGAACAAAGAACGAATTAATTCATGTTCTATATCGATCTTTCGCATCTGGCAGCCGATTCCGGTCGTGATCTCTACTTCCGTTTTGGTTCCACCATGTCATGTTCCTAGGTCATGTCTAACCGCAGTGACATCCTCAATTACTATCCGGTCCTGTTGTCAATTCGATCCCAGTCCCGCTCTTGATCTCGAACTCGGTCCCGCATCGCTCCTGGTCACCCGTTATGTTAACTTTATCATTCGCCACTTCGTCCTTGTGGTATTCAAAAGTGTATTCTTTGTAAAAAGAAAATTCATGCATAAAATCAAGTTTTCAATGGTTTGGTCTGTATGGTGATTAGTGACTTTCCTTTTTTTTCTTCAGAATAAGCAAATTTATTTCTATTTTACGATAAAACAAAAACACATAAAAAAAACCTTTTGTTGTAAGCAATAGGAATATTATTTACAAATGGTTTAAGGTTCATTCAACTTCAAACTGATCCGTCACCTGACCCGCACGCTCTGGGCAAATTTTAAAGATTTAATAACGTGTAATGAAAATTGTATCAAATTCTCAAACGCTGTGTATTTACGATCTAACATCAAATTTCTATCACAACTTTTTTTTACCTTTTTGCTACGTGTAACAGTCCAAGGATCGATTAGTACTTGTACTTGCATATAACGACGATTTGTAGAGCGTCCACCGTAAAAAGGTTTCACGCGCCGGCGGCGGCGTCGACTTTCAGTATAAGCAGACGTACCAAAGCTATATTTTCACCTCCGAAGATCTCAACCTTACGCCGGCGTCGCGGAGCTTTTACGATCAAAGCACCGACGGCGCAGGTGCAAGAGCTTTCAACATTTTGTACTGATCCAGTTCTCGGAAATGATGGAGTTATTTGAAGGAGCGCGGCGACGGCGCGGGCCGGCTCGGCCGGATACCGAGTTATGAATTATAGAAATTTTGATTTCGGTATGATTAGTATTGTGTAAGACAAAGGAAAATGATAAATGTTATTTTGGAACTTCGATATTTTGACTAAGAAATAGTTATTATTTTAAGTTTCACCTGATACAGTTTTCTAAGTTACAACTCCAGTATATGTCAGTATACAAATACAGTATCAAAATGTATTTAAATATCTTCACAACTTAATTGCTTCTAATTCTTTATAACAAAGATATAGATATATAGTCAATAAAACTAGTACAACATTTGAGAAAATCATGAAACAGCCTGATAGTCGAGCAGTTCAGTCCCACGTTTTTCTCGTTAGTATATTCAGATACAGCATAATAGTCTTTACCACATAATATTTTTTAATGAAAGTTCTAAATTTATAAAATGGCCAATTCCATAAATTTAAAAACAATATGGAAAACCGATATCCAGCAGAATTAGAATTTACATCATAACATTTTTTTATATGATAATATAATTATTCGCGTCCGCACAGCCGTACACTATTCAACGAGGCGCGCCCCGTTAGCGCAACTTCGCTTTCTTTGCCGAACAGGTCCTCTTGTATTTTAGGCGCAGTCGTGAGATAAAGTTTATCTAATCGCACCTCTTATTGGGCATCAGAAAGCGGCACGTGTCAGGTATCCCTAACGGCGGGGACGTGCCGCCTTCGAGCGATCGCCGCGGGGCGGGGGCGGACGGCGGGGGCGCTGTAGGGCGGCATTAACACGCGCGAAACTAATTTATTGCTCCCGCATCGTCCTCGAAAAACAAATTTTGGGCGATCGTTCGCCGTCTGGGTGACTTTAGTGGCCCGGGTCGGAAATAATGATGTGTTAAAATATCAAAATTAAGTGTTACTGTAGTAAATCATTTTTAGCTAATTATTGTTATTATTTTATAACTATAAGCTCTATTTCCCCAAAGGGTGGGAAAAGACTATACATTTCCACATGGTTCGATCTTTGCATATCTCTCCTGCCTCACTGGCATCCATCAATCGTTCAGCGGTTTTGGGTAGATAAAGTTTTGTCCTTCTTTAATATACAACTGTTTCGGTCCGATTTGGCGAAGATTTTCTAGGGTGGCCTTTGCCGACCCTTCCTTCGTACGAATTCCATCTATAAATTGGTTTCGTCAGCCTACATTCATTCATCCCTTACAGATGGCCTAACCATCACAATATACCTTTTTCTACTACATTCGTGACATTTTTCAATATCCATCCTGCAGAGACAGTTCGCACGTATTATAGGGATCGCGTCTTCACTTCATTATTTCTAATTTTATTTTTCTACTGTTACACTCAAGTTTCTCTGGCGTGCACGAACGTAGGAACGAAAACTCCATTATGGATCGCCAAACGCGATTGTCGTGAAGCCGAAAAGTAACACACACTGATCCAGTGCTGCCATCAGCTTAGAGCTGACCTCCCCCGCTGGAGCGATGAAGTACACAATAAAATTGTGAATTCAGGATTCTGGGAAAGGATTTATATACAAATATGAAGTTCCTAACATCATACTAATTATAATAATCCCTTTTGAGAGTAATTTATGTTTGAAAATGGCATGTGGAATAATGGATTAGATTGTATAATGAATTTAAAAAGATTAATAACGGTACTTTTTGTATGATAGATTTTATCACATATTTAAGTTTTATTTTTTTTTGTTTAATAAAACAAGTAATCATTTTGCGATTTATCTAAGTGACAGTTTAATTTTAAACTTCGATCGTTTCAATCAGTTTTTCGAAAATTAGTGCAAGGCTAATTTCCAATTTTAATATGCACGTAATTAAAAACCATGTAGGTCCCTATAAAAGATTCTCGTAAAAAAGAGACTTTATTACGTCCATAGATTAAGTATTATAACATATTTTTTTTATAAACTGTTATCCATACATCTGTATAAATACGCTATTAATAATCATAATTATAGAGGGGAAGTACTTTAGGAATATTTCACACACCCAGTTTCATAAATTTTATTTCGAAGAACTAAAAATAGAAATTAATTTAGAAGACCTCGATGGTAACGCTAAACCGTTGCAAAAGTAGAAGCACGACGTAAGTAAGGGCTTCTACTACTTACTTACGACTACATATTTATACTAGAGACTTTTAGTGGCATACCGTTTATAAAATCTGTGTGAAATTCTGTTTTGGATTTTCAAAACATTTATCAGTTCCGTTTTGAATTTCATTTTTTTTTTTGTCCGGGAGTTAGATGAAAACTTCGTTGGAAAGAAAAGGAGAAAGACGAACACGCGCATTGGCGCGTCAACGTTGTCGGATTTCTATTCACTCACTAACCCCGAATCTCGCCTATCTGACCTATGAATTCAGTTAATTTGTCGACGCTTAGGAAGACCTAGATCCAACTCCCTTGAGACGGCCTGCTGTAGAAATATGTATTGAAACTAAAAGATTTGCATAATCCCCGTGATCCAGCCCCTGGCACACCCCACAGAAGCTGGAAGTAATCTGCAAAAAGTTTGGGAATGGTCAAAAATAAATAAAAGTATATATAATGTCTTTTTGGCGATGTTGTTGTTCGAACAAGTAATTTTGTTAGATAAAGCTTAAAAATACGAAATGGTATTTCGAATCCTAGATTTGATTCATTTCTGTGATTGATTAGTTAAGTAAATTTGAAATTTCTGCAAAAAAAAATTTGCGTCTCTCTCCTTGTTAACAATACACTTTAAATGAATCGACCGACTTAAATTGGACATTTTCCTTACTTGTCAAGCTGTAATCCAGAAAACTTCGGATTCAATTTTTCAAGTTTAATTAGAAATATAAGAAAAATAAAACCTTGAATTGTTTCTATCGAGATATCTTTTGAATGAAACAACCGAGTTTACAACATTTGTAAACCTGACGTGGTTTACAAATTACAAACTTATAGCGTACTGCACCAAAAGATAAAACGCAATTCGTAAGCCGTTAACCGAAAGATTTGACAGTTTGTGAATACATTATCAATAACATCTTAAGTTCAATTTTTTTCGAAACTACTCGCTGTTAATGCATAATCTAAAAAAAATTTAGACTTGACGGATATCAGCTTTAAGATCGGGGTTGTGTTTTTAAAATTACTTTTGCAGTTAAAACGCTGGTAGAAACTAAAAAAATTTCTAAAAAAATAGCTATATGTGTTGTCATATGTAATATGTAGCGCTATGTTGTGGCCAAGTTGGCTGGAACACTAAAATGGGCCAGCTCGGGCGGTGAGGTACCACTCTCTCACAGGATACATGTAATGTAACAGCTTCCGCTGTTGTGTTTCGTTCTGTGAGTGAGAGTTCTCGTGACCCATTCCCTAGATATCTTATTTTTCTTTAAAAATATTCCAGATATTCTACTCTCTTCATCACATGTCCTGTTTCTGTCTAAAATATCGGTAACGCGTGACTCCTCCGGAGTTGTGATTATCGCGATCACCGACACTCTAACAGTTCGCATTCTCTTTTGCCGCTGAAATATGTCATAAAAATTTATATATCTGTTACTCTATAAAATTATTGTGCTGATAAATATATTAAACTCGATCATGCACTCATCGATTGTTTGTTGTCTAGATTTTTTAGATTTGTTTCGTAATCAAATTCTACCGCGATTATTATATTTAAATTCCATGATTTGTGTAAATTTAAAAGGTTTTAAACGAAAGACAAATAGCGCCCTACCGGTGCTTTCGCGAACGCGTCGACCGCGATGAATACGCGCCGCGGCGCACCGAAGCTACGGGTTAGCGTCATAAATAATTCAGGCCCTGAAATCCGGACTGAAAGTTCTGAATACGCCATTAATTGTTGCCAGAACTTTATTGGTGTGGAGCCGTATCGCTGCGGAGCCGGCAGGGGGCGCCCGCCGGAAAAGTTTCACGGTTACTCACTTTCTACGTACATATTTTCATTTAACACGTATCTAAGGGTGGAAACGGATATTTACGCTTCGAAGGATCGTTGTAAATTAAAAGATGTGCAACACTGAATTGGAAAGCAGCGCCGGCCCGGGGGCCCGCCGGCGTCTGCGGACTGAGTCGCGGATTCGAGCATTATTCCATACGCGATTTGATTTTTTTAACTTACATTTAAATAAAATATTAATAATTGTTTCGTTTAACGCTGAAAAACCCTGCTGAAATTCGGACCGGAATCTTTATATGCGATGTTTCTCACACGCATCGTGTCAACGCGGCAATTATGGCCTGTATACTTTACGTGAGGAGACCCGTCCTTATATAAAGTATACTATACAACCGTTATTCTTCTTTAAGTGTGTTAGAAACATAATGAAATTATGATAGTTAAATTTAACTGTGTCATGAAATGTGCGTGCATTTTCAACAGAACCTTGACACTATAAAAGTTGATCATTAAATAGAATAAGAAAGGTACATCTATAATGACATATGTATGTCTTGGTCCTGGTTCACTTATAATTCTTATAATTCGACGTCTTATGGATGGAGAACGGTTAGAGCTAGATTTCTAGAAAAACAACGTTTATGTAACTACTTATTCCTTTCTGATATTTTTCTACATATGTTTCATAAATTGTCATTCCATTTTTCCAATTACCTATTAAATAGCAAATATTTTTCGCTTAGTGTGACTTCGTTTACAACAGTACGTACATTAAATGAAATCCTATCCATCTATATGGCTGAAAAAAAATACTTCTAACAACAAAAAGGAAAACTTCTAGTTGGTGTACATGTATACAAGTGCACGATTTTTTAATAGTGCCCCCTCGTTTCCTTGACGAATTACATTACAATAAGCTAACTGAATACACATAAATTAATTGAATTGCAACTAAATAATTCACAATATTTAGGCTCAAATCTCGTCATGGCCGACGGTAAACGAGAGCCGACAAGAACACGGGCGCGACTGAATATTTTATCGGAGCACCGCGTTCGTCTTATTGGCGAGATAGTCGCTCATGAAGAATGTAAAGCGGACCCGGCCGAGTAACATAAGACGTTACCCGGTGCGGGGCGGGTGAGGCGCCGCCGGGGGGCGCCGCCGAGGTCCTTCGCGGTCTGCGCTCGTAAAATATAAAGGAACCCATGAAAACAGGATTTCAGAACGATATCAATACGACCCGGAATCGGGTTCTCGCATGTAATCCTCCTTTATGATATTGATTAGCATTTATACCATTTTAGTATTTACATAACCTATAGAAGTAGTATGCTCAGCGTAGTATGTGCAGGGTGTCTTTAAAAGGTCAGATGTAGGACCAGTGATGTCGGAGAGTAGTACAGTTTGAAAGAAAATATAATAACTAAAAAGTTAAAAGTATTTTGTGGTGGTTTGGCCATCTGGAAAGAATGAATAAAAATAGACTGACAAAACAACTCTATAGAGTCAATATGTTTGATGGAAGCATCGGCAAGGGTCGCCCTAGTAAGTCCTATACAAACCATATTTTAACCACCCAAAACCGTTGAGCCTGCATAAAAAGATTGATAAATGTCAGTAAAATCAAGAGAAACAAGTAAAGATCGCATTCTATGGCCATTTGTAGTCTCTGCCTACCCTTCTGGAAAATAGGCATTAGCTTATAAATAAAAATAACAGATCGATAATTTGATTCATGGATCGGTGTCAATTCATACAAATTAGTGTACCTATCGGGTGCATTTTGTATCCGTTAAAGAAAGACGAAGAAGAACCCTATATTTCCCCCTTAGACGTGTTCGTTCCCAATACTAGTTTTTGGATACACGTTATGCATTTAAAAATATGTTTAAACGGTAATAACCAATAATTATTCAACGAATATCTTATATCGTAGTTCGAAATTAATATAAATATTATTTTTCCTTTCGGTAACATTATCTATAATAAAACTCCTCTATACATAACATTGTCTGGCCAAATTTGTTTTTAAGATGCATACCGTACCCCCCCCTCGCCCCGGGGGCGCTCGCCCTACCTTATCAAACCAACGGCCATGAACTACCATGATCTCGCCGCTCGGGTTAATCAGCACACGTAAATTGCTTTACCTAATCAAATATTTAAATTAATTTTCTCTGAATTCGAAGGAAGCGTCTACACTTCACGTCGACAGATTAGATTTATGTTGCTTTACGAATCAAATAGGTACAAGCGAAAAAAAACTCATCGAGGGTAAGTTTTATTAATTAATTGAGAAACCCTACGCCGCTCGGAACACTCGACACTCCTTATTGTTTTCAGAATCACAGCTATTTAAAAAGAGATCGGCTGTCAGTGCAGTTTAGGTACTACTTAAAAACGAGCTCTGAGCTAGGAATGCGATATAGGTTTCTGTTTAAAAATTAACTGAGCTAGGAGCGCAACATTAAGCCGTACTGAGAGAGCAATGAGGACCAATTCAAAAATGAGCTAAAGTGAGTTGTAACGAAATTTTATATTATGACACTTGGAACAGATTAAAAAAGAGAATGTTTCGCAACATTAGTCTGTGAACTGTGGAAATAGCGGGACAGAACAGAGAACAGAGTATTTATGCGAGCGTTGTCATTGTTTCTATGGCCTTCTATAGAATAATTGTAATAACGTAGTATTTCATTTTTCTTGATCCGGATTAATACACTGATCGATAAAATACTCTTGGCCTTCTTTGTTACTCTGAAACCACTGATATATTTTAGTAGTTGATTCCAGTTCGTAATGTGCGTAATATAACAATATTGCTGTTCTCTATACTTGCAGTTATTATTTAAGATTGTCAGAGTGTACGCAATTTCCGTGTCTAAATATGATTGACTTTATATTTAAAAACTGATAAAATATGTGCGAGTAATATTCGATTGATTTATAACCAAATAGTCGTCAAGGGTCTTCTTTTACGATAAATTGCAAACACATTTTAACATATCGTCACGTTTTTTATTAGTTTCGACATTAAAATTAACCTGCAAAAGTGAATGCTAATAACTAAAAAGTGAATTTCAAAGGTCACGAACGAAACGCTAAATCACATTATGAATATATAGAATAAACACAATTTTAAAGATAGTAATGTAAATAATAATTATATTCCTGTAAAAGACATTTTAGGTTATTAAATGTATAAAAGTATATTTCGAAATTACATTTCGAATACAAATAGCATTGGGCGTTGGGTAAAAGGAGGTTTTTTTCTAAGTGTAAGTTTATTTATCAAAATTAAATATATGTTAAAAAAAATTTTCAATGTTTTAATAAAAATAGTGATAGACGTAATTTCAATACTAGAAATAAAAATGAACCGTGCTTCTATGTTAGTCGCCTGCATAGGTTCACAAATTCTTTAAGGGGGCTCTGTGTGCGCATGTTCAATATGATTCCTGTGGCTATACAAAATTTACCCTTACACAAATTTAAAGTATTTATTAAGCAAACACTTTGCACAAAAGAGTATTATATAATCTCTGACTATTTAGAAGATAAATGGACACAATGAGCTCGACTTCTTACAGGTTGTTTCCTGAAATAGTTTTATATATGATTGTATTTCTATACAATTGGCTTGTAAAGAGCTATCCTCAAGTCTCTTGCTCGTTCTTCTTGAGGGATAACTGCCTTACGAATGAGTAATAATTAAAAAAAATGGAAAATATTAAAAAATAATTAAATTCTGTAAATTCTTTAAATGTAATGATGTATTTCAAGTGTACGACTATTATTATTGTACTATTTCATATGTTATTATTATAACCTATGAAATAAAAATATTTTGAATTTGAATTTGTCCAGTGCGAATTTTTACTTGTCTAATACGTTCAGAGTTCTAAGTCCTGTGGTTAAAGTACTATAGGTAGTGGCATAAGTTTAAGTTTAACGCCATTGGCGTCTATTAATAGCATTCGGGGGAAAGCTCCACGAACTGATGAGCGGAATGAAAGTTTTGCTCAAAAATTTCAAAGGTTTCTCCGAGGCTTAGCAGCGGGCTGGAAGTCCAAAATTCTTAAGAAGATCAAAGTTGAGAAAGTGAGTCGGTAAAAAAGGCTCGGACGCATGCGTACTAGTTTAATAAATTCTTGACCTATGTTGTTCTAAGATAGTCACTTACACGTGATGTTGTGGTTACGTGCAGTGTGAAGTTCGATATATTATGAATTAACTATATTAATTACATTCAAATATTATTAGCTTTTGGCTGCAGCTCCGCCCGTTTATGCTTAAAGTGAACGTCTTCACCTCTTATGTCTTTCAATCACGGTCCTGATTCCAGGTCCATTATTTTTAACGTCAGTCTCATCCTCAATGGCAATTTCTTACTTCTATTCCGATCTCGGTTTCGCTTTCAATTAAAACGTACAATTTATAATATTTGTTTTGTGAAGTTCTGATCGCAATCCAATGCACAATGTGTGACGAATCAATAAATATTATTTCCTGTCTAATAAATCATCATTTCTTCATATTTTCGTTATAAATTATATTAAGAATTGCATTTCATTAAATTACGTAATTTAAAAGGTACAGCTTTTTTTGATATCTTATGAATATTCAACATACAGGAATAACGTACGTTTTGTGTACATCAAAAATATGAATAATAAAATAATCTAGTTTTATTATTTTTATCAACCGTAACCACAAGGAAACAGACTTCGATAGATAACTCGAATTCCATTACTGCAATCCTTTTCGGCAACACGAGACCATGAAGGCCTAAGTGTTCATAACCCACGCGACACCCTCGACATAAAATGGAAACTTTGGAACTTAAATTTTGAATGCAGTCCTTTCCTTCGCTGTTCAGTGTCAAAAGCTAATACGGTTTGGTACGCAAGCGCCCATTTATATATCCCATTTGTGAGGCGGCATCCCGTTTCGTGCACGGGACTAGGAGAGGACGAACCACGGGCCTGACCCCCCCTCATTCCTTTGTCTTTCCCGAACTCACTTGTCAAAGAAAACTCTCCCTTTATTTCATTTTCGCATACGTCTATCTCAGAGTACGAATACTTCGTATGTAAAAGTGAGTATTGTTTCATTACATCTATTCAATTCAGGATCATATTTCAGTCGACGAGAATAAAATCAGGTGATTGTGAATTCGGCGCATATATTTTTTTATGTATGACTACGTGTAACTATTTACTAGATGATCACATCATGGTGAGTTTTTTTAATAGGAAAAATTTATCCATTAAAAAAGCCCACACACATATAAATAATATTGGGTCTAATTTTAATTTTTACCCCCAAAAGTCTACCCCTAAAGTTTTATTTCTGAGAAGAAAATAATAAAGAAAAGAAACAAATTAAAAAAAAAATAAGATTATACAAGAAAAAATCTTGGCAACGGTTGATCTTTAAGATCGGCCTCAAAACTTTTTACAAATATTTTTCGCAATAGTGTTTTCGATATAACATAATTGTCGCAATATTACACGAAAACGTTATTGATTACTATTTTCAAAATTATCCTTTGTGTTTCGAAACTATTAGAAGCGTTAAAAAAGGGCTTGTTGTTATTTTTCGTATATTGGGTCTCAAAAATATTATTATGATAACAAAAAGAAAATTTTCATTCATCATATCTTTGGAAGAAATGAACGAATTTCGATCAAGTGTTAACGCATTTTTATTAGAGATACGGCTAATTACATTTTGGATACGAGCCCATCAGTTAAGAAATTATTTTGAAAAAGCCTTTTTTTTCAAACTTGTAATTGTCTCAGAATATACGTAATAGAATGGAGTCATTTTTTTATGTAAGTTCAGTAAATCTTTTCGAATGCCACAACGGCGATTTCGATCAATTCATTAGTTAAAAAGATACATATACCTTCACACACACGCACACGCGCTCACTCACACGCGCAGACGCAAACGCGCATATGAATATCCTTTTGAAAGTAAAAGTAAAGACTTTTAAGCTTCTTAGGACATCCAAACGTCAACATCTAATAACATCTCGATTTTTGAAAATCAAACTGAAAGCAATACATTCCCCAATTTCATTTTATATTTATCGTAGTGGAAAATTAGAAAACAAAAAAAGGGAGATTCAAAAAAATCTTTACTATTTAACTAATTTTAACCAAATTGGCTATTTTTATACAATTCAACTGCATTTGGGGCGATGCCAAATGTTAAGTGTACTCGATTTCTAGAATTTTAATTGTCTTTGTTCGGTCTTGTACAAGTTACTGTTTTATGAAGTGAAACATCTATTGCGCGCCTTGGCATTAAAATCGACCCGAATCTGTCACACCGAACAGCATAACGCATGCCGTCATGCCCCTCTACGCCATCGCTCTCGACTGCCTTGTGTGTGCACGCGCATACAAAATACACTTCTTAAAATACACTGTGTGAACTGCGTACTATATCTATCCAATTATAAAAAAAACTTGACACGTTTATTACTCGTATGCACGTTTTTTCTTATTTTCACCATAATTATTTTAAAGTACATAATTAAGAATAAAATTCAAAAGAATTCAAATCAGTGATAATATTATTGCACAGAGATATGTTTTCTATTTATATATATATATATATATATATATATATATATATATATATATATATATATATATATATATATATATATATATATATATATATAATTAATATAATTGAGATGATAAGAAAAATATGTTGTTTTTATTAACGAAATTCCATTATTTTTTATTATTTTATTCCGTATCTTCAATACTGGTATTAATTAATTATAAATTCTAATAATAACACATCTGTCGGGCGTCCCGTGACGGCCAAATGTTTTTATCTGGTATCCAATTAACTGTACTGCGGTCGCGGCCGTCGCCCGCCGCCCGCCGCCGCCCCGATGCGCGATGTGGGATCCCGACGGGTCTCCGGGATTAAAAAAATAATTACTGCTCTCATTTCTCACACTTTTTTTTTGCTTTACTCTTTCCGATATTAGTTTCTGACATCGCTGTCAATATTATTTCTTCCGAGCAATCCTGTGCCTACTGACGTTTCTACTTCACGTTTAGTACAAATAAATGTCTACGGCTTTAACTTTCCAGAGCCGCCTAAAATTCTATTCCACTATGCACCATTAACAGTCCGTCAAATGTTAATCGACCGCCAACTCGCCGGTTAGTCATATAAGAATAAGACCTGACAGCTGTTTAAAACGACTGACTGATCGGCTGTTTTTTAACACAACACCCGCTAAGTGAACTCTAAAGATTTACAGCCGGTGAATGTTTCTCAATATGCAATTGCGAAGTAAAAAGAGGTATTTGGAAAACTGCTACGACTATATTAAAAAAAAGAGACATAATCCTTTAAATCTTCGCAAACGAAGTCTATAAGAAAGAGAAAGTGTGAATCGGTTTGTAGATTTTGTTTCAAAAACAAATAAAAAGTGATGTTGCAATATTTTTACATCGCCAACACACATGTGTTTGCTAATATTAATTACGTATATGAGATATGAAAATAAAATTGTAGGGAATTGGGTGATTTTACTCTATACAAAAAAGTTCTTAGAAGAGTTCATCGTTCTTCTTAAGCGTCAGATACATACCGATTTGAAAATTAAAAGGTACCGATTTTAATGACACATACTATAAAACTATAAAATTTTGTTAATTAAATTAATAAAGCATTCTTTGTAAAAATCTATCGTAAATCTAACGTGCCATTTTTTATATTATCAGTCTAATCTCGTGTCCGAGCCCATCACAAAACTGCAAATCAAATATGTGTAAAATGGAAACCGACATCGGGACCGAGATGTGGGTGGGGATCGAATCGGGGAGGGACTCGCGTGAAACCGGCGTGCGATTTAATCAAGGTAGTCAATGCGATTGGAAAACTCTTATAACCGCGGAAAATATGAAGTAAGGCAATGCTGTTCTACATTGTCGCAAAGACAGTTTTAGTTTCATCGAAAAATATTCATGGGCCCGCACAGGTGCGTGAAGAATGTGATCGATCGGTCGCGCGGACGTCGCGCGCGGCGGAATATTTTATACCGACTCTTACGACGTTAGGACGTTCACGGACGCTTAATGTTATTGTGATATATTCGAAGCCCGCGGACCGGAAAATTGAACAGATAAAACCGCCAACGGCGCCCGCCCCGGTCGTGTTCGGGGGCGCGGAGGTGCCGGCGCACGCGCGCCCGCCGGTTCACATTTCCTCTGTATTTGTTAAGGAAATCACCGGCGGCGCCCTCCCCCTCCGCCGTCCGCTACGTACAGGATTGCCGACCGTACCCGCGTGGTATGTCGTTCTGTGCTACGTTCGTGAATTATATCTTGAAATCGAACCTGGCGCCTTTGCCCGAAGACACTGCCGCATCGCTTCGTCTAATTCATTTGCACGGATTTCTTTTTGATATCCTTCACAACTCTTAATCTTCCAAAGGGTATTATGAAAATCCTTTCTAACGTATTCCGTTATACTTTATTTATGAATTTAATCGCTTAAAATAGTTTATTATACAAGGAAACCTTGTTTAATAAATTGTTTTAAAGGTTTTATTTTTATTGATACTTTATTCCAACATTTATTATGAGTTTTAAAATTATAAGTTCATATGAATAACCTGAAATAAGAATTCTTTCGGCGGTACAAAAAAAATCTCGACTCATATGTCAATAAATATAATTTTTGGACAACTTCTGTAAACTCTTAGCCAAAAAGAATGTCGGTAATAAATTTTATATTTTTTGATTGCATTTATAAATGGAGCTATTTTTCTCCTACGTTTAGTTTCGTTTTTTTCCTCCTTGTCAACGAGAAAACTTCAACTCGAAGGTTATCCTTATAACTCCCTTTCACTCGATTCAGTGCTAATATCTAATTCAGTAAAAGCCTGATAAGTGTCAATGGTATTTTATTCAAAACCTGCTCTTGGGCTCTTTATACGTGTAAACAATAAAATAGTAATCCTATTTCAACAGAATACCTAGAACCTTGGCCTTGCAGTACACTCACGCGCATTTAAAGGCTCGAGGGGCCGATCGTGTCGCTGCTGCCCTTTATTTGTACGAGCGTTAGTGAGGTCTGATCATTAAATGGCTGTGTTTACGCATCCCATCACTGATCCTATCGCAATTTATTTTCATTCGACGCCACATCTAGAAAAGCAAAATCGTTGTAAATTAAAAAGTAACATGTATTTTCACATTTCCCTAGAACCTACCATCTGCAAAAATTATAATTCATATTTAATAATAACTAATTTATTATACTTATTACATTTTATATACCACATTTAAATATTGTATATAAAATGTAGTATATATCCGTCAACATTTTGACAATAAAGTAGGTTATATTTCCCGTACAAAGTCGTCCCAGCCCTGGCGCTTCCAGTAATCGAATCAAACCCTTGGCGCTTCGGATATCATTGGATTTTTTTCTTCGCGCCGAAAAAGGAGATGGGATTCGATATTATATTTTCTAATTCGCTTATCGAATTCGATTTGACGTTTTAAGTGTATTTTGTCGGAAATATCACAGATTGGATTGGTTGAAATGTTATTAGATCCATTAATTTATTTATTATGATAACTTAAACCTAGTTTCATTTAAGACAATGAAGGTCTACAGCGCTCTCAAAATATATGAACGATTAATAAAACGTACAATGTATAATTGGCAAAGGTAACTGAACTTTGTTAGGAATCTTTCGAATTTGTCGTGGGGAATATGTTAATTTGCTACAGGAAAAATTAATTATTTTCATTTTCCACAATGAATACATTTAACTTAAATACATTATACACAATATGAAAATGACGTCTAATTTCTATCAAGTAGTGTCGTCTGTTGGCGAAATGTTACTTTAAGACCACCGGTGCTTCAGCACTACATCCAACAGCATAACAACAATTCAATTACTTCAAAATTGTACGAGATAGCGCCATAAAGCAATATTCAGAAAAATATTTTTATTTTTTATTAAATTAATTCATCCCGGGAAACTACTATATATATGAACTTGAAAAATTTATTAATTTAAAAATTGCCCTCAAAATCATTAGGATCGTTTTCGAGATAATTGGAGACATTATGATGTATAACTGGACCCACAGCAATGCCCCCTGAAGGGTACGCGCATGGTACATTTGAGCGGTCTCTCTGTAGCGATCGGGTTATAATTTGCCGCTCGAATTCCACAAAGTCATTATAAGTTTAGTCGTCTTCAATTTGCGAGCTCTTAAAGTTCGTATCATTAAATAGGACATTTATTATTTAACTTTTGTTTTATTAACATTAAGTCTTTAATTAACTTCTGTGAATGTTTTTTACGACACAATACGTCTGTTGTATTATTTATGATTCGAAACATTCTAAATTTCGTCACAGCGATTTTAAAAAGAAAACAAAGAGATAAAGTAAATTATTAAACCGAGTAAAATATGATAAAAAAATTATAATTTTTAATTATTATTTCATTTATTAGGTATAATATTATATTGATTCAAATTTAAAGTTATCATTATAATGTTATCAAATAAGACTCTAATCAAATTTGGAATATAGTTACACCATCGCTACCATAAGAGTTGCAGAGATGTGCCAATTTAGTAACAGCACGAAAATGGGCAGCTCGACCGATAAGATACCACAATCTACAAAATACAAACGGCAGCAAATAGCATCTTCCGTTGTTCGTTTCGTTCTGTGAATGGGAGTTCCGGTAGCCCACTTCCGCCTCTATAACCCGACTCCCCCTTCATCCATTCCCCTCCAACGGATATCCTATGGATTGATCCACTGGTGACTCCTTTGGGGTTACGTGTGTCCATGGACGGCGATGACCACGCTCTGATGGCTCGAAAGCTCATTTGCCTCTAGAAAATGTTATATAAAAATTTTATTTTAAGTAAGGATGGCGTAAAGTTGATTTTCTACGTAGAATGCGTACTAAGTCAACTGTACAGCGCGCGAACGCGCGGAGCTGTACAATCGTTCACATACGGCGAGTATAAATCAGTAAACAAGATTAATTTGAAATATATACCATGTTATAATAGAGAAGCTAAAACAGTGTTATGCTCGATTTGCGGATAATGTGAATATTGTGATTTCATTGTTTTAGACGTACAAGTGTTAACTTGCGTCTGGCCGTCTAGTAAATTTTGATTTAGAACGCGTCGCCACAATGACGGGCTTGTGAGTATCCGCTCTGTTTGCGAAGTGAAAGTTAACTACATAACTATTTCTTTGCTTAACTTATCCCGATTATTTCATTATATTTACTTATTTTTATTTTCTCTCATTAGCTTCAATTCAGAGATACCATTTCCTTGTCATCATCCATTTAAATATTTAGGATTTAAAATCGATGCCTTGAATGCTATGACAAAATTTTAAGTGGTATTCGACATATTTTTTCTTTTACATCGATGTTCGGCTTTCATTTATGTACTAAATGTAGTAATTTGTTTATCTGTTGTGGGGTTTTAGTGCCGACCTTTTGGATATGCGTCATCAGAGTCTGAAAATCACTAGTGACTGGAATATATTTCAAGACACTTTTGCAAGTCCAAAACGACTAGAATACGTTGTTCTCTTACGAAATTCCAATACTGATCTGTCTACTCCATCATCATAACCTAAACTCCTGGATCCATCAGATCACCTCAATGATACCTAATCACTGTATTGCCATGAAAACTATTTACGAATGCCAAATTTCATGATGGTCCGATAATTAAAAGCTTGTGAAATTCTGTCTCTATGTTTCCGTTACATAGATAGATACAAGTGAAGTTAATAAAAGTAATAAAAATTAGACACTTTCCTTTGATGCCTGAAATGGAGATTTTAAATGATTTTACTTGTTTTTATTTATAAACTCAGACCTACTTCACAAAATGATAGGCAAAGGCAGTAGATCTCCATATGGCACGAACCTTGCATATCTCTTTTGCTTCGCTGACATTCATCAATCATTTCATAAAAGCTCGTCTTTTGCGGGTGCTTAAAATTTGGCCCTTTTTTAATATGCCACCAATTTGTTCGGTATAATATTTTCTAGGGCGACCCTCGCCGACCCTTCCATCACATATTTCACTGGCCAAACGTTGAACATCTAACGCATTATAGGTTTAATATGTGAAAGTTATTTTCTTTACTTTTTAAGATCTCCTTTCATTTTCTTAAGTAAGTAACCTAAGGATGTAACAATTGGTAAATATGATACGGTTGTTATATTAAATTGATCCAAAGATGTGAACTTTAAACTTTTTTATTATTAATTTTTCTTCCGTAGCACTAATATCCATGGTTTTCAAATCATAAGGGATAAATTATAAACATATTACATGTATAATGGCTTTTTTAACACAATTCTAACTCTTTGAGTCTCAACAAATTCGCTGTTGGCTTTTTAGTAATTATTTACTCACTTAGATGAAAAATCGTTTTAACTGCGTCGCATGTATATTAATGAGTAAGATTCTTATGTCCTGTTGCTATGGATAGATATATCCTGTTTTCATCTGTATTTTTGCGATTGTCACGTACACCACAGTGTCAGTAAATCCGCATTTCGGAAAAACTTTGTTAGCCTCCAGTCGAACTGTACAAACTAGGCGATCCTTTCAGAAGTATTTTTTTGTCAGATTTCCTAGAGGTATACTTGGAGTCGCAAACAATAAGTGGAAGTTAAACCAGATCCGGCGGATCCATCGATCGGTAAACTTTCGGAGTCGACGCGTGCGCCTGTATATATACATTATGTGAGCTCGCGCCCTAAACGATTTCGCACGAGCCGCTGCGCGATGTGCTGAACAAATGAAGAAGAAAATTGTCGGGCTCATCGGGGAATCCCCGATAACCGGCGAACCTGCCCGCTGGAAACGAATAAATACATCGCCGACGCGATCTCGCGTGTCGGCCCGTGCGCAGCGGCTGTGTACAAGTGAATATTACTCATTTACGATTGTATACTGCCTATGCTTACGATGCTTAAGATCACGCCCGTCGGCCGCTCTGGAGTGACGATCACGATTTCTACAATTTATTTGTCACAGCTTATGAAATTTAAATATATCCTTGTAAATATGTAATTGTTTAATATTGCTTACATACAGTTCAATACACATATACATTTATATAAAGAAGTATATCATTGTCTATTATATAGGATATATGTTCCCTTGCCTAGTTCCTTATTTTTGTTGGCGGAGGGACAGATCTCGCTTTTCTGCAACTAGCGACAAGAGACATAAGTAACTTTCAACGTACACGATGCGTAACACGCTTGTGCGGTAAAAATAATATAAAAAAACCAAATTGTGCAGTACCGCGTGTGTGGTCCCAGGGTGCAACAAGGGGTAAGCATTCTGCCTTCTAATTGTACCCTTGTCCTGTGGTATTTATTTCGACAATATACATATGCAGAATCCAGAGGCAGACCGGCATAATTTTCAAGTTTTGAGGAAACTGCTGTACTTTAATTTGAGGTTTTAAATTTTCTTTTTCGGTGTCCGCACATTCTTATGAGCCGATTGCTCTACATATTTAAGGATAATTATATATTTTCTTTTATATCTAGTAGTCTTTTTGTCATTAATATATTTTCATATATGTGGTATAATTTTCTTATATACTAACATTAATTATTATTTTGATTATCCATTAACAAAAGTTTACTATTTCTTTGTTAAAAATCGCAAATTTTCCAAATTTGTTTACCGATCATTTTGAATTTTTTACATAACATTGTATTTGTATACGTGCATGTTTTTATGGACCTATACTATAGCACTCTTCAACTACAACAGAAAGCTACATTGTCCCCAAATAATATAGCCTACTTTATATTTTAATAATAGTATTTTCCCCGTCTTCATCTAAATGACCTTTAGCGGAAGTCAAATTGAAAGCAAGACGGAGAGTAGAACCGAGAGTCGAAACCGGAACCAAAATTGAAAACGTAACCAAGTGCAAACTGGAGTGCGGAACCGGGACTGGAATCAATAGCGTGACCGAAATCATAAGCAGGATCAATGGGATAGTCAGAATTGAGAGCCGGTCCGAGATTTGAATTACAGCAACATCGATCTATGAAGGAAATATACTCCATCTCCATACGGGCGAAGCCGCGGACGGAAAGCGAGTGTTTTGATATATTCAAGTGTTAACACAACACGAAATAGCAACATTTAAGATCAGAATGATGACCAAATCCGACCAGGTCGTCGGTCAGGAGCCCTAACAGAACTGTTTAATGCAAAATTAAAGTATTTTTTGTTACTTTACAAAGTTCACACCTTTGATTGTACTAGTTACCTTCCGAAGTGTTATTCTACTTTATCAAGACTGTTAGAAAATTTAATTCTGTTTAATATAAGAAAACGCTTTGCAAATTCATGAATCTATTTCGGCTACAAATAACTCGTTATTTGGAAAATATTTGAAAGAGGGCCGTAAAAGAGGTTGAAATGGTAAAAACCGGCCAAGTGCGAGTCGGAATCGCGCACGAAGTGTTTTGTACCATTAACTATACAACATTAGAAACTATATTATAACCTTTTTTTAATTTTTTTATTTTTATTTGAATTAAGTATGTATTTATTTTAAATGTGAGTACAAATCTAAATACTCTGTAAATATTTCAAGTTTCTACCTGTTGTCATTATTAATATCGCGCAAAAAATGGCAAAAAAAATAACGTTTGTTGTATGGGAGACCCGCTTAAATATTTTTTTTATTCTATTTTTACTATTTGTTATTATAGCGGCAACAGTAATACATTATCTATGAAAATTTGAATTGTCTAGCTATCACGATTCATGAGATACAGCCTGGTGACAGACAGACAGACGGACAGTGGAGTCTTAGGAACAGGGTCCCGTTTTTACCCTTTGGGTACGATACCCTAAAAAGCGATCGTGGACGGACAATTAACGCGTTGCTTTTCAATCAGAAGATTCACTAACTGACTACAGGTGAATTGATTAATCAGTTTTCAGCTTAAGCCATATTAAATCACTTGCTTCATGCCTCGGTAAAACGCAAACACAAAGTCGTAGATCTCTACACTGATCTGCACTGACCGTTGTCACCGGTGCACCGACACCGCAGTGGTGACGACGGTCGTTAGCAACACCAAAAGCCAGCTCAAAGGCCTGAAATCTAATAATCCTTTCGATCTTTAATGAGATTGTGGGAGGTTGTGCTCTTAAGGATGTTTGAGGAGCTGGCGAACAAAAATAGATAAGTCAAACAAAAAGTTTTCACATGTCTCCTACTAATTCATCTTCTTTTTATCGAAAAACATGGTTTTAATTTAAATTTTAGTTTTACTTAAATTTATACACTTTTTCTCCAAAAATAATATATATTCTATTAGATGTTAGATTAGATTAAGATTTTAAAATAAAGCCTAAAATTAAACAAAAAGTATTCCAAAAAAAAGAAACAGCCCTCAAAAACAAAAACAATTTGTAAAAGATTTATGAAAGTGGTTTATATTTTTAATTTTTAATTAATTTTATTTCACATTTTTATTATCGAGTAATTAATACCTATTAATTCATTTAGCTGCTTTGCATGTGGATTAAGCAATAATTAATTTAATTGGCGAGGCGTCTTGTTTATTTTTGCACGGAGCAAGTGGAAAAACAGCACCGATCCCGAATGTATTGATCAATGGTAATCATTCCAGGATTTTCACAGTTTGTTTTGTATTGCAACAACCAAATTATTTGCAAATCACATTTTCAGTCACTATCATATTAAATAAATAAACCCTATTTCAACTGCTATCGATAAGAGTTTCTCGATATCGATATGTGTTCCGCTAAGATTGTTACGTTGGAATAATATAATTAACGGAAATATGTATTAAAATTATTATAACTCGTAATTAATTTCAATTTTGTGCATATTAGGTTGTACTAATAACCATTGAAAAGTCGTTTTTGGCGATAAATCACAGTATCACCTCCTAACTCCTAACCACGGTATTTTCCATCATCAGCGCAGCTGCCTAAGATGATATAAGTATGAAATGCAAAAACTTAAATAATTAAAAAAAAAGGCGCTAAAACACACTATACGTGCCTATAATATTTGAAGATATCCTTCCAATTCCTTGGAATCCCATATTTCAGATCATGACTTGGTGACCATCGGACCACCTCGGGAGTATATCCTTTAAAACAAAAAAAAATCGACAATTTTATCGCTGAACATACATAAAAAATACATATATACAAACTTAGAACCTCCTAATTTTCTGAAGTCAGTTATAAACTATCTACGGTTGAGCAGTGACTTATCTACTTTTGCTAGCAGGCTCCTCATTTTAATAGCCGCATGAGTAGACAGATCAGATTCTCACGCGGCTGTGACGCTGTTACCCATGATAGGTGTATTCATTTTCATGTCTGATAGTTAAAATGATATTCTGGCATTTGATTGCCCATTTGGAGACTTTTTTTGACTTTGATTTTAGGTGATACCTGCAGAAGAGACGATATACTTCAGTTTTGACAACCTGACTAAAATACGATTTTGATGTTAGAAATGTTCATGACGTACAATTCTTAATTTTGTATAATATTTTTATAGGTATTTGTACATTTGATATTGAAATCCCGGCACGAAAAAAAAACCACTTTGGGCACAGAAATGCTTTAAGATTCTCAGAGAACGCAATGCATTGGTTCTATATGTGATTTCAGAATTTTGATTAACTTGCTATACAAAATATATTAAGAAAAATTGAGCATGCAGCAGAGTACATGTGATAGGTGTCAAACGTTTTAAACTTAAATACGTCAATCACTATTTGCAATATACTTACACAATAACTCTTCACATGTTCATAAATAATCACAAAAGACTATGATAAATATAAATTTTATAACGCGTCACCTTAGCTGTTAATATACAACGTCTAACTCGTACATCTAATACGCGCGCATGCGTGACACTATCTTCTATCGTTTTGTATCATTATGTATACGTCGCTCTCTTTTGCTCGTAGCGTCGTAATGTAGAGCTCTATTTCTCCTTAACTCTACATTTTCTCTTTCTTTTTTTTCTCAATTTACAATTTTCAGTATGAACCGTTACTTCCAGCAGCCAAAACCGACGGACCGTCAAGCTGGTCGGGAACCCATTTCTTAGATAAACACTTTCACTCTTCACGAAGAAATATAGAATTCTTGTTAACTACGCCGATTGTTTAAAGATAATTTTTTTTTTTTGACGTATATGAAAATGAATATATATATGTGTGTGTGCTTCCACAGAAAAAAAATATGTTTTTTCTTGTGTATACGGTTATGAATGAAAAAAATAGATTGCTATGCTTTACGAGCATTGCCAAGCAACGATTGTCGCCCCTAAAGTCAGCTCGCTCTATGAACGCGATACGAGCTATAAACACACATTCCCACCCAAGTAAATCTTGCGACTGCCATTACGCTGTCGATTTCGCCAGATTCCCGTTGTTGATATTTTATCAGAGGTACTTTACACGTAGACAGCTCGCCGGCGTACCGTTCTGCTCGTCGTCAGTTTTGGAATTGTTCAGCAGTGCCGCTGTACGCCTCTTTTTAAGCGAATCCAAAAAAAAAATAGTTTCTTAATTCATCTGTTTTTCTTATGTCGATTCACGAGTGCGGCTTCAAAATGCAAATAAAAATCTTTGATAGGGTTAAAAGAGACACGCATGCTTTCCAAATATTGCCCATGGAGAAAATCCAGTGTCCGGAAATTAATGCATCCGATTTGTTTAAAGTGTGAACGTCCAACCGAAGTAGGTTCTCAAATTGTCAATGACGAAAATGCAATTTTTAATATGCAATATTTTAAAATTTTTGAAACACTGTATATTCAAAAATAAAATATAAAATTGATGATATTTATAGACTTATTATCGTTTTTGTGAAAGATTTACGAACATTAGTTCCAATTAAAATTTCGCTGTAGCCACCTTCTAAAATCTGCACAAAAGAAAGAGCTTTCGTTGTGTAAATATCGCAAATCGCCATCGGCCCTTTGTTGTTATCAATTAGCTGTTGATCGAGGAGGTCGCTTTAATTAAAAAGGCAAATTAATTTATACCCCGATCGGCAGCCGGCGCGGAGAGGCGCGCGGCCCGGGGCGCCCCCTACAAAACTAAGGCGATAAAATGTAACACTTATTAATTGTTGAGAAATATTTCAATAATCAAATATTCGGCGTTTTAGCTTTCGATTGGAAAACGAAGTCGAGTCTGTCTGTTTCAACGAATTACGCCTTCACGACTAGTCTGCTGAATTCATTCCTCGACTCGGCATAGGGTAATTTGAATCGATGAGAAGGAAATCACGGTAGGTTTAAACTTGTAATTATTTAATAATGACAAATAATATCTACAAACAAACTGATACTTTGTTTGAGTATAGAATAGGTTTGTTTGCAACGTCAACAAACATATTAGTTCGTCTGTAACATCAACAAACAAACTGACAATTTGTTTAGGTAGATAAACCTTGTAAATTTATACCCACACCTCGTCGCTATGGGAATTGGGATTGAATGGACAAAAGGGCCGCACGCTTCTGCACGCCGAGGGCTCTTTGGGTACGTCTTCCGACTGAAAAGATATCCAGTTAGCTGATCTGTATTGTCGGCCGCGTGAGTTAAATATAATACGGTTCGTGATACTTTTCGGACAACCCCGAATTATTATTGCCAAGCTGAAATATACCTCCACGAATTCACCTCTAGTCCCTCCCGGGTGTGCATTCGTATGGATCTGTTTGTTGTGTTCGTTGAGGAATGGAAATTTATCGTACGCTTAAAAAATCGCGGATTACAAATTATTCCAGATTAGTTATTTTTACGTCTGATTAGATTTAAAATGGAACAGTAATGAGGATCATGATCACAATATGTGACAGTACTATATCTATTTAGGAGTTTGTCAAAAAGTAAAACGTATCTAAACCAACAACGCAAACGTGACCGACAAACAGTAACACGAACTCGTACTAGATCGTGTGATTGTAGTCATGCGATCAATAGAACTTCGTGTAGGTCTATTTGCTTTCACATTGTTAAGGTTTATGTATGCTAGAGTTATTCGCCTATAACGCCCCTTACAATGTACATACTAGATTGTATAAATAAAAACCGGTTAAGTGCGTGTCGTGCCTCGTATTACATTACTACGTAGTTACACGTGAAGACTTAAAAGGGGACTTTTTGCTTGATACCACGAACCTTTTAACTGAGTTCACGGTTTAACGGCTAATAACGTCTAAAAACGAGCCCATGTAGGAAGGGCAATTAGGATGTTAGAGTTTTAAATTTCCATAATTTTACGTGGTTCATAAACTTATATCTACTATTTATATTACAGAACCAACAACGTCGTCTAAGTTATTTTCAATTGAATTTGTAGGAAACTTTGCTTTTCCTTTTCCTAGTACATTTTAAAAATCGGTCGACTATTACTCATTAATTTGTAAAGCCTACCCAGCTGCGATAGTTTTCCTTTCAATTTTGTTCTATTACACTACTGCCGTGAATTTTCCTCCTCGTTCAAAAATAACCATTTACCCGGAAGGGAGGGGGGACACTTGGCGCTATCAAAAATTAGTACTCTAAAGCTTAATAATTCGCAAACGGATCTCTAAACCGAAAAATTATTTTTACAGATCTACAATGGATTTGAATGAGCTATCCAAAGATACACCACATCATGAGATAAACGAGAAAATTAATTCATTCCCACTTTACGTATAGGGGAGACAAAGAAAAAAAATTGCAAAAGATTATTCATTATTCATCGAAGTGATTTATTAATCACGTATACCCATATTAAATTATAGTTTTCTTATAAAAAGATTCTTTGAGCTAAGCCACGGACACGCAGACAGGCCGACGGACGGATATGGCGAAATCATGAGAGTTCCTTGTTTGGTACAGAACCTTAAAAAAAAAGCTAAGGGATGTCTTCAACTATACTACGCATTCAGTTACGGTATCAGTGTTTTGATTTGAAATCGAAAAAGTTATCTATCAAAAGCTATCAGAATCTTGAAGTAATCGCTCGCAGACACAGCGCTTTACAATTAAAAGAAACAAACCACAGTTAAACAAACAAAAGAAAATAAGCAGACGAATCATTTATAGATAATTTAAAACTTCTTCTTAATTTTTGAAATAGCGTTGTTGAATCAGATCTTAAACTATTTTATTACATATTGAGGGTCGTCCGTAAGCCATTTTACCCCCCGAAGGAAAGAGAAATCACACAGGACGTCTATATTACGGCGTTACAAGCGGAAGTGGGTGTTGCTATTATTGATTTATATTTTTTGTCATAAGAATAGATAAAAGTTCATCACTGTTTGTTGAATTTAATCTTAATGTAATTCATATTTTTAAAATTATTTTTTTCTTTCGACTGCCTGTCCATTCATCATGGCACAGACTTTTTTACAAGACGTATTATTTAAAAAACCTCGTCGTAATTTTCACCTGTAAAATAATTTATTGAAAGGTTACAAATCAATGCTGCTTAAATCAGCAATAAAACTCGCTCGCATTTATTGTAGAAAAGTACGTGACCTTTGACAAAAGAGTGGGCGGAATAGAGTGAAATATCTTCACGCCGTTAGGTGCTCGGAGTACGACATATGAAAAACTTAATAGAAAACGTTATATGATTCGACGGCGACATCGGACGACTTGTAACGACGGACAACTTTGTGTTAAATTTGTACATTATGTTGGCAGGGTAACAATGAATTTAAAAAAAACTCCTTATTGCAAGACCATTTTAATTTGTTTTTAAACGCTTCAGCTATTATCTTTAGTTTGTATGTGCGTAAATAAGTATTGGAACTTGATTTTAACTTATTTCTAATTACTGTATGAACTTGAAACTTTGCAGGTATTTGTGATCTGAATCACATTACGATAATTTGCCACCGTCCAGCCGGCCTGATGATGGAGCCGGAAGTTAAATAATCTCTTCGACTTTGGGTTTATTTAGTTTGTTTTGATAATTTTTGTACTATTACCGGCTGTGAGTTCATAAGAAAAAGTAAAAAACACTATGAAAAACTGACGAGACGACGCATTATTAAACTAAAAAGTAAAAATGCCGTATAGAAAAATCGAAAAACCGGTTTTATAGAACTAAAAAGTAAAATATAAAATGTGATTTTAAAATTCCAAAAAAATAGGGTTTACTGAACTGAAAAGTAAAAAATAATATTGTTAGACGCGAAATTGAATAAAGTAAAAAAAATAGGATTCTTATTTGAAATTTTATACTTATATTTTCAAGAATTTACCCTTGAGAATAAGTAGCGACAAAAAATACGAGCACAAGTAACCTTTATGCGCCATTAAAGTTAAACTTTCTTATTTAGCCTCGCCACACATGCTACGGCTTAGTAGACTTTAATAGTGCAGACCGGGATCGGGATTATGATGTAAAAAGAGATCGTTCGAAACAAAAAATAATTAAGATATTCATTCTTTGCCGATTTCGGTAGAACCGCTGATACATTTTTTATTAGAATCATCATTAACAAATATTATATACGTTAGTCCGGCAAGCGAAACTTGATACTGATAAATATTTAGGATTTTTTGTATGACCACACTGACGTTCTATCGAATATCAGTATACCACTGTGTAGCATGAACGATTCATTTCGATCCTACATCCTAATAATGATTTTATTATTTTAATCTATCTATAAACTTGACTTTGATACTAGACTCTCGTTACGAGCTATTATCATATTCATAATGAGGTTAGACTGTACTCTAGCACTAAAGACGTCTGAAAGTGCTCAAATCTTAATGTAAGGTCAGTCTTAGTTCTATATTTTAATAATCCTTTTCCTAATCTAAACATTCTAAATATAATCCCAAATTTAATGATTTTTTTTATCGTTTGCTCAAAATTGGTCATGTCCTTATGTAATATTAATGAATAAATAACTATTAAAACTCGTTTTCTGTACTACGTTTAATGACACGAGGCTAATATTTGTTAAGATTCCCGCTTCTTTCCAGTCTTACTTACCAGACTGTAACACATAAAATGACTATTTTCGTATATAGCAACTTTTTTTATTTTGAATATTTCTGGTTTGGCGACGAAGTCGAAATTGAAATTGAAAATGCGGCAATTTGGTGAACTGAACATAAATATTACCGAACTTTGGGCCCTTCAGAAAAACATTTTAATTCACTCTCTAGTCACCCCCAAAGAAGTTTTACTTCAAAAATTAGACTATTGCTATCAAAAACACTTCATGTAATTCAAGATGTTGGCGTTCATCAGCTATAGAGAACGCGCGGCGAGTAGGCGGCGGACGTAGACGAAGGTAGCCATACAGCGCGAATAAAGAAATAGAATTTCCAAACGTGTTACCCATAAATTGAAAACCAATGTTCACCGTCATTCGTCTCAATGTAGGGGCAGTTAAGATTCGTTTTATTTATTATTTTTATATTTAATATAATAAAAAGAGTTTTTGGATTTCGACCTATTAACAGTGACTGCGACTCCACAATGGATATATGACGGCAAAATAACAGTAAGCAAATCTCTGAATCAATTGTTATGCACGTTTTACAAATCACGTGTTCTCTATTTATTTCCTTTTAATAAATACCTTTTTTTCAGCTTAACTGTAATAGATACATGAAAAGTGCAATTTGTAAATGAGAGGCGGGTCCGTTCGGAAAAATTGTTACGTGAAATCAATAGAAAATGCTGAAACGCAAACTCTTGAGACACGTACGTTGGTGTTTTTTAAATCTACTACCTTTATTTTTCTAAGCTTTTTGTGCATATTTTACGGGAAAAGTTGTAGTGTATATGGAAGCTTCTTGACGGATGTAGAGAATTTTCAATTTTTTGTTATCAATAAAACGAGCGCTACAGTTTTTAGTATTTTTAGGTGGGAGTCATGTCTTTAAATGTATATTAAAAAGAAAATGTTAGATACAGTTAGGTACATTGTTTGAAAAGTGACTTGTTTTGAAAAGTAACTATAAAATGTATTAATATAATAGTTATTTCAAAATTCTTTATAAACTTATTTTGGTTTTATTTCCTTATAGCATTTATCGGCTTATATTGCTTTTCAATCAGGCATGACATATGGTCACTATTAAAAAAAGCATACCATCGGATTTGTTTTTCTTTCATTATGGATGTATTAAAGCATCGAAAAAACAATAATATGTTTCATTAAAACATCTTACACTTTTCCCGTGGTTTGGCACTCGACAATACAAAGTATTTCTAGATAAATAAAATATAGAATATATATGCATATACACAATAGAATAAAGGTTTTGTGTTTATTCCACCAGATTGTAGCGCCAAGACAAATTCTTTAGAAATGGGTCAAATGGAAAGTCCTTAGAAAATCAAAAACTGACTAAACTAGCAAGTTATTTTTACTATTATTGTTTTTCAAAATAATGTCCGTTGAGATCAATAAATAGTTGCATTCGACGGAACCACTGAGAGAAACGCTTTGCTTACTCGCACTTAGGGACCGATTCGACGGCCTTTTCATACGGAGCCACTGCTTCCTTGGCATCCGTAAACCACTTTATTCTAAGTTTTACTTTTATTTTAGTAAATATATAAAAATCATATGATACAAAGTCGAGGTCGCAAGGCGGGTGAACCAGTATTTCTGTGCCTAACTTTCTTAAATAGTTAGTTGTTTATCTAGCGGTATGTGACGAAGCGTTGTCATTAAGAAAGAGAATTCCACTACGAGGTCGACGTTCCCGAACTATTTCCAAAATAAGAAACAAACAATTTTTGGTATCAGTTTTCAATGAGCATTTTTTTTTCTTCTACAACAATTGTTGCATAACGAATAGTCATTCCGAAGAAAGAGGCCACAATCTTTTTTTCCGATACTTCGATCTAGTGTTACTTTAGTAGGCAACTCCTCGAAAAGAAACACCCACTGAGCAGACTCTTTTGGTTTTGGGATCGTAACAGTAGATCCGACTTTCGTCAACTATATATTACACAGCATTTGAATTACCACCGGCAAATCTTTATGTAAAGATTTGCTGAAGAAAGGATGTCCTTTCGCGACACCTATTAATACGACGGAGTCTTTGAATGTCGCCCAAATTATAAGGTATCCATCGAGTCCAAAGTTTCATGACCGTTAAATATTCATGTAGGTGACTCATACCGATGCCTAAGCTTGTCCAAATCTGCTGGTGGGTCACTCTTTCGTTCTCCGTCTTGAGCCGCACAGCGCTGATGTTGTTTTCGTCGTCGCCATAGAACGACGTCCCTAACGTAGATCGTCAGTTAGATCAGTGTGACCACGTCTCAACTATTTAAACCTATCATAAACAATAACCATTTATAAACAGCAATGTGCGGATCTTCATCACGAAAGGCCAAGTAGTCTGTTATAACTTTCTTGTTGGTGTAAATAGGAACAAAAGTCATAGAAAATCAATGCACGAAAGTTTTCTTTCATTAAATTCATATTGGCCATAGACAAATAATTTTCTTTTACATGATAAGGTTGACGAAGAGTTCCATTTTTGAAATTTAAATATGTTTTTTATTTTACGACCAATCAAACAATACATATATATATATATGTGTGTGTAATGTAAAACTATGTATATATATATGGATATAGCTGCTATAATATATGTATAAATTTATACGCCGCCCAGGAATCGTTAATTCGCGGAAAGCAAACAGTTTTCAAACGCCACACCAAAAACCAATACTCGGCAAAAGCTGCGAGCGCTCCGCGACAACAGATCTGCCGCTCTGGAAAATTGAGACGTAAAATGTATACAGACTCCGAGGTTTAATTAAATTCTCCGATAGAATCGACGCGCCGGTTCGACGGGCGAATTTTCAGTATTTTCAGTTACCGCCGATGAGTCGCTCTCGGCGCCCAGGGCGCGGCGACAGCTACGAAACGACCTCTGTATCTGCCCTTCGCAGGGCCTTTTGTGAGTCTACTTAATCCACTCCTCACAACAGTTCTGAAATGTGAATAGACCATTCAAACTGATTTAGGTCTCATTTCCGGTAAAATTTTCGTAGTTACTTCAAATTTTGCTAAGTTCTTAAACCGAAAAACAAATAATTTAATCACTAAATACATGTAATAATTTAGTGTTTCTAACCACGGATATTTTTAGGTTTGTTCTTTACCGTATTTTAAAAATATGGAAACACCAATCGGATTTACATGTTGATTGTTGCATATTTTACTTTAATTAATTTCAAATCAATTTCCAATATCCATCCGAATTCATGAAAAGAATTGTTTTAATTTCAGCAACTTGTGATATTTAAACTGCATTTCGAACACTTGTCAAGGTAACTATACACCACACGTGAACAACGTTTTTCCAAATTACAATAACATAAAAAGTACTCTATTTAAATATTAAGATTCATTTATGTACCATATTTAACTCGGGATAGGGCTACGGTTAACCGGTATTTGCCGTTTCAGAAGATATTTTTAATATAGTACGCACCTACGTGAACCCTTCTCAATTACATTCTTAGAACGTTTAATAACGAAATAGGTTTTCTTTCTACGTAATACGTCTTTGGACGCTACTTGAAAGCAACTGAAACTTTGTTTCGGACAGAAGTAATGTTTAGTGAAGTCTATATTTGATTTACGCTCGATTCGCTTACATAATCTTTTCTGTATTCATCGCTTAGCCGTGGATATTAAAACTCAAAGGTACATAGACATAGAATTCATTTTCATATCAAGCAATCTGTCTTTACGCCGTATATAAATAAACTATTGACAAACAATTTTTTTAATAATCGTTTTATTACAAAAACTAGTTGTGCCCGCGGCTCTGTCAGGTTTGTCGTAGAAAAATTCATAGAGAAAAATATGTGGTGAGGTTAAAAAATTCTATATTTTGATCGAACCTTTAATTCAATCATTATCTCGGATCCAGCTCATACCATTAAATTCCAACATGACGTATTGATTTTCAGTTTAGCCGTAATGTCTGCTACAACTACAAACAATATAGTCTTATTTCGATCATTATAAAAGTTACACGCACTTATGATTTTATTCATATAAATACTGTGCTTAATATATACTAAAATTGAAAATCTAATGCACAAAAATTCATCATTGGGTTTTGTAAGGGTTTGAAATATTGTAATAGAAATGCACTCGCAAAATGGTAATGTTCATCAGTATTTATGTCAATTCAAAGCTAATATTATCGTCGTTTGGACGCCTTTTTTGATGCGTAAATTTTGCAATCAACTATAACAGAGCAAGAAAAAGCCCTCAAGAGTGACCTCTTTGAGCTTCACCCATTATCTGCTCGAACACTCGCTGTGCTCTCAGATTAGAGCATTCAGAAAATGCGTCGGCTGATACACCTATAGGGATGTCCGGCGACGGCGGCTTCTAGAACTATTACTGCCCTCTGCTCCCAGGCTACCCTTTACCTCCCGCTCTTTGCCTCCACCCCCTACCCAGCCGATGCCGTAGTAATTTCTACTGCATTAGTAAGAGCTTTCTGAATCGATTTCTACAGACGAACTTTCTAGCAATCATTATAGAGTCGTTATGAAATCCATAATGCAAAGCATGTAGTGAGCAAACTGATGCATGTGTAATATTGTCCTTAGCTTAATGTCAATTGTGGTTTGATTACACTAATGTTCATACAATTTATTTATATTTCATTCTATATATTGTATGAAATAAAATATCCTTACTTATTAATTAAACTGGCTGGTCCATCAGAAGTTGTTCTACATTTTCTTGTGGTGACTTGTCCGTATAGTTACTGCCCGCAGTTTTACTAGCATGGACATAGAGTTTTTTTTATTTATTTTGTATCTGTCAATGTCAATTTCAATCCTGGATCTGTTTTTAATTCCGATCCCAGTAGCACTATTTGATTCTCATTCCGTCTCTATACTCGACCATAGACCTGTTCTCAATTTTGGTCCCACTCCCACTTTTGATTCGGATCCTGGTCGCGTTTTCGATTCTGTACCTCGTTTCGCTTTTAATTCCGATTCTGCTACCAATCACAGTCACAATTTAAATGAAATTGGGAATAAGTATCAAAATAAAATATAGGCAACATTACTTGAGGATAGTATACCTTTCTATGAGTAAATGAATTTTTAGAATCGATGTATTAGTTCGATTCAATTCGATTTAAATGAATATCCAAAATCCGTCACAATAACTCCAAAGATATAACAAACGTCAAATATATAAATGATAGCAATAGTACACTGCTAATGGATGACGAACGTGTAAGAAACATATGGGCCGAGTATTACAAGCATCTACTAAATGTGTCCCATACCAGAAACCGCAAATACACCAAGCCGGAGGTGACAGTGGATCTCCTTATGATAGTATGATAGTATCCCCTGGTAAGATCAAAACAGCAGTACAACGAATGAAAAACAATAAAGCTCCAGGGCCGGATAAAATGCCTGTAGAAGTTTGGAATTCCCTTGAAAATAATGGAATAGCTTGGTTGTACAAGCTGTTCAACACATTAATCCAGGGATATTCCATATCACATTCTTGGCGTAACAGTTTTCTTATTCCATTCTATAAGGTACAGGGGACATTAGAAACTGCAGTAATTACAGAACTATAAAACTGATGTCATACACTCTAAAAGTTTGGGAACAAATTCTAAATAGTAGAATAAAGCATATTATAAATCTTAGACAGAACCAATGCACGTTTATGGCTGAGAGGAGCTCCTCATACGCTATACAGACGATTCGAATTCTGATACAGAAGGCTAAACAAATCTTCACATGGTTTTCATGGACTTGGAAAAGGCATTTGACCATGTTCCACGGGACCTCATTTGGGAAGCACTCAGATCGTAATTGGTCCCAGAATAGTACATCAACCTTATTCAAGACATCTACAATGCCGTTACTACTCGAGTATTAAGTCCAACAGGCAAAGACGAAACGTTTGAAATTGAAGTCGGGGTGCACAAAGGTTCCACACTTAATCCTCTGCTTTTCAACACTACAATAAATTATCTTACAAAGCTATGTCAGAAGCCACTGCCTTGAAATATCCTTTACGCTGATGATGTGGTTTTGATTTTCAACGATGTAGAAGAGGTGGTCCAACAGAACTTCGATGACTGGATTGAGGCTCTAGAAATGAAACGGTCTTAAAATAAGTCGAAAGAAGACGGAACATATATCTTACGTTTTTGATAATTTCACTAACCCCAATAACATTTATATTTCGATAGGAAGTGACTACCCGCTACCCTTAGTAGCCCAATTTAAGTACCTGGGATCAATAATTAATAATGATGGTGAAATCGAAAAAGATGTTACTCATAGAATTACAACAGGATCGATGAAGTTGAGACAACTCACAGACGTCATGTGCGATAGGAAAATGCCAGTTAAAATTAAGGGTCACCTGCGATTAGACCTACTGTTCTGTATGGAGTCGAATGCTGAGCAACCAACAAAAATAAATCACACGCAACAAAAATGCGCATGCTTCGCCGGTCAGCGGGAGTCACACTATTAGATAAGATTCAAAATCAGTACATAGTCGCCCCGATAGTCGATAAAGTCAAAGAAAAGCGTTTTCGGTAGTATGGGCACGTGCAAAGGCGCCCACCCGATCATATGTTGAAGCTTGCCCTAAAACCGCCTACGGGGATAGTCTAGTTCTCTTTGAATTAAAGAATAATTGAAATATAAATTCATCGATGAAGCCGGGAGTAAATTTTAGATGCCTACTTTACTCATTAATAGTGCAAATATCTATTAGTGAAATAATTTTTAGAATCGGTTCATTAGTTCGGATCAGTAATAAAATACACGGATGAAACCAGGGATAGACGCTAGTTTTTTTATTATAAACCTTCCCCGGAGTGCTTACAATATCTTACGAAAGTTTTAGTGTAACCAGTTTAACAGATTAAGAATGCATAGAGAACAAACACGTTTACATTTATTTTTATTTAAATACATAGCTGCCGCCTGTAGCTCCTACTTCGTGAGCATAGACCGGTTTCCTACACATCGTCTATCGACTGACGGCGCCGCGTCCATCATGGTTCCGATCCCGCTCCTCGTTCTTGATTTCATCTCGATCTATTCCTGATTCCAGTTTTGCTCCCGATTTCTATTTCTATACCACTTTCGATTCGATTCTAATAAATTATCCTATTTTTAAAGGTTTTTATTTTCAATAAGGAACCCTAAAAAATATCGCGATAAAAACTATCTTAAATGTACCCCAGTAAGCTCCTCTACCATCCAGTGAAAGCAGCATCGTAATCTGTTCAGTCGTTTCGAAGTTTACCGGACAAAGAGATAGACAGACAGATAGAGAGGATTATTTTCTTTCATACAAACCTGGTCCTGACAATAGCGAACACAACAAAAAAAAATATCCAATTTGGTGCAGTCGTTCGGAAGTGATGCGCCTGCATACATTTTGGCGATCCATTTTTATGTATACAGATTAATGGTATTTTTATACAATATCTTAATTGATAAATTACTATTACTATTTGTTTATTTATCTAACTCTTGTGATAAAAGCTTTCAATATTAGAAAAAAATACCAAAATGTTCAATAAAAATATAAAGATCTTAAATAATTATTAATATTGACCCATTTCCTTATATATAACAATACTACATCTAAACAGATTCAACTACAACAAATAAAACCAAATTCGCCCCACATCGACCCTCCCGACCTCCGACCTCTGCTGCCGCCCGGCCCCTGCCGGCACAAGTTGAAACGTCTGTGTTACGGGTCGAGTGAGAGAGAACCGCATTCGAGTTCGTACGTTCATCCCATTAATGCGTTACGGTTTCATTGCCCCGCTGCTGAACATTACCCTTCCACATTCTTTTTGACGTGGATTTAAATTCCATGCCTCGCCCCCTGTCTTTGCATGGGATAGCAGTTGTGAACAGTGACGGTGGCGAGAAAGCATCCCACCAGAACTTTGATGCATATGTAATCGATGGCGTTCGACGATGGAAGGAGATATCATTCGACGACATATGTCCAAGCTTTTTTTTTGGTATATCTTAAAGCAAGAGCAGTCTCTTAAACTTAAATTGATATCTCCCGTCGCCACAAACGGAATGTCTGAATCATAATTTACTTCATAGGACGCCGCGTTTTCATTATCGACTTACGGACCGAGAAGAGTTTGTTATTTGCGAACTTATAGTAGAATTTTGACTGCGGGTTCGCTGATGCCACAAACGGCGATCTGTTATGGGCATTTTATTTCAAATCGAAGGTGCGGTTTGGACAGCCACTGTCTCTGATGCGGCGATATAATCCAGTAGTTACAAGTTAACGTGCTCTCCGTGTCGACCGAACGCTTTGATCCGACTTCGTTCAAAATTTCACCGGTCACTTTTTAGTTTCAGGTAAATTCTTCACCACTTCGCCCGAGGCACTCTTCACCTCACCCCTTTCTCCAACACGCTACGTATAAAAACCGCCTGACGCAATCCCGTGTAATAAAATTAGTTAAATAACTTTAGTTCGTTGTTTCATGGCTCTATAGTACAGTTCAGCCAATTTATGCTGCCGTCACGCGACCGGGACGCGACGTGTCACGCGATGCGTACTACAATTATACGCCCAACTTAAGTAATATTGGCAAAGTTGTGCATATATTTGGCATTCCTATTGATATTTCAGGTACAACACAGCAACACCACCGAGAAACTGTAATTGGTGTGAAAATAATAATAAAAAACGTCTTAAAAACAGAACAGTTTTCAAGCGGTTGAGCTATTTTCAAAGTCGAAGAATTCGAAGTTTCGATTCAGTTTAACGTTTTAAAGCATCTTACAAATTTTGGTATCATTTCAATATTTAGAAAATTAAGATCTATAAAACTATTAATTCTTGTCATTTTCCACAAAATAAAAATTCTTAAATCAAAAAATCAATATGGACGATTAGTATACCTGTTGACGCTATTTATGATGGTTAAGTCAGTTAGATTATTGTCAGTCAAAAAAAAAGAAAAAGATTTGATAATGAAACCAAAAAGTACCCCTCGAGTTTGAACTCTTTCGTTTTGTTTTGACGAGTCTTTTGCCCTTACATTTTATAACGATGATCTGATGATGGAGCCAGAAAGTATATAATAGAACTGTAGTTAATTATGCAAAAGTATAACAGTTTCCACTAATCAGTTAATAATAAATAAAGTTTTCCAACAACAAAAATTATAAAACCGACTTCAAATAGCTCTTAAAGTGATACGTAATAATAATAATTTTTAAAGCCCACTTAAAATATTTAAACACGAAAAATTATTGATAATTAAATACTAATCAATATTTTTATTTTTGTATCGGTGGTAGCCTAAACAATTTTAATATAACGTAAAATAATTCCTTTATATCTTACTTAACTATTGTGTACTATATATACTTAATGTCAAACGCAAGCCTTTGTAATGCAAAACCAACCGGCAAGGACAGCTTGTGACGCGTGACGACGCATAAGCAAATTTTCATCGGCTCGCACAGACTCCACAAAAAGAAAAATTATTAAGTAGGTGTTGCGCATATTTGATTAACAATAATTTTATTTATATAAATTTCTTACATAGCCTTTAAAAACCTTTGTAGTTTAAGGGCTTTTTCCAGTCAGTTTTTTTTTTGGTAAAATTTAATATTTTAACATGCGACCAATTTCGTCTGCATAGAAAGAATTCGTTTTGTTGCAAAATAATAATTTCCTCGCTTTTCTCTTTCCATCGACTACAAAGAGCCGGTAAAGAATTACAGCCATTAGCGATTTAATTAAAACCAGCACGCAGCTCCTTAATCACCGGTAAACAATACGAGGTCTCGCGGACCGCTGAGACGGCGCATCGGATAAGGCTGTATTTACGTCGTAGCTGACGAGTCCCTGATCACCCACTCTGTCGAGATGTGTTAGCGCAAAAGAACTTAGCGATCGCCCATGGAAGCCCGTTATCTGTGTGCTCGCTCTGTGTCACTATGTCCTCGGCGAGTCTGATGTTCGTGTACTGTGTTTCTGTTGACAATCCCTTTGTTTTGACAAGGCCTCTGTTATATCCCGATATCTCATAACGCTCCGAAGAAGGGCCGATAGATAAATCGGTCGATCGGAAAAATATGAATCGTCGTGGAAGAACTCTCGCATGTACAGTCTATCATGAGTACGTACAGTTAGATTTCGTGGAAACCACGTAGGTCAATATCGTTGGAACGGAGCGCCGGTGAGCGGACAGCTATAGCGCTACCTTCGAACGCGAAGATACCGGGTTTGAATCCCGATGACAGAAACTACTGTGTGTTCTTAACTGAAGTCAAATTAAAATACTCGTTCGATGCTTCGAAGACCACACCAAGCCATGGGCTCCGGACGTTGCGGCCGCTTTGGTTGCTGTTCGACTTCGCTGTAAAATATATATCTGTCCTTCCTCGGCACTTTTCTTGCAAAACAAAACGATTTTCTGTTGAGTATTTAGTATAGTTACGAATAAAATAATTTTTACAGTTTTCGAATGCGTCGTGGTCTTTATACAACAAAGAGCGGTAAGCCAGTGACGTATGTACTTTCTCGTTAGGAACGTAGGTAAGTCAATAAAATTTTTAGCACAACGATTAGAGTGTGCAGGCGCCGTGTTCGTATTGTCTTTGATTTTGGACGACGGATGACTTCATTAGACGGCGATTACGAACGTTTACAACGGTCGTTAGTTTCCAACCCGCAGTGAACTAGCATGGACGGCTTGAATTTAAAAAAAACCTCACTTTAAAATAAAAAGATTATATATTAAAGATACGTTTGCTCCGATATATTTTAAAATAATGTAATATTATTAGTTTGGAAAGACCTCACTTTTGTATTACAAGTAGGCGTTCTTACACCACCGTACACTTTATGCCGCATTTTCATAGAAGACTGTTTGCTATTACAATACGTTCAAACAACTAAATTGAAACATATGTATGTATATACACACACAACTGACTAATCTGCACAACTCATAATGCGAAACTTTTGAAAGTGCTTTAGGATCGAAAAATTTTGTTCGCCACTTGTCAGCAACTATTTCTATCGCTGTACAGTACGAAAGAGTAGTAGGTAGTACACGAAAATGGAAAAAATTGCATATCACTTTACAGATATTTGAATGAAGATTAATTCGGTCATCTTCAATGGTTTTTTGTGACAGAAACGCGCAAAAACGTCAGAGTAGTTTACAAAACTTGCCGTCAGTCAAGGACGGATGTGAAACTTGAAAAAACACATTCACTTGCAAAAAATCCATTAATTTAGCTTTTTTTGTTAGCTTTACAGCAAGTATTTGAAATGGCTATCTACTTTTATGTCGTTAAATTATATTTTAGTTGTAAAAACGACGAGTGGAGCTCTAACAAATAGAGGTCTTATTTGTGAGAGTTCCACCTCTCGAAATCTCTAGAGACTTCCAGTAATAAGTAAATTTATTTTTTCTTACTTGTCTGTTTTGCAGAGTAATAGTTGCAATAATAGAGTTTTGGGTTGTAATAGTTGCAATAATATACTCTAAATGGCACTTTTATTTTTTTTTATTTCTTATCAAAATTTAAATGAATACTATGAGGCGTGCACTTTTGGATTTTCCAATTTTTCTTTATTTATTGTGTTTTTTAGTATAAAAAGTGCTTTATGAATTTCGAAGCATTCTTATAAAATAAGTGGCGTTTCATCAATAGATAATATTATTTTCTATATTTCTATCAATTCGTATCATATCATACACAAAGTCATCAAACGATATTTAAGATAGTAATTAATTGTAGCCGATGAACCAGAAAGGTTAACTTTTCAACAGTGCTTTTTCAAACGTATATTACCAAATAGCAAATATACCTAACTGGAATATACCTAACTATTAATGCTGAAAGCATATTTTTAATCGTAAACCCTCCGATTCGGTCAAGCAAATAAAGGGCTACCAACCCTTGACGACTTGAAACGAATAAATCTAAACTTCTGAAAGGCACAATGACAAATTTTCCTCAATATAAACCTATTACGAGCACTGGTCCCTGATTTTCAATTAAAATTTTACTTAGTTTTCATTGAAAATAGGCGACATCTCCTTCATCTCGACAAAACTTTAGTACAATTTACAATTTAATTGCAACTAAGTTTGAAATTAGGGTCTTTATTGTCTATGAATTACAGCGTTACTTATAGGGACGAAAAAGTTCTTCAACTAACTAGATACTTTTTGCCACACAAGCAAATGTCATCATTGTCAAGGTTTGGTTCCATTAGTGTCACGATGGTAGTGACAATAAAGACCGATGTCTAAATTACACTTAAATTACTTTTTAAGTGTAATTTAGACATCGAAAATTATCATTTTAAATATACTTGTAGATGTATCTGATATGTGATATAAGTAAATATGTTTCACCAGATAAAAACAATAGAAATATTTAGCTTTCATATGTTTATAGTAAAGCAGTTGTAGCCTAATTTAAGTATTTTTCGTGTTAGAAACTATTTATGTGTATAAAGTGCTTAGAATGCATACTTACTACCACACAATGCATTATAGTGTACAACGCTTAACCCACTGCGTATGTCACTGTGCGATCTGTATCTCCGCTAAAAACAAGGGACTAAGTCATATGAATACTCTCTAAACTGGCTCAATAGAGTCGGAAGCGTCATGTGTCGTTGATAATGCTAGTGAATATTTTACTAGTCGCCGGTTTACCTTCAAGACAGCACATAATTACGTTATAACCGAATGTCAAAATAGATAGAGGAATACACCTAGATCACTACTTGTCAAGCTCGCCCCTCTGCTTCGTGATAAATAACTTTAAAGCTAAACTCGACTGGAACTCACTGGAACAGCCTTCAAGTGACGCCGCGCAGCATGGTGTCGGCGGCGACCGCAGTCTCTAAACGAGTGTTCCGGCCTCTCGACCGGGCCCCAGTTAACCGAGTTTGTTTAAAAAGGACATCCCTGAGCTCGGCGGACGTCACCACGCCGAGGGCGGTGCGCGGCGTGCCGCCCTACGGCGCCTCTAAAATTTACATTCGCACGAGGAGGGAGGATGTTCGGGCTCATCTCGTCCCCCCTCGAGGCCGCTGCGGCACGGCGCCGTCCGTCCGGCTGTCCGCGGCGGCCGGAGGGGGGCCGGTCTATATTAATTTTCCGGTCTTAATTAACTCGGCCAATTTACATTCTTTCCTTTGCGAAAATATTTTCTAAAACATTATTAGGAGTGTCCAAAGAGCTCGTCTCCGCTTGCACGCGACGTCTCCGTCTCGTTCGTACAAATTGAAATTCTTTCTGAAAGATGAGTTTTAAATTGAGTTCTGTAATTAATAAAACTCCAAGGTAAAATCGTCTTATATACTCGTCTGAAGAATTGAATAAAATCTTGTTGAAATGGAGCAACGTAGAGGTATTAATTAGTATTAAATATACCATATTTATAAGTGACACATAAAAGAGAAGAAGAAACATAAAATTTGATAAAAATTGAGAATAATTAAAATCGGTTAGAAGATAACGAATTGTATGTCATCAGCGATCAGAATTTTTTTGTCTTAAAATAGGTGAAACAAAGTTTTACGTGTATTTATCAAGGTACGACTTGAATTTTTACGTCTTTGTTCTTTAGAAGATACTTCTTTTGCCTGATTGGCCATTATAGACACTCGTCACCTTCATTATTCTTGTGTAATAATCGCTTGTTCAAAAAAGTAATCGCTCCCAGCTCTCCCTCAAATGAGATAGCTTCAATTAGTAAAATGGACGAGGGGCGGTGTACAAAGTACTCAGCGCGTAGGCCATGACAATGGGGCGATCGATTGGTGAGTTTTTTTAACTTGAAATAAAACCACACGTCTCCTGCCTCGACGAGCACGCTAAGCCTTCATCGGCCGCCGGTATTGCCATAACGGCGTATGAGCGGTCGCCGGCAACACCTATCCGCATGGGGCCATCGCGGAGACTCAAGGATCAAGGCCCTCGTTCTAGCATATAAGATCGTAGGAGGGAATTCGAGAATGATTTTTTCCCCGCCTCTGCAGTGGGGCGGTACAAGCCTGACGCGACAATTGACAGAACAATAACCTGTTTTGGGACCGGGAATTCGGGAAAAGGAATGGAATAGAGGAATAGAATTGGAAAATAAAACAAGCAAACCTTGCACAATTTGATAATTTAATGTGTAATTTTTTGGTGTCCTGCTCCCCGACCTTATCAACAATGATATTTCTGAGCTCCCTTTTTCGAATTCTCTAATATTAATTTTACTCAATTCGACTTTTTATGTTTTCACGCGACTTAGCACTACATGGCCGTCGTCGCGTAGAATGTACTAACTCTACTCTTGCTAGGTGACAAAGGACATCATTCAGCGTTTATACATTTCCGGACTAAGTAACAAAATTTTTGATTTGTCTTATTAGAGCATGCTACTCTATTAATTACCTCCTTTTTATAGCATTATTAAGAAGAAAACGAGTATGCGAGCCACCAGAGCATAGGTGATCATCGCAGCACATGCTCACTCGCGACTCCGGAGGAGTCTCCAGTGCCCAGTGCACTGCCAGCCTTTTGGGTAGGAATAGGATATCTATTAGAGGAAATAGTGGTCTGATGAAGAAGGGGGGGGCTGATGTAAAGGGGAGCCGGCTGGTGAAGGGAGATTGTGGGATGATAGAAGGTGAAGAAGGTCCCCACCGGAACTCTCACACACTTGACGAAATGAAACTATTGCTTGACGCCAGTGTTCTGTGAGTGGTACAGCACCGACCGAGCTGGACCACATTTAAGTGCTACAACCAAGTTACCCACAGTATGGCTCTACAACAATAGCTTCTTCGGAAGTATAGCTGTAAAATCTTTTTTTTTAATTTCTCATATGATCGAAAAATCAATATTAACGTATTTCTCTTTATAAATTCATAAGAGTTATGTAACAAATAATGTATTTTTATTTACGAATTTAATTATCATCATCGTAAATATGTTTTTATATGTCTCTAAAGTATAAATCCGCTACACTATTTATGATGGATTAAAAATTTTACTTTAGTTGATTTTAACCTTCAATAGTACCTAAGATGTCCTCAAATTCGTAATTTACAATTATGCAAAAAATAACGGACTCGATAATCAGTTACCCTTTAGTACAAAATCATTCACAAACATTTATTTTGGAATAAAAATGTCATTAGTTTAATTTGTTTAAAGTATACTAAAACAATTTCACTTCTCAAACCTATCAGTTAACTTATAAAAGTGCATCAGCAGAGAGTGGCCTTTAGAGTGTAGCTTTGTCTTATAGTAACAATTAAATATAATCACATATTCCAACCTAATTCGTGTAACATAATTTTGTTTTTAAATTTACTGACATTTAAATTAAACACTTTCAGATTCAAACTAAAATGTGCAGGTAATGCTTCTTTTTTCATATTTTAATATTTTACATACATTAATTTATTCATAAACTATCGCTATAATCAATTTATATCACATCGCAATTACTCTTTTACATTTTTATCAGGGTGAGAGAAATCTACTTTGCTGATTTAATTCCTTACAACTTTGACATTCTACTGCGCCGAAACGCCATCCCATATATGGGTTCAGTAAACGAAAATTCGTGTTGCAAGAAAACGGACGTCACAACGACAACAGCACGCTCTTGAATTCCAAAACGGAATAGCTGGAACTGGAAATTGCCAGGTAAAGTTTTGAACTTTCACCTCCAGACCGACCGTCAGAAGCGCTGAAGGAGCTGTGCTACCGATCCACTTCTATTCCTACGTGCTATTGTTGTAAATAGCCCTAAAAGCGAGATCTAATAATTGGATTTGCATGAATATTATCAGACCTAAACTGGGATAATTATTCTATTACCATGAATACGATGTTCGAAATGGGGTCCTTCGAACATAATGACGCAGTAAAATACGCAGTTTCAAATCTAACCCCATTTGTACTGATTCAAACCTATACATATGTAGGATGAGCATACCTTTATGCATAAGAGGATTAAAACAGGGTCGAGGTAGGCTGCATCTTTCGCACGACGAGATTTTATCGCTGTCGGTGCCCAAGCGCAGGAAAAATACGTGACGATAGATCCCATCACCAATGTTTATGATCTCAGTGATCTTCAAATTCAGACCTTAATATGTTCTAATATATTTGGCTGTATTCTGTTGAACCGTAAATGAACACCAGGTTTCTATATGTGCGAGGTTTGATAAGCGTATATATCTCGTGGAATAGAGCGATTTCTTTATTATTCATGAATACATCTAGGCTGTCAAACCTCAACATTTTCCTCGGCGCCGTCGCGTTTGTTTTGTGTGACGCGAATCCTCAATTTACTTACTACACGCACGCGCCGTAGCTAACTTACACTCGTGTACGCGTGGCTTGTGATGCGCCAAATATTCCGAGTCCTCGCAGTAGAACGTCCATGACGAAAGCTCAAACTGTTGGACAATCAATAAAGCCCTTTTTATAAGGGGCCATTCATTAATTACGTAAGGTCCCCAAAGAGGAGAGGGGGTTTAAAAAATCTCTACGTACCTTTATCTCGGAGGAAGTGGAGTAAAAGCCATTTTTACGTAACATTATAAGTCGAAATGACCGTTTTCTAACTTAGAGTGATAGATTTTTGGACACAGAGTTGGGTAAAATAACTATGAGATCTATTTTTTTATGTACGATTAATTTTCTTTATGTATATATTTTTATATTTTTTTTATTTAATTTGCTTGTTTTCTTACACTGCGATTATTTCATAACATATGTTCAATTATAATATAGATTTTGCAAAGATTAGATAATTATCTGAGTTTTACAGTAATTGATCTTTCTCCAAAACCAGTTAAAATCTTACGTAAGGGCGAGGAGGAGTTTATGTGCACTTACATGGTAATGGGGTAAAACAGTCAAAATCGTCCTTGCATAATTAATGAATGACCCCTCATCATTTGAAATGTCCTTCCTGTCTAACCTATCGGTCTAATGTCCCGATCGAACAGTTCACAATTTAAGTTAATCATAGTCACTTTGATTAAGGGCCTTAATCCCTTCGCGATGGCTCAGCGCGGGCTGGGGCCTATTAGCGATCGTTGTCAGCTATGCGGCGACGGTATCGGACTGAAGGCTTAACGTGAACGTTCAATGTGGTTTACTTCAACTAAGTTGTAGGGTAATTTACCTGATGCGGATACCCTCACATCGAAAAGGAATACTTTGCCAATCGGCCATACACTGAAAAAAATGTTTCTAACCAAGTTCGAATTTGGCTTGGTTAAATATATTTTGTTGTAATAACTGAATAATTCGTTGTATTAACAAATAATATATGCGATTTAACCAATCGGATCAATCGTACCAACATACAGGTTGGTTATGACAACCAAAATATTGATTCGCTCAAAATCAACAATCAAAATTCATTATGTTATTCAAACTTGTGGTTGGAATGACCAATTTTTTTTTTTCAGTGTAAAGACCTACTTAATACATTATATTGTATGCGCGCAACAGTTTTGACGTGCGTTTTTTTAGTCTCACTTGGTTACACACTTTACTGACTTACGCCCGCGACTCCTTCCACGCAGATATATAACGAATCTCTTCTTTTTTCTCTGCTTCGACAATTCATCGTATCGACTACACGCCCCGCGATGTAACGTACCAACCAAAAATTGGACCATAAAATATTAATAAATTTATTTTAAATCCACGCAGACAGAGCTCGAGGTGAAAACTAGCGTTAGTGTTAATGTTTATCATTTACGATGTCATCATTTTATCCACATGTGCACACACTCATCCGAACAAGAAATCCGATGTGCGTTGCCGTTGCCGTTGCCGTATACTGATACGGCAACGATATGATTACGATACGATACGAGCGCGCCCACACCTTGCGCAATTATTCTTCGAATGAAAATTACTACTGATAATTAACAGTATAAATTGAAATAATAAATTGAAAAATAAATTGAATTATGAATTGAAAAAAAAATGAAAGCATCTATTATATTATTCAAAGCATAATACACAATTATTTATGTTAATAGTAAAACAATTAATTCGTCATTTAAGAAAATATTGAAAATAATTATGTTATACAATAAAATTTTTAGTAAGATTGATTTTCTCTATCGTTGACGTTATCTTGCGTAATGTTTATCACAAGAACAATAGCGGTATCATTAAACACTGAAACAATTGGTTTATGGTAACTAAAATATGATACATGAATGTCGGAAGATACATGTGTGATAAAACGTGAAAACATCGCATCAATAATTGTACCATATCTAGTTGTCCCTAGTGTTCTGTCAGAAATTAAATCTAAGTTCAGTTCATCTTTCAGAAATTGTACTAAACGGAAATCATCTTCTTTATTAAAATCAATATTAAAATCTCCACCAAGTATAAGTGGAAGTTCATGGTAACGTTTCTTAAATAGTTTTGAACCCCCTTCTGTATACACTAACAATGATTCGTGGAGAAAATCTATTATATTTGTCACATTCTGATTGATTGAAATGTAAACAGTAACCATGACGATTTATTTATTTCAGTACCATGACGATGGCGTAACGTCATTTATCTAACACTTGATTTTACTCCCATAAAATTCCATACCCCGGGCCTAAATATGAAATCGATTCTTAAGGAGTAAACTCCAATAAATTGTTACCTATCGTAGCGAAATGTATGCCGACACTCGTCTAGATAACGTATTTTTATACTAAAAAAGAGTCACGTGTATCGGACTAGCGCGTTAATAGCACAGACGCGCAGGCAGAGACACGTCACGTTCTATATTACGCGCGGACGTCGCGAGTGACGCGTCTCTGTGATAGTCTACGTCTATCCGGTTGAAGCCGCGGCCCTCTTTAATCACGAATAAACGGAAACGTTCACGGGACGGCGCATTCAGGGGGCGCTGTTTCGTCACTTGGACACTATTAAGTCGCTACACTCCGAATAGAGACATTTCACGCGTGTCTCGACTACAAGGAGGATTCCGAGAATTTCCCGTTAAGGCTTTTCGTAACGTTCAGCTGAGAGCATTAAATAACTTAAGCTCTTTATTAACTTGAAAAATATCAAAGGAATTAAAAAATTACGCATCTGAAAAACTTTTCTGAAGTGCGTGAATCGTTTTCGTAAGCATTAGAATACTTTTTCTGAACTTGGTTCGAATGAGTAATGAATTATTAAGCATATTTTACAAATTCCCTCATAAGGTGCTAAAATTCGTAACTGTGATAAATAAACAAGTTTAAAATTTCTTAAGCTGAATATTTAATTTAAAAACTTACGTGTAGTTTACACCAATCAAATTTATAACACAGTAGTTTCTTAAGTTTATTATCAATATACACTTCGGCGATGCTATTTTTTTAATTCCCATTTTTTACTTTTAAAATTATATCTGTATTTCAACCTTTCCGAATATTCATGTTTTTTTTCCGCAGTAGAAGTAACATAACATATTTATTTATTTCATAACATATTTGAAATAAGATTACCCCGTATTGTTAGCAGTTTACTAACTTAAGATTCCATTAGCGTTTATATCCTATCGAATATTAATAGATTATTTATTTTATCAAAAACTTAAAATTTCTGAAATAAAAATGTTGTGTATGAAGTAAGCATAACGTCCCGTTTTACGTATGTTTCGTGAGTGAACACCGTTGCTTCTTATTCGTAGGAGAAAACTCGTAATGAGTAGGGTCCGCGGTTGCTAATTCATACTTGCAATTGACTTTCCGAAACGACTTGTGCCTCATTCCATATTCCACCTAAAACGCGTTAGCCTTGAACACATTACGTCAAGATAGCTCGTTTTTTCCCAAGCGGGACAAATTATACATCCCGTCTACCAAAGCTGCAAAACGATTTACCAGAAGCTTTGTCTGAATTCCGTCGATTTTTCTTGAAAATCAGTAACATAATATTGAAACTATTTTATATGCTTTTTTATTGCCATAAAATCGATGATTTTAAATTTCATGAAGATGTATTTTTTGAAGACCTCTACGAACGCAACTTTTAAATTCTATGTTCAATTATTTTTTATTATCTTCATTTTTAATACAAAGTTTTGTTTCGTACGAATTTCCCTGGGGCGGATTGTTAAGTTGATGAGCTTCGTAATTGACCTACATACAAAGTTTGAGCACGCTTTTTTTTTTAACTTTTGTTGGGCCGAAGTTTATTGAATTAAAAATGCCTGTAATTGTCTGACATGCTCTTATATGTCTTAAATAGACTTATTTAATTCACTAATTATTTATAAGAACACTAATGAGCAAAGTATTTTTGCAAGGTTATCGAAGAATTCACATAATTATTTATAATAAAAAAAACATAACACGTAAAAAATTTCAAATAATTAGTTCAAAAACTCTAATACAATTTTAATACAAATTCCATTCCACTTTTCAATGTAATAACAATAGTTGTAATGAAAATTTTAACAATAACTTTGTGAAGGATCTTTTAAATCGTCATAAAATAATAATAAACTATTAATGACTAAGATTTTAAACAATCCACTCCTACAATACAACTTGTACATCTATATTTATTAACAGGCGGAATAAATATACTATGAAATTATTTCAAACAATATTCCTATGGGCATGATTTCAAAGTGACAACCAGGTAATTTTAATAGGCTTTACATATCATATGCTAATACTTGATGTGTCGACAGCGTCACAAATATTGAAAATTTCATTATAAAATTGGGATACTTCATTAAGAATATAAATTACTATTTCAAACCAGATGTTTGCCGCGACTTGATGAAACACGACAACATTTAAAGACACGAAATTTGTCCTTCATTTGTTCGTTGTCTTTCATCACCCATAGAGAATGCCGGATGTCACGTCATGGAGTCTTCATTAAAGCCACAATCTTTATAGCGAGATTTCTTTCTGTTCATGGACTTTATTGACTAAAAACACCAAGAAAGTTATGGACAGTTTTACAATTTTTTTTTCTATTTCACTGTTCAAAATCTAAAGGTAAGTAACCATTTGTCCAAATCTATTCAGTAGGTACTTCATATTAAAGTGAGAGAAAATTTTTAATTTGCCAGCCCCTAGTAAATGTAGCGTGATAAATTGTGTCCTAAGTTAAGTATTAGGGTACTGCTAGTTAAATAAAAAACTTTTTCAAATCGGTCCATTAGTTTTAGATTAATGCTTAAACAAACAAACTAATAATTTGTTTTAATATATATTCTGAGGTCTGTATTATGTACATAGTACAAACCACTTACTTTTACTCAAAAAAAATTTAATGTACAGATTTAGCTTACTTGTAATTTTATTACATGAACAGATCCTTTACGGTCTGTAAATAATTATAAGACTAAATGTATCAAACGAAGAATATTGCCGAATTTTTATGCCAGCTAGAAATATATGATTAGTATAGTGTTAAAAACCAACCACGTGCGTGTGGGTCACGTGCAGTGTAAGGTTCTGTCTTTTCCCGTCATTAGGTAAGGCATCATAAGGCGTTTTTTGTTTGATACTATGAACCTATCGATTGAGTTCACAGTTTAACGATTAATAACGTTTAAAAACGGGCTCACGTAGAACGTGTGTTAAGGTTTTTAGGATTTTATATTTCCATAACTTTCCGTGATTCATAAACTTATATTTACTATTTATTTTACGCAACCAACAACGTCATTTGAGTAATATTCAATGAAATTTTTATGAAATTTTGACGTGACAACGTCTTAAATTAGGTTGCGGCTGGGAGTCACTTATGAAAAAGTGTAACGCTCGGTAACGTTACGATGAGTCACCGAACGAGAGAGAGGCCCGCCGAATGCCTTGCGTCTCTCTCCCACTCAACTATGATCGGTCTGCCGCGCGCTAGAGAATTAGTGCATAGCTTGCAAATGTATTGCAAGTTATTGTATGTATATTTGTATATAAATACGTATGTATGTGTAAAGGTAAAAATAAAATTTTGTTAATATGAAATTCAGTGCGAGATTCTTTGTATAAATTAATGTTTTAAATATAATTCTTTGTATAAATAAATGTTTTAAATTGTTACTATTATTTCATCCTTCTTCCTACTATACGAATGAATATTCACATTAAAATGATTTTACCATTCAAAGTCGTTGTCACGTAAAACTTTCGCCCGTATACCGACTTTACAGGCAACCAATTTTTTGTTTTTACTTCTATGAATATATTTTAAAATTAATTAATTTATTACTCGTTAACCTGTAAAGCCTACATAACTGTAAAAATTTTACTTTTAATTTTGTAGTTATATGCTACTGTATTAAATTTTTCAAATCCTTCATAAATTACCATTAACCTGGCAAAAATGGAGACACGTAATTCTATCAAAAATGAACACTTTACAATTAAATACAACGGATCCCTAAATCGAAAAATGATTTCCACAGAACCGCATTGTTTTGAATGACCTATCTAACGATACCCTACTCCATGGGACGAATGTGAAAAAAAATTCAACCTCACTTTACGTGTAAGGGAGGCACCTTAAAAACTTTTTCTCGACATTTTATTCTACCACTTACAGCCTTTTAGTACTAAGAGTCTCTGAGCTAAGCCGAGGACAGGCAGACGGACATAGCGAAACCATAAAGATTCCTTGTCGACTACGAAACCCTGAAAAGGAAATCGCGGTCGTATAGATCACTCACGATCAAGCTTCTGAAGTCATTTCCCTTCGGATCGGGATTTCCGCAGGCGTCCGCGCCTCGAGATGTATCTGATTCGGTCACCTACTGCGGCGCCGGAATCGCTTAACCGGCGAAGACATTATTCCGGCGGAGGAAATCAAAGCAGAAATAGGTCTACACCGCTCGATTTCCGCGCCACCTCGCGCTTACCCGGTTTCCCCGCCCGGCTTGAAACCACAGCTCTATTACTTGCCAGATAGCCTGCGCACTGCGCAGTACTGAGCCGTCTTACGAGCCGTCACTCGCGCGCGCCTGGGCGATCTCGTGAATCGAGAATTGTGACAGGTTTTATGTCTATTGAAAAAGAATACGGAATTGTGACACATAACGCTCCCTTATTTATTGTTGTGACGCATTTTTATTCTTTCTGATGACGATCAGAAAAGCTTCCTATGACGACGACATCCGATGGAGAATAATTTTGTAAATCGGATCAAATACAATAAGTTCCCTAATGGTAGGATTTTTTTTGGCTTTTCTTTGCGAGAAGTTAAAAAGAAAATATTATAACCTCCTATTACTTTCAAAATTGAAAGTAATTGCTCCCTTTTAAAATAAATACGATTTCCTTTTTGCACATAGAAACAGTATTCTTATTCCTTTTATTAAACAAATAAGCACACACAGAAGATCAAACTCTTACACCGAATAAAATGCATATTTTTTCTATCATATCCGACTACCGTAAGTGTTAACTTAAGTCATGAACTCACCAACGTGTATAAATAATTAACTAGGCATTTATTGATCAAAAGTTGAATTCCCTCCAGTTACGGTTTGCCGTTCCATTAATGCATCTTAAAACGCGGCTAATATTCCCGTGAAGTTGCCAAGGCCTCGCCAGGTGGCGGGGGGCCTGCGGCGCGAACTCCACGTAATAAAATGGAAGTTCAAACTGATTAAAACTTATTAGTACACAACTTTATTTCCTTAATAAACGCCGGGGCAATCTCAAAAGTGGGTTTATTCTTCAACTTTCGGCCCGCCAAACTTATTAAATAATTTAAATACTTGGAAAGAGGCCGTTTTATTTACTTTTGAATCACTACAGGAAACAATCCCATTCAGGACTCGCAATTTAATTTCTAATAAATTACGAATCACAATGCATAATACCGGTGACAATTTATGTAAAAAGTAACAATAATCCATCCACACACGTAGCATGTACAGACGAGTATGTTTTTAGGCTAAGTGTCGTTCAAATCGGCTTTGAGCTTTGCTCAAAATGTATTTTGACAGAATATCTGAAAAACAATAATTGGATCATTTTTATACCTTTAATAATTTTGAAAAAGAACACTGTACTTTTGAGCTCGAAAATGTGAGCTGTACTTTCCGAGCTCGTCAACACTATTATACTCATATGCACTAAATCATCGAAATAGAAAAGCATAGAATTATACCGTCGAACATATTTACATTTATTTGTGTCATACAACTTACACAAATGTAAATGAAGATGTACGAGATATTTTTAAATCAAATAAATATCTTACAAAGGATCTTGTTATTATCTTGTTTAGATGTAATTTCAAATGACAGTGTTATTTATTAACCGAAGAGCAAGAAAGAGAAAGAATGAAGATACTCGTTGACGACAGAAAGAGAAAAAATAAGGACACGTGGCGAATATCTGTACGGCGGTAAAGCCAATATCGTATGCCAAGCTTACTACGAAGCCAATTTCATTTGGTCATTTTGTTTATGTAGGAATACTTCTATGCTTTTCTATTGTGATGCACTGAACACTCATAAACACTGAAAACAATGTAGAACTTTTGGGGCTGACATGACAAAATCAGTATTTGTCCAGATACCTTATATTCGACGAAAGTACCTACAACCGACCAACCTCCTGTAATGTATTATTCATACTAAAAAGAAGTTTCAAATCAGAAATAGACATACACGGACTCTTTTTTCCTTTTATTTAACTTCGTAAAACATACTTTTAATAATAATAATAAACGCTTTATCAAAATATTCGCTGAAGTGCATGATACACTTTTTCCATTACAAACTTAAGCTCCTAACGTTTGACTCCACTAAGCCTCTTAAGACCAAGCGATTATTCCGTGAATGGTCCCTACGAATATCCCGATCAAAGTGGCTAACGGTGATGGCGTGCACTGTTGTTTTTCCGTTAGTGTTCTAAGCGCTGACGTAAGTCGGCAAAGGAAATGCCAACGACGTGCTATCAAATGTCAAGCGCTCCGTTAGAATTTTCACTGTGACCAGTTTCAGAATTACATTTCTCCACTTAATTTGGAACAAAAGAATAAATTCTAAGGGTTTTTAAATATAAAAACGTTTTCTATACTAAGACAACACTGAAACGTTATGAAACCGAAAGGGGTCAGAGACGGGTGCACGTCCGAAAACAAACTAATTTCACGATCGGCCAAAGTTCAAGCATCCATAAAGTTATCCAAACTCGGGATAATCACTCAATATTTGCGCCCTCGAGACGGAAGTTGAATTTATGGGCCCCATGTTCCATTACAACTTTGTGCACTAGACCCGCAATCTCGCGGAGGTAATACGATGAATGTAATCAACTCTTGTCATATCTTTTAATTTGATTCTGTATGTAAGGGCTCCGAATATTTTGTTTTTTATTTATTACGTTTTTTATCATTCCCTATTTTAATGAACTCACATGTTAATTGCTGGCAATAATTTAATGAAATCTAACGACTTATGATCCATCTAACAAAATATATAGTGATTATTTAGTTTTGTGGAGTCAGTATACTTTCTTGAGGGTGGTAGATATAAAAGTGGTGGCTTGGTGGTCAACGCAAATTATGACAAATTATCGATTGCAACCGCCGTTACCACACCGATGGTAACAGACTCTGGATTTCGCAAGGACCTCCATACTGACCCGCAAGGAATCAACATGGAGGAGTCGAGTTTCTAATGCCGTTTTGCAATGAAAGTTGTACGATAGTACGCCTTCCATGATGTATGCTGTAGCCGCTGTGGATGAAAAAAACTGACACCTTAAACATCAAAAATAATCTATCTTTTTAATCGCGACATTCGTCAAACCACACCCTTCACTCATATATTAGGTCGAGGAAAAAGTTTTTTCGTATTTCATAAGTAAAAAGTTGCAGTAAAATTTCATTGATTGTGCTGTATGTGTCTGGCTAGTTTCGATTCCGTTAAACAGATGACATTAAAAAAAATAAACAGTAAAACGGTGTCCCGCCATTTTCCTATAATTTTCTTGTCCACCAAAATGAGTGAATCTAACACTTTCAAGTTTTATTACAGAAAGGGGAAAATGCAACACTAGCCGCAAACAAATGTAACGTTTATAGACCTAATGAAATGTCAAAACTGGTTCAAGCGTTTTCAGTCCTATAATTTTGATGTTAAAGTTAAACCACGATCTGGTCGACCTGTTACGGAGATAGTCGATGTCATTTTGGAAAAACTAAAGCAAACTCAGCATTTTAGTTTTTACGACATAGCAGCAGAGCTGGAGATTGAGCCCAAAACAGTTTTGACCAATTTAAAAAAATATATCTAAAAAAAGCTCGTTACTCGGGATCTACTAAAAGAGTCTGAAAGAACACTAATAAAGTGTGTACTCATTTGCGATTCTCTATTGAAATTTAACGACACCGAACCGTTTTTAAAAAGATTGATCACTGGCGATTAACAATGAATTGCCTACGACAAGAACGTGCGAAAAAGACAGCGGCCACAAGGCAAGCACTCTCCACAGGCTATAACGAAACCCGGATGAACTCGCAATAAATTGGTGCTATGTGTATGGTGGGATTGGAAGGGCATTATTTGTTATGAGCTTTTACCGCCGGGTAAAATCATCAATTCGGATCCCTCAATCTTCGAAAGGCTTATGCGCCTCAAGCAAGAAGTAGAGAAAAAACGGCCAAAATTGATCAACATTGAGTGCTGAAAGAACACCCACAGATTTTTACCTGTTTCGGTCCTTACAGAATTATTTAATTAGTGTTAGTTTAACATCAAGAGAGGACTGTCAATACTACTTGTCGCGATTTTCTGATCAGAAGTCCCGAAACTTCTACAAGAATGGCATTATGTCACTACCTACAAAATGGCAAAAAGTTGTTGAACAAAATAGCGTATATAGTATAACAAAATGTAAATAAATTATGATGAAAATTACCTTGACTTTGTATATAATATACGTAAAAACTTTTTCTCCAACCTAATTTTTATTTATATACTCATGGTGAAGGATACTCTACACTTACTTCACGGAAATTTATAATTCGTTGACTGTACTGTTTTCTAGCTTCTCCTGCGAAACCCACACCTGCATTATGGTATATAAGTGCAGGCAGTATAATTTCATACATATCAACCATTATAGACAATTAATCACATATTCTGCGAAATGCTTGTGCTATACATTGGGTGATGTGTAACCTTATACATAAAGTTAAAAAAATAGATTGAATAAATATAACATCTTTTCAGAAAACATATTAACAGTATATATTATATATTAACTAATTATTTGAAGAGTTTCGTGATATTTTCCTTTTCATTGTTATAAATGAAATGTTTTATAACAGAAAGAACACAAATTGGTTTACAATTTTAGTCCATTCTCTCGTGTGCTTGCAGAATACTTAGTTTTAAAAAAGATAACGTTTTTCATTCAACAAAGAGAAAAATTATAAAGTGAGCTTAACTATCTACAAAAACATTTCATTTTAATTACTCCATTTAAGCAGTATCGTAAAACTTATTTTATATTAAATTTATTAAAAAAATACAGATAATTGCCTGCATAGCTGTAAAATAAATTTAACTACAAATAATGCACGTGCCACAACAAATTATTCCCGATAGAGTCTCGAAAATATGGATTGCAAAACTAATATCGTATTAAATATTAATAAACAAATATTGTTTTTTACCGAAAACTACATAACATCTAGCTACAATACAATAACGCACGAAGACTTGTTATTGCTTTAAATTAAAAGTTCCTTCTCGTCTGAAAACTACTTCTCTAAGGCGACAGTAAATCAAACAAAATTGAAGCGGACGACAATCGTGAATAAAAATTTTTTTTTTATTCCAATCGGATCCAGTTT
>BGZK01000975.1:0-234878 GCA_005406025.1 Eumeta japonica | reverse complement strand
ATAGATATTTGATAGGTATTTACAATATGTATTATCTCGTGGCAAACACACCTCGAATTTGAGCTGACCTGAATTAAGTATTTGCTGTTGATGAAAAATTAAATCACGCAAGCCGACTTAGCCTAAACGATTCTAGGTATAAGATGAAGTGAGTTCTATTGAATATATGTAGGCATTGTTGCAGTGAGTGATGTGCTTTGATTGCATTTCCCGTATATGTTTCCCAATGCACTATTGTTTACAGCTCAGGATATAAATGCAACTTCACTAGTGTAAACAAAATAAATAGATCGTAGACATGCCTATTTGGGACACGGTAGGAGACTTGTTGCTTTAATTGTGAAAACATTGTACTATGGTTGAGTACCGTTTTTTTTCGGTTGCTTGAGTTCATGTGATGGTGTGGTACATCATATTAAGGATTGTGAAAGTAACTGGTGTGTACGTGTGATGTCCGCTAGATGGCGCGAAATTCGTAACTCTTGCCCTGCTCTAGTACGAACATTCTGATGTTTTTTGAACTTAAGAAAGCATATATTTCTCTGTGATGATAATACGTCTCTTCTAGTCTTATTACTTATGTGTTCTGCTTCAGTATCAAACGAATAGCAATGGCTATGTTTAAACAATTTTTATCAATCCCACATCATCTGCTAGTTTTTGATACAATATGTACAGTAACTTGCATAGATGGACATCGTTCAGCGGCTCAATTATGAAAACTTAAATGAAGTCGTCCCAGATTCCAGTCAACTTCAACATTTTTTTGAATGTTTATTTGAGATTATTTCAGTCCGATCGCAAAGTAACATGAAAGCGCACACGCATATCTAATACGAAAAATCTCATAACACAACTTGATTGATGAATTTATTTAGTGCTACTGTCTATTTGGATGTAAAGGTAGTGTAAGCTCAGTGTAAATACAATAGCATTGGTAAAAAACATGAATCCCATTACATAAGTTGCATTTTTATTGTGATTTGACATCAACTACTATTGGCATGCATATGATTTATAGCTGGTACTGATAACCGAGAAGTTTGATTTATTTTTCATACTAAATGATTTATATTTTATGAACAACACTACATTTTTATAAATTATTATTATATTCATTTCCATACTGCATGTACGCCGGTACATGGGTATTACAGTTAAAATGGCTCGATTCAGTGTGTTGTGTATGGCGAGTCATCGTTACGATATTGCTATCAATTCGTCACAGTCTACTTCTGTAATATAATATAATACACATTTCGGTAAGTATTGCCCTTATAGATGTTGTTATTTTGACATAATCGGGCAGCAATACAAAATGTCTGTAATTAATTTTTAATGTTTGTCATGATTATTAGTAATAGGATTAATTAAGCATACTTACATTAATTTTAGCTTGAGTTCAGTTTCTGACAGACAGATCTTTGTGCGAGGTATAATATTTTTATGTAAACATTTTTACCAAAATCATGGTATTTAAAATATGAATATTCAAGATCAATCTTTACAGCTTAGGTCCTAAATTTTAATACACAAATAAAATATATATTAAACATGGAGAATTTCGAAAGAATCTTAATAGTAGCTCTTCTTTCAATAAAGATCATTTTTCTATTATCATATTTAATATGTATCAGCTGTAATACTTAATTCAGAATCTTGCTATCATAATTTATTTACAGCTGTAAATTAATTAATTACGTCGGTCCTATAGGTCACACGTTTCCTTTTACCAGTCCTTTGGGCGTCGCTGCGCACGCCCACCTCGTCCAAAGTCTCCTGGATGTACGGGGAGAAGGTGGTACCGAGGGTCCGGGGGTTCTCCCACGGGGTCCTGCATCAGGAGCATCTAGCGCGGGGTCTGGTGCCCGCGCGGGCCTGACGTCACAACCGGCACATCTCGTGCTGCGACACTGACGAGTACATCATCGCTGATACTGGATACTGAAAGAGAAAGATGTGTCAGTATATATTGAATAGAGGATGTATTTTTGAAATCAGCGAACGTTAAAATCCTTCCTAATATGAACTATGAATGCATTATAGACAAAATTAAAATACGGATAATACATCATGACATGGTTAACTTAAGACATGATTTCTTTTGTAGAACTGAGCAAGAGCTAGATTCAACCAAAACCGAAGACCATCATTACGTCAAAATTTATTTCAAAGGTGTCAATGTAATGCATGGGTTTGGATGAGAATTCAGGTCTGGTGTTTAAGTGCATCATGCATGTTTCGTTGGAGGTACTACAAGAGGCATTCACTATAAAGTGAGGACGTGGTACAAACTCTTTGGAATCAAGAAAAGGAAATATCCTGCTGGTAAAGTCAGGACTTGATTAGAATTTAAAAAAATGAAATAATTTGAATATGTTTTGTTTTTTAAAATTAAGGTTTTTCGTTTGCAGTCTGTCGTAATTGGTTGTTGAAAAAAAATTGAATCGCGGGAAATTATTTAGTAATTGCAGTCAAAAAATTTGACTACAGGACGAATTGATCAAGACCTACAGGATAATTTAGAAGAAAATGCTCCACCCTATTCCACAGTTGTCGTTGGTACGCCGAATTTAAACATGAAAGAACATCCGTCAAAGATGACCTTCTCTCGGGTCGGCCAACAATAGTGGTGACGAAGTTATGGCAAAAAAGTCGAAAAAATTGTTTTAGAAGATTGTAGTGTTCCGGTACGTTTTATAGCCGAAGAAACAAAAAAATTGACTGATAGCGTGCATGGCATTTAACACGAACGCTTAGGGACGAGAAAAATATCGGCCTACTAGGTTTCTAGAATGTTCACCGATATACAAAAAGAAACTAGTTAAAAGATTTCTCGAACTTTTTGGAACTGTTACAACAAGATCTCGATGTCTTTTTGGCTCGATTTTCAACCTCAGATGAAATCTAGCTTCACCAATACATTCCAGAAACATAATTACATTTAATGACTTGAAAATGACCATAATCTCCAATCCCCAATAAATTTAAGGCTATTCGTTTTGCCAGAAAGGTCATGGGATCTCTTTTTCTGGGAAAGTAAAGGAGTGAACAGGAGAGAGAATCTCGACCGCGCTTTTAGCATGCAGAACAATTAAAAAAATCGGTAATAGAATTGAAAAGAAACGGCGACGTACACTCGGAATTTGTTGTGTTCCATCAAGATAATGCTTCGGCTCATGGGTCTGCTGTTGCTATGATTGCATTCGATATGCTAACTTAGAAACACTTGGCCATCCGCCACATTAACCTAACCTTGCCCCTACTCATTTCTAACTATTTCAAAGATTGAAGGAGTATCTAAAATGACAAAGATTCGACGCAGCATGTTGCAATGCCGATGCATACGGCAGATGAAGCAGTAGTCTTTGCAGTACAGGCTTTTTTAAGTGCTCAGGATGTAGAGTTGTTTAACAAAGAAATTTTGTGTTTAAAAAAGTTATATACCAAGTGGATTATACTAAAAGGCGATTACGTTGAAAAATAAAATGAAATTTTATAAAAGTTGCCGGAAACAACTCATTCTCACTTTTAATTGAACTAATTGAACTCCCTTCGTTTTATTATTTATTAGGATTTTTTTTTATTATTAGACTTTAAGATAGATTACACTAGACCTAATTGGACATGTTTGCGTCCATATTTAAACTACCATCAAAACTGACATCTAGTCTAATTTTACTTAAAATAAATATGAAAAAAAATCTATCATCTTTCTTTGTCATCATTAAGTTGCAGTGTTCATTCACCTTAATTCAAATTCGCGCGAAAACGTCTTGCTTGGAATGCGTGGGCGACCGCAGGTGACTTTTCACTCCTAACTTTTCGCGCGGCGTTGACGCCTATCAACGGTATCCTTCTCTATCGACGCCGCACGCGCATTTAGCCAGTCAATGCGAACTTCTCCTCTCACCGAATTCTACTTAGGTAGGACGCTATGGCGCAAATTTAAATTAAGGTTAATGACCTTTGCAAATACAATTTTCAAAAAAACACCCGAAGGTTTTTTTATACATTTTTAGTTTTGCTACTCAAGGCAAGCCATTGGAGAGCAAATGATCACCGCCGCCCATGGACACTTGTAACCCTAAAAAAGTCACCTATGCGTTGCTGACCTCTTAGGAAGGAACAGGCTATCTAATGTAGTGGTGGCGAGATGATGGAGAGGGAAAGGGGAAGTGGGCCACCGGAAATAGCACCCACTGGACAAAAGGCAACAGCGAAAGCCGCTGCTTCGAGTCCGTATTCTATGAGAGTATGGTATTTCACCGGCCGAGCCGGCCTATTTTTTGTTGCAGCCGAGTTGGCTACAGTACGGCTCTACCACAGCAATTGTTGCAATAGGAAATGGTATATTTTATATTAAATCCTGAGTGTAAATGTAATAGTGTCGCTTAGAGATTTTCCCTGACGCCGCCGCTGGCACAGTATCGATGCCAGTTACTGCGACGTTACCTGACGGTCTCTGCTTGAGTCGTCATAAATTATTTTAACAATGTATCCATCGGACCAGTTGTGTTTATTTGAACGGAACGAGTCGGCTTCGCTATGACGGCAATATTACGTCACTATGAAAAAGCTTCTCCGCCGCGTGCATTTAGTTGACGTAATTCTGAAATGACAACAATACAGACTCGATCTCTTTAAATCAATATAATAGCCTCGCAGGTGTTAGTTCTGTACACTCGATGTAAGCACGTATTGCCTCCCTTAACTCGACATATTTTACCTTTGTGAAGTAAATCGTTCTTACTTCTAGAAGCTGCAAAATTAATACTGCTTCGATTTTCAGTTTCCATTTCGCGATTTGTTGGCCTTATAGTTGGCTAATAGTGTCTCGATCTCGAGCTCGAGTGGTCTCGATCCGCAGAGTGAACGCAAGCAGGTCTTCTATTCGTCAATAGAATAGCAAAACTTAAAAGTTTTAAAATACTCTGAAGAAGCTACTTTCAAAATTCCTATTTATTGAAACGAAGTACCTTAACAGAGCTTGCGATAGGAGTTGACTGATAAAAATTGTAACATAACGAAAAAGCGTTACGCACCCTCAACGCTACTTTTTATCCCCCCCCTGTCGCTCTCTTTCTGTCTCTCTCCCTCTGAAATTTATTATTTAGTGTTAATAATCGAATATTTCTCGTTAAATAGGAAGTTAAATTCTTTGGCTTTATTCCATAGTTGGTATTAATTATATTGGAGCACCTGGGGTGTTAAAAACACCTGAACCTCGTATTTTAGTTACAGAGAATGAAATTTGAAAATTCAAAATGAAATGTTTAGCTAATAATGCATATGAAAAAAGGTTGCCTATTGAAAAAATGGGCACTTGATTTAAAAAAAATATAATTTCAATAATTATTCAATTAGTGTAATACATAATTAAGCTGAAGAATATTTTATACATCAAAATTAAATTGACGTATATGTTCATATACACATAGCAATCGAGAAAATGAAGTAAATCAAGAATAATTAAATGAAAAAGATAATTACTATTAAAATGTTTGTTATACATGTTAGACATTTTTGTCCATATCAAATGTTTTCTTAGTCTTCACCTATTTGAATGATTAACGGAGTATTAAAATAAATTATTGCCCTTGCCCTGTAGGTATGCTGAACTATAATATTAGCCGTTCTTCCGACATGTGCTAGCATTAGAAAATAATAATTTTCAAATTATTTTAGTGTGGCTGGAATTTTAAGATTATGTTATTTAAATATTAAGAAGTATAAAATAATTTGCCAGACATTAATACGATTGTTAAAGCAACAACCAGAGCGATTCGATGCGCACATTAAATACCTTTGATGGATATGGTAGCCAACTCTTACAGTAGTTTTACGATCCAATTGGCTGAATGTCGTAATTAGTTTGACAATAATTATCCATTACTAACAATAATTATCCATTACCAATAATTATCCAGTAATTATTCATTACTGGGTCAAGAAACTTGAAATTTTGTAGAGAGATCCCTATTATAATGTAAGTGAGCACTATTATATGAAATCATATTATGAAATTTAATTGAATATTAAATTTAATGGTGAAATACTCTAGTACGGTAAATCGAAACCGTTGAAGCTATAAAATCAAACTGAACATTTTAATTACTTATATAAATAAAGAAAGAAAAAAAAAACATTTTTTTAAGCTAACCCTGAAGGGAGTAAAATAAAGGATGAAATTTTGTGTGAAAAATCAAAACCACTGAAGCTATTTATGTCAAAATTTATATTTTAACTGATCGTTACTAATAAAAAATAATGACATACTTCATTTTTTAAAAGTAGCCCTGAGTGCAATAAGGATTTTAATTTTAAATGAAAAAACAAAATTGCTAAAGCTATTGACAAAGTTTATATTTTAGCTGATTTTCATAAATAAAAAATAACGACATGTATCATTTTTGGAAAAATAGGTCTAAAGAGGCATGAAAAGTTTTAATTAAAATCGAAACCGCTATGTATATTTTGTTCCTTCTTTATTTGCTTGCTTAAACTATTAATTCGGTTACTATGAAAGTAACTATATGTTTATACCCTTGGACGAAAAGCTTTCGAGAAAAAGAACTTCACTCATAGAAAGATACACCAACCCCGTGTAATATAACCTAAATTTTATTTTGATACCACTACCATTTGGCAAGTCTTTGTCAAAATCTGAACCGTGACCGATAGCAGACTCAAAATTGCATACACGACGAAACATAAAATTCGTAACTCGAGACCGGAATCGGCATGAGAATGAGCTCAAGATCTAGACTGAGTGTGAAATCAAAATCAGAATCAAGAGCCTGATCGGAATCAGAATAAGAAGCAGTACTGCGAAACCGGGATTGATAATGAAATCAAAATCTTCTTAGACGAAGACCTGAATGGCAAACAAAAGCATTGGGAATGAAAGAATTTGACTGTGAGATCAGGGTTGAAATAAGAATCGAGAAAGGGATAGACACGCAATCTTGATTTCGCGATGATATACAAGATAAAGTAATTGATTTTATGTCTACGCGGACGGGAATGTAGGTAAAAGTTAGTTCAATTATTATATAATTTGCATGCAATCATCAAAAACGTTCAAAAATATGGAATCTAAATTTTAATACTTAAAAAAGATTTAATGTCTTCCTGTCTCTTTTTTAAAAGTCCTTAATTAGTAGGCAACCCTTCAAAAGGAAACACCCCACTGAGCAGACTGTCATTTGGTTTCGGTATCGTAACAGTAAGTCCAGCTTTCGTCACCTGTAACTATATCTCGTACAGAATTTGAGTCACCATCGATAAAGCTTTGCATCATTTCGCGGTACCAATTAATACGATGGAGTTTTCGAGTTTCGGTTATTACTTACGTGCAATAATATTACGTGGAAGGATCAGATAAATAATGTAATATTTTTCTGATTCTTTCCCAGCAAAGTATTTTGAAGCTTTCTCTGAAGAATGCCGCAATATTTTAGAATATTAAATCGGTCTGGCTCTTATTTTAACAATCGAGTTAATGTCTGGCAAATTAATTTTTTACTTCTTAATATTAATATGACATAATATTAAAATCCCAGTCACATTAAAATCATTTGAAAATTACTGGTATGTTAGCATATTGTACTATATATATATAACATATACTACACCGTCTGGAAATGATAAATTTAAATCTCTAAAGGCTATTAAAGTAAATGAAAAAAAAAGTCTTCTTGAATTGATTCAAAAAGTTACTATTTCTACCTGTATAGGTGCTATGCGCACACGCAAACGCGACGTCTACCGGCAGCCAGACGACCCAAACGCGCATCGAGAGATTGAAAGGAGACACATATCAAAAAACCGATTTTCTTAAAATTCTCATTTTGCGAGAACGTTGCTGTCTCTTTCATACTATTATTACGAACAAAAAAAAGTATGTTGATATTAAAAGTGAAAACTCTGAAAATATATTTTTAATGTTTTAAACGGCGCAGTTAAGAGACTACTGAATGTAAAAATTTAAACAGTATTAATTAATTAAAAATTCAGGCCCTAAATTTTATTTAATATAAAACAGTTAATATATTAATTCCATTCAACATCAAACAGAAGTATTCCAACTTACTATATTAGATTAATATAAAATATTTGATATTTAGCAATTTAAAGGAAATTATGCGTCATATTTTGTAAAAAAGTAAATTGCTACTCTGTCTGTCTACCCATTAACATTAATTTCTCTATGTTCTAATTACTAGCTATTCTAAGTTTTATTTCCTTGCGAACTGCTAACTCATTGTAGCAACTTGTTATCTTTGGGGCAACTCGATTAAAACTTTTCACTGCTCGATGTTTTTTTTTTATGGCCGGGGTGAAGTTTAAATTATACCCGTAAATATTTTTAATTACTCGCAAGCAGCAGTTAGTCTAGTCCAAAATATACTGATTACCGTAGCAATTAAGCCTTAGCTAGTTGGAGTATGTAATTTTCGATGCGGTCAAAATAAATCAATTTAGTAATTATGGACACTTTATTAGTTGGAAATTGCCTCAAAATAACTTAAACCACAGATCATTGTAAATTACTGTATTTATTGTCAGTTAGAAAAAATAATATTTTACCGGTTTTGGATAAGCTTATTCACTAATTCAAGTTGGGGATCAAAATTCATAGGTAATTACAAATATTAGTAATAACTATTATTATGACTTTTGCTTTGTGAAATCCTTACGTAAAAAATAATATTCATAACAGTTACAACTGTCGTTATATCTTTAATTAATTTTTTTTACGGTCACATCTGCTCGGGGAGCATCGACCGTTTTTCATAAATCATAAATAAAACAATTTGCAAGTAAAGTAATACATCTGTTCGTTATAAAAATATTCAGTTATGGATTTTACATTTTTAATTTGCTCAAACTGTTTTTCAAAGTATGAGGGCTGCCGATCTAAATGCACTTTTTTTTCGTGCCGGATGAAGGTTATATACGACCACTTCTGACTTCATGGACCACTTCTGACTTCATGGATCTTTGGAAAAATAAAGAAAATACATGACGGAAAGCTCAGACTGTGGACAGGGTGAGTCACCAGTCAGTTAAAGTTAAGGTAATTAAGGTTAAATGACTTTCTCTTTTTCGCGCTGAACGGAGAAGCGCCGTGATGATGCGAGAAGATGCGGTTTCTCGCTCAAATCTCCCGCACTTTTTCTAGATCACTAAGCAAACAAATGGTGGTGCATACACCGTTCAGCATTAACTGCCATTATTTTAAAGGGCGATTCTGCACCCTGGACCGGTCGGATTGAAGAAAACGCCGAGGTTTTAACCAACGTCTCTCGCCCGTTTTGATTTTGTTCGTTTTGTTATCGCTCTCGAAGGCCCATTCGCTAGACTATATACTATCTATCAATCATAAAAATAAAATCACTTTCGTCCCCTGTCACAAATGCCGTAATTGAATCGACTTACAGCAAAGAAATTCATCGATAATAAAGTATCTTAACATTATATGTCGATGTAATATCAGATTGAGTTCGGTTCGTATCGATCCTCATCTGACCTCAAATTTCTCTATATAGCGGTATTCTTCAATTAGCAGCCTGAAAGTGGTCACATTTTCCTCAGTGATCGCAGTCAAGGGCCAACTTCACGTATCTCATTAGGGAGTGAAACATGACCACGATTAAATACAGCGCACCAACGCCTCACAATGTTAGCCAAGTGTGCTGAGCACTAAAAGCCTCCTACATACTGTATATGTTAAGGATTTGGAGAAGGAACTATTTACAAAAAAATGTAATTAAGTTGTAACAAGCGTCATAACTTTCATGAGCATTTTTCGTATGTATATAAGATTCTGAGGAAAAATGCTTACAAAAATTGCGACAACTTTTATTTTTTTTCGAAATCCTTTATGCCAATCATTCAGGCTTTTTTCTTATCTAAATGGAATATAATTTCGCGATTGTAATAAAATTTGCATTCCATAACAATGACAGTTTCATAATTTTCTATTTAATTGTCGAATAATCTTCGCAAAATGAATAGAACTTTAACAAACTTGACTCGGTTTTGTTAAATTTGCGAAAAATCCGGAAGAATAGAAAGGACTTTCAAACAATTTTAACTGTTGAAAATTAACATCTTAGTTATATTTGGCCGTTTTCGAAAATTCTTGTTTCTTACATACATGATAAAGGGCACATCATAGACCGTAAGGGCGCGTTAAGAACTTCAATAACATTAACTTGCATTCCACAAGTTAGCTACTCTATTTATAGTATGGTTCTAAATGAAAATAACCGATTGATATATCTCGCCGAATGTGTGTTTGTACAAAGCAGGATTAGGAAGGAGTCAGATTTGAATATTTTAATTTAGATTTATATGTAAATTTAAAAACGATCCATAAATATCATGTTTTTATATTAATATCTATCTCTTTCAATAAGATATAATTCTTTTCGCTAGAACACATAAATAGAAAGGCGCACGACACTAAGTCGCCCTTCCTTTCCCATATCTTACCTCCGTTCGAGCGTTAAAACAGACGTTGACATAGGTAATTGTGTTTACGCAGGTGTGCGACAACCCTAAAAGTCCAGAGGGAGCGCTGCGGGATAAAAGGCTGACCTCATTTTTCCCAGTGGCGGGGGAAACGCCGTGGTTCAGATGTGTCTTTGATTTGTTACGATTATATTTTCGTAAAATCACCGGCTGGACGCGGGTCGGGCTCCTGTAATTCATCACCCGTGTCGTGTTGCTTTTTGTTTGTAGGGTTCCGTACGTCTGATGGAATAAAGGAACCTTCACAGCATTACTCTCGTATTTTCTGTCTGTCACAATCTATTTGTATTAACATCGAGGACGGGACCGCAATAGGGATCGGGATTCATAGCGAAATCGGCCGATCTTAAAGAAAAGGAGTTCATTATATGCCCACGTCAGCGAAACTGTGGGTACATCTTAACCATGGAAACGTTTATTGCTAAATTTTGAGTTTAAGTTCAGCGAAGCGAATCAGAAACAGCTAGTATGCGTGGGTCAATCTGAAAGTATTTAAAAACCAAAAAACCTAACAAAATAGAAAGTTATTTTTATCATTATTGTTTTTTAAAATAGTGTCTGTTCAGATCGATTCGTCGCTGCATTCGATGGAACCACCGAGAGAACCCCTTTGCTCATCAGCACTTAGGTGTCGCTTCGACGGCCTCTCCATATGCAGCCGCTGTCTCCTCGGCGTCCGCAATCCACTTTCCTCGAAGCCTTCTTTTTATTTTAGAAAATAAATAAAAATCCCATGCTGCGAGGTCGGGGCTATGAGGCGGGTGAGTTACCAGTAGATAACGTCCCCAAATAGTGAACTGTACGTCTGGCGGCATGTGGTGAGTCGTGGTCATGATGAAGGAGAATTTTACTGTGAAGTCGTTTTCCCCTATTTTTTTCCTAAATAAGACACATACAATAGTGTATCAGTCTGCAGCAATTGTTTTTTTTTTGTATTATCTAAAACAATTATTGCATAATGTCTTGTCATCATGACGAATAAGACCATCATCTCTTTTCCGATGCTTCGGTCTCGTCTTACGTTAGTAGGCAACCCCTCAACACCCCCTGAGCAGACTGTCATTTGGTTTCGGTATCGTAACAGTAAGTCCAGCTTTCGTCACCTGTAACTATGTCTCGTACAGCATTTGAGTCACCAACGATAAATCTTTGCACATTTCGCGGTACCAATTAATACGATGGAGTTTTCGAGCTTCGGTCAAATTATGAAGTAACCACCAAGTGCAAAGCTTCCAAATCGCTAAAAGTTTATGAAGGATTTTGTGCACTTGACTTATACCAATTCATAAGCTTGTCTGAATCTGCTGGTAGGTCATTATTTTGGCAGTCTCTAGCGGCACAGCATTGATGTTGTCTTTGATCATCACCAGAGAAGGACGTCCCTCAGGCAGATTGTCAGTCGGATCAGTGCGACCACGTTTGAACTTTTTAAACCAGTTACTGGCACGGGATGGAACTTCATACTGAAACACCAACCGAAGTCTGTTATAACTTTCTTGGTTGGCTCAAATGGCAACGAAAATCATAGAAAATCATTGCAAGAAAATTTTCCCGAGTTAAATTCTTGTTAAAGTTAGACAAACAATTTTCTTTTAGTCGCCACTTTGTAAACATAAACGGCAGATGAATGTAATATACATAATAAGATTGACAAAGAGTTGCGTTTTTTTTAATGTTTTTATTTTACAGTTTCTAAGTGGCCTTTTCTAAAAATCGGGTGGGGCTGTATCGACGTAGACGGCCAGTCCTTTAACGTGAAATATTTGTGCACCATATATTCGCCCAGGAAGTCATTCTTCGAGAATCGGGAAACAGAAACACTCACAGCCTCAAGTCCTTCAAGAACCACGATCGATCGTGTACGTCATATTTGTGGCCGAACTTATTGTCTATAAGCGCATTACTACATCTTTTTGTGGCTAACTCCTATTACCTGGAGCACTCCGCTGCATGCACACCAAATCGCTCCGGTTGAGATGAAGCGTTGGAACAGTTGGGCCTAACCTGGCTACCCAGGATGTCTACTGATGGGCTGGAAGTGTCATCTACCTCCACTGAGGCTGACGACTCGGCTGGCTCAATTACGGGTCGCGGCTATCCGCTTAATACAACAGTATTAAGATACGGGTGTGCATTCACTCTGGCGAGCTCCTTCCGCCTTTGTGACCACTCGTCAAGGTGGCTGGTCGTGGTTGGGGTTCTTTGGCTTCCTGTCTTCCCTTTGGAACCGTTTTTCGCTGTTTCTTACGTATAGTGGTGCGTCTAGAAGGCGCCTTAATCTAAGTGTTTTAGAATTTTCTATGAAAATGAAGTTAAATCCAATAGGACTATTGATAGGCAATTTTTGTTTTATTAGTTCTATTATATTAGGCGTATTCAAAGAGTCATGAATCATAACTAATGAGATCGCTTTCGATTCAATCTGCACACGGATTAACGATTAACAAGCAAATTAAATTTTTGCAAACGTTACTTTTTAGCTCAAACTGCGTAGTGTGTCACGCGGCGCTGGCGCGAGCCGAGAGGATCTGCGTATCGACTGCTTTACGCAACGATATATAAATGAATCACGCATGGCACGTAGTCACAGAGCTACACATTCCTCTCCGAAGCGACATATTTTCTTTCCATGCAGTTTGACCGCCTACTACCGGATTGGAAGACGTTTCATGTCAAAATTTCAAGGGTCATATATATATATGACCCTTGAAATTTTGTTTCGTTTATATATCGTTGCATATATATATATGTAATATTTATGGCACAATGCATAACCATTAAAAGGGCACTTTGAATTTTTGTACAATTCTCATGCATAGTTGTTAGATGAAAAATTATTAGTTCTATAAGTTTTTTGGGGATTATTCTGAGAAATGTCATTAATTTCCGATAGTTTTCCTAAGATTAATATTTGTCCTTCTGTACAATATTTGTATTCTTAAATTACATATATTCCATTTCTAACATTTGCGGTAACCATACACGCCTTGACATTTTGAAGGACGACCTTTGTCACGCCCCTAATGTTCCCCCTTCCTTATCAAAATTCGTGTGCTACAAAATAATATAATATACCTTAACTATTCCACAATTTAGCATCCAGTTCCGAGAAAAAGAGCTGTGGTATTTGTTACGCCGGCTCCGGTGATCGGACTGACATCTGTGAGAGCAAAAGTAAATAATAACGATTGATTCATTTGCATTGGCGTTTTCGGCTTCAGTAACGTCTGTGGCGCATTTATCTCCATGCCCGTATCGATACTTTGTTAAATTATATGCTTAATAGGACGTTTATTTACTGACATGAAAATATTTAAAATACTTTCAAAAACCGAAATAGAAAATAAGGAATTTTTATTCAATATATTCAACCTGACACAACAGTTGCGAGTGTGTACTGTTGTACACACTCGCAACTGTTGTGTCAGGTTTTAATCACCACGCTGGTAAGGTGTAACTTCGGTTTTTTTTAGCTTGGTTTGAAATGTGATCACACTACACTAGCGCCAGTGCGGGGTCGGCACTGTGAACGATGGTAATTATGAATATGGTGTTTATATTTAGGCCCTACGGCTTCACGCTTTTTTTCAGGACGGATCAGGCATAAGTACTATTTATCACATTTTTATGCAATCTTAAAATCAGTTTGCCAAAGGTTCGGAAATACAGCCCTACCTATTCGAGCCTAGAACATATCTGAGCTATTCATTAATTTTATAGACGAATGTCATAAAAAAAATACCCAAATACCTTTACGTAATTGCAAATATTTTGATATATCATTTTTTCCGGTATTAAATTTAATAAAGAAAATAAATTCCATAGTTCATTCAATAAGAGCATACAAAGCGATGAAATAAACAATCTTTTTCTTTTCTCTCTCAAAAATGTAGACTGTCTTAAGTTGTCGCCATATTTCGTTTATTATCGTCGCCAGTTGGCACGCGCTAATCAGATCGCTGTACAATAATGCATAGCCAGCTTCAACATCTTACCATTTATCGCCATCGGTGCCGAACAGTACGCAGAAGCGAAGGGATACTTGAGCCAAGAAATTATTTTACGAGACGGTCGATATTTCAAACAAAGCAAAAAACTTCTCGGATGAAGTAAAATGTTTTTGCACCAATAAAATCTTACTAGATTTAAGAGGATTTCTTCTTTAGCTAAAATGATGAAAGCTTACAAAAAATTCTCGAGTCAAGAATACTTATCTCGAGTCAATAATGAAAATTCTTTCCTATCCATGAATCCTGGAACTGGCGCTCGTAGACGTCCGTCGTATCAATTTCCATCGTAACTGCACTTATGGGGGATTTTTTAAATTAAAATTAATGTAGCCGATACACAAACTGTGAGACTCCAAAAGCTGTATACGGAACTATAAAAAAAAAAACTGTTAAATTTCCTCATCTGTAGATGGGTCGTGTACTAATCGCTTCTTTTTTGTGGCAAAACTCGTCGGCGGTGTTACGTTATTGCCAACTTCTAGAAACTTGAGCACTAAGCGACTAATAACTGGTTAACTTTTTCTGCCGGAAACTAATTACAGACTATTTTCGATACCTTCGATGGCAACAGTGTAAATCCGGAATTTCTAGGGTTCCGCTCAGCTGCGCGTTCCTATTGAGTTTGATTTGTCGTCTGCCTGATTGATCGTTTGTATGGGAAAAAGAATTATAATTATATTGGCTGCAAAACCATTAAAATCCGTCAAACTCCGTCAAAGTTTTGATGTCGCAAATGTTGAATATCTTCTCTCTATTTGACGTATATTTAGTTGTTCATCGAATTATGAGAGCGCCCGGGGAATAGATTTCTTTATACGATAACACTACTAAAAGGTGGTCAATGTGTTGATCACGTATATTTTTTGTATCTAACTTTGATATTTTGCGGCATTTTAGAACCATAACGTAATTATTTGTTTCAACGATTCTGGAATGAATTGATTCATCATTATATCGTGAATACTTCTGAAGGTTTTTAGTACAATCATTTCAATTCATGTATCTAATTGTATGCGATAGTTGACCAGGTCTTTTGAAAACAATGCTCATTCATAGTCTGTCAATGACTGTTGTTATCAAGTACGGTGATATACGCCCTTCATCGACGGCTGGCTCTAGCACCTTTTGTTCTATGTGCCTCAGAGAGCTTATCTGACCTGACTTTATTCGAAAATTCATTTGTCAATTAACTCGTGGCCAGGATTAGATACCGGCATCTTCTGGATTAAAGACCATGATCTGATGTCCATAAAAATTATGCCAGCCTCCGATCTTGGGCTTCGGAGGGGCGCTACCGGCCACTTCATCGCCAAACAGTACACGTGCCGCTGTTGAGTAACTGATGCCTCGGGAATCAAGCATGGGCCTTGATTCTTAAGTTCATAAACTGCTATCTATGAACCCGAGAATTTGTTACCTAGGCTGGCTGATAGCTAGCAATGGTCTAACTAAGTGATTAATGTTTGGTAACAATTTAGTAGTATATAAGTTCTGAAAACGTTTAAGTTATTTCATTTGACAAGCACTTACTTGATTTCAAAGTATTATGTAGGTTAGGTGATTTTTGTGGCTTTTCTAATTGAATACTTTATATCCAATTAGATAAATCAAATTTCAAAATTCTTGTACAAAAAAAAAATCAAAATAATGGGCTTCGAATATTGATGATTCTTATTGAATCTTAGTATCGATAAATGTATTATTGGCCTGATCGATTGAAACATTAGTTTTTTTTTTAAATATCATTTCTAATTGTCTTTTTAATTAAATTTGTTGTTGGTTTTTGATAAAATATTTATGCTCTTGGTTAGTTCCATATATTTTTTCAGGTGGTCCGTATGAAAACTTCATTTATAGAATAATATCACAGAATATGTCGAAATCACAATTTTTTTATGTTTTTTAACTATTTATTTATCATATTTTTATAACTTTTTTTATCTTCCTAAAATAGCTTTTGGTAGCAGTAACTAAACACTAAAATATATGGAGTATTAATAAAAAAATTAAAGCATTATAACGATAAAGAGTGATAAAAAAACCAATGTTAAGTAAAATAAGCTTCAATAATGCCTACTAATATTTTATATAGCATATTTTACATAATTTTATTTATTTTTTAGTCCGTAACATTCGACAAACATAAATATTTATGGTATAGAAACATTTTTAAAACAGCTACATTCACGCCGTCGTCTGCGCTTGCGCGTCTGTAAAGTTAGTTTTGTGGCTTGTCTGGTGGCACCGACACCAGAAAAAATCAAGTTGTAACGAAATATAAAAATTTCAATACCAAATAATATTAGACTTTATTCATTATACTCACGTTTTATTTTTTGATTCAATTTTTTCTTTCAAGTGGCTGATTTTAAATAAGGTTTAGAGGTTGTTTATTTACAACGATCGTCAATTATTTAATAAACCTATTTAGTGCTGATAATGTTTAAGTGAATTAATACTTATGATGAATATAGAACGATTATTTTTTTATAGGTATGGTTTCCACAGAAATCTACCTAAATTTTCGGAATATACATATCATCGTTTATTTATTTAAAACTTAATACCCACTTAGAATTAACGTGTTATGTTTATCTGTGATAATATGCTTAATTTTCGTTTTCTATCCCATGAGAAACGTATCTATTTTCGGCATAAAAGATATATAAGGTATAAATTCACAATATCAGTTGTAAACGTGTGTAATTTTATTTAGAAAAATCTTAAATTTCAAACAATAAAGCAACTGTTTCAAATCTGTATAATTGAATATTTATAAATTTAAATTTCATGCTTTAATTAAATTTTTGGTTCAATACTTCTTATGTACTTTCATTTTTTTCTACACAGAGTATTCTCTGAAGAAAACAGGTGATGTTCAGGTAAAGGATAATGTCATTCAATGTCTCTTATTACATGGGTGAAAGATATCTAAGTAGATTAGTGACACATGTTCTCAGATGTATAATTAATAGGACACGTAGTTAACGATACAGATTACTGAAATATTTATTGGCCAATATATTTTTAACACATGAGACATAAGTCCCACGATTTGAAAGTCGCCCTTTAAGTCAATCATCAGGAACATTTTTTTAATTTTTTTTAAATTTTTAAGCACAAAATACGGAGAACGTTGGGGACATACGGTGAAAATGGGTGAGCGAAAGTATCTAAGTGTGTAAAAGAGCATCCTATATACGCGCGCGAGTAAGGCAAAGGCAAATGAGGCAAATCGCAAAGGCCCCTTAGCTATAATTAAATTTCCGGAGGCGGCGATCGCAGCGATCCTCAATAATTAATGTTGAAATCGCGACTTCCTCCCGAAGTCGGACGTCGAAAATCGCTTTACAATCAATTAGTAATCAAAAACGCTAGAACTCCCCGAGAACTAAGCACAGGTAAATTAATAATAATCCCCGCTAATTCCGCCCGCCGTATTTTATTCGGCCGTATTTCACGTTTGAAATGTGAAACTTTTAATTAAAACAGGTTTCTTTGGCTTTCGTCCACGATGCGGCCGGGACTCAGGGAGAACGATCGGCAGAGTATTTTCAGTAATATTAAATTATTATATAAATATATTAATAAATAATATTATGTATTGCAAGCCATACGCGTGGGAGGCGACACGCGTTATGAAATATTTAGTAGCTATCATAGATAACAAAATAGTATATGCGCCACCTGCTATGTATTTTATGTACTAAAGTATGTGTATTATCTGTGGTCAAATAAATGACTTTCAGTTAGTTGATTTCGAAATCTCGTTTTGTTTTATTAACTTATGGGCCCAGTTCCAGCAAAAAATCGTTGTGATCTCAGTGCGAATGATAGAAGAATGTCCATAAATTATTTAGTTAACATCCCGAAATTGAAGGGTCGTGAAAATTATGACGACTGGTGTTTCGCGGTGGAAAATGGGCTCGTGTTGGAAGGTATGGCGGACGCCATCAAGGAAATATCATCGCCAACAGCTGCTACGGCTCAGAAATCATATGATATAAAGGCGAGAGCATAAGTAAAATTAACCATCAACGGATCTTTTTATGTGCATATCAGAAATACGACTGTAACATACCGATTGTTGTAATCGTATACCTACAACGCTCAAAAATATGTTCGATGATTCAGGATATTCACGAAAAAGCTTTTATGTATAAAAGTGTAGAAATATCAGTAAAAATGGTAATCGATTATCACTAACATTAACGCCAAAGTTTTATAGAATTTCTGTCGAAAACGCCTCGCTCTTAGATGAGATTGAAAGTAACACATTTTAATCTGACTAAAATAACAATCCATTTTCACGTCGTACCGGGCCAGTGAGCCCGGTTAAAATAATTTGGTCACATCTCCATGTGACGCAAAATTCCCAAACATAGCACCGTATACTTAATTTTTTTTCGTTGTGAAACCCAGCAAGGCTTGTAGAGCCCTAAAGCTATCTTTAATGATTTAACATTATCTTTAACGGTAAGAGTCCCTCCAAGGGGGTGTTTTAGTGGGTAAAAGTTCAACGTAACCCGGTCGCTGGCCTTGTCTTCAAGTCTTTAGTCCTTGAAGATTTTCACTTTCCGCCCATTGAAACAAATAGAAAAACTGTCCAAAAACAATGCCTAAGGAAGGTATTGCGATTGAAAGGAAGTTATTGATTGACATTGGAATTGAGTACGGCAATGGGATCGAACCTGACATTGGAACTAGAATTAACATTGAGGGAGGAACCGTGATAGGATTGACAGCGAGATCTGTTGATATGAAATATGAAGCATTTTATTTTATATTTATTCGAACGAAATCGTGAAATTATTTAAATCATAAAAGATTCATGCCAAGTTTTAATTTACGCCCAGCGAAGCGGGTGCGTGACCGCTAATACACAATATATACACGTTTTCTACTTGGGTCTTGTTTAGTTGGGTGCTGTCTTTGTCCGCAAATGCCATTTGAGTTACGTCGACATACGTGGTTAGAGCCTTTACATACAATATTTATACTTCACATTGATTTCAAGCGATAAGTAATTGAACACATTTCAATTAATTACTTTGTTCATTTGTTTTGTGCATTTTGACCTTTAGGAAAGTTGGACATACATTAAATATTTTCTCTTTGCAATGAAACAATGGCTTAATAATACTGCTAACAATATATGGCCCGATATATATATATATATATAACTAAGCTTTTAAGCTTTTGTCTGCTGCTACGCGAGTACTGATAGAAAATTTGATCGATTTTTTTGTATTATAAAAGTTTGACTTTGAACCTGATCCTAATACCAATATCAATATTGATATTACTAGCGATATCTACCTGTCTCCCTTTGCACCTCGTTTTCTCTCTCTCTCTCGTTCTCTGTCTTCCTTCACCCTCTTTCTCTTTTCCCTTTCATTCTTAATTTTTATTGCCATTCCCATCGCTCTCCCATATCAAGAAAAGCAAACGAATAAATATTTATTCAAGTGAAAACTTTTATAAGCACTTTAGACTATTTTTGGATGGTCACTTGCAGGATAATGCAATTAACATTGTTTTGTTTAAATCAAAAACATAATTTTTGCAATTCGAATATTAATAAATTTTACTAGGCTTGCACAATCCATCGAGAATTTTGATTAGTAAGTAAACCATATAAAAATCTATATAATTGTTGCTCGGAGTGACGATAGATGTAAAAAACGAACTAATACTGATGATTTTTATTTATAAATTTCAACATTTTATCGATTGATATTACAATTAATTTGTAAATCCGGAAAAAAATTATGTTTTAAAGCTTTAAGTTTTCATTTCTGCCGGTAGTCTCCAATGACTGCCTATTACTTTTTCTAAATTTTTTTTATTGTGTTTACAGATCTATTTATGTAATATAGAACAACGTTCTATAGTTTTCTTATAGGCTTTATAGCGTAATATTTATATAATACTAGTACCAATATGCGATAATATTTCTTCTGACATGATGCATTAAAATTGTTACTGCTAATAAGTAATCGTTAATGCTTGTACACCTAGTCATATGAAGTATTTACATACCAAAAAGAAATTGTGTGAAGCAGACCAGTGCTTTTCAAGCTATAAGCACACAAACAGATAGACAGAGAAACGTCGTGTTTTATAAAGTGTATGGATGATATAGGTATTCCTAAATCTTGAACAATTTGCTCTGCCACGAATTTCCTTTCTGTGCTCCTAATATTCTATATTAATAATTTATTTTACATATTGTAACCAAATTTATATTACAAACTGGTCAAATAACGTACTTGCTAACAAGTAAATTATGAATTACATAAACGAGAAAAAGACGAAAATTAAGAGAATTATCTAAAGGAGACCAGTGGTCATAAATACAAAAGCGGACAAACAGGCAGGCAAGGAGACATTTTGTTTCATAATGTGTACGGAAGAGAAGAGGTATTTCTTAATCTTAAATCATTGTTAATTTGAGTCATTGTATGTCATCCGCTTTAAGTTATTTTTTCCACAGTTTTCAATGGCATGTGGTCTTGGATAATCCATACCCAACAATGACCTGAGCTCTCTACCAGGTCATCGGTGCACCTAATAGCATGTGTCAAATTTGTAGTCAGCACTCTGGAACCTTATTTTTTTAATTATTATCAGTTCACTGAACAAAGTATGTCGTGTCTGTTACTTCTTTAACTTGCTAATTTCGCGACTTTTCTCTAGTCTAGGCAACAAGTTGAAAATGGTGAAAAATAGAAATACTGGTCCTAAAAATACATAGGATAGCTCATTCGATCCGGAATAATGTCTAAAAAATGTACAGAAAGCGTTTATTAACATATGAAAAATTGCAAAAGTTATAAATAATTAAAGATAAAAAAAGGTATTTCGCTTTTCGCCGATATCGAGTAAACTATTAAAATTTTAGGAATTTGAAAAAAAGTTCCTATAAAAAACTTTTAACTCTCGGAACTCTTCCTCTATTATTTATAAATTTTATTTAACCCTGAAAATGGGCCTCCGAGCGGCATTTTAAGGTAGCGCGTATGACACCAACTTTTGAAAAGTCATTGTACTTTATTTGAATAGATTGTTAAAGGTTCGACGGCAAAATATAAACAAAACAACGAGTGCAACGTTTTAAGAAGTGTAAATCGTGCAGTTAACGTGACCAATGATCGCGTGCGCGCCCGCGCCGTGATTGATAAGCGCCCTAAATAACGATAAGCTTATTCGTCTTTCACTTTTAATAACACAATCTTTTATCAAGAATACGCCGCCAAAGAGGCGATAGGAGAAACGCGGGGTGGGTGCGCCCGCTTCGACTTTGCTTTCCTGATTACGCGAGTAATACCGTTGAATATATAATTATAACAATATAGAGGTCTATATAAATTGCGATTTTACTCGATTCCATATAATCATAATCAATTGATGTGAAATTGCTCAATAACCTAGACGCTATGCTTAGATACTTAAATAGAGTTTCTCAAGAACGAACCTAAAACTGGATACATATGGTTACATAGGGAACCTCGGCTGAGCACCGTTCACAATATCACAAGTTATCTATAATTCCTCAGTGTCTATCACAAAATGGTAAAAATAAAACTCTTTTTAATAATAATACCGAGACACACTTATGCTATGTCTATTCTCTTATGCTATGTCTATTAAACATAGGCACCGACTCGTTTTGCTTTCATCCGCACACGACGCTAGCGTCGCGTAGAATCGTGTGAATTGCCGCGTTTAAGTTAGTTCTCGAAGACACTGATAGACGGTGTAACGAGTGAATAGCCAAAACACAAAAATTTATTTAATAGAACTATTTTTTACGTGTTATATTTATTTATCATTTTGGGGTATCTATGTACGAGACTACGTGAAGTGCACTATAAGGTTCTGGAACTGGCCACTTACATAAACTACATTTTGAAATAATTACTACAATTGAAAATGGAACTTTTAGACTGTATAATACATATCGTTTCATGTGTTAATTGTTTTTACATTATGGCGCGATTTTGAAGATTGTGTGTTTTCATTACTTCGGATAAGTCGTGAAAATTTTGGTAGTATGATTTTTAGTGTAACTTGACAGCTCAGCAGAGCCTCTCTCGGTTTTGAATTGCTTTTGACGATGAAGCACCATGCAAAATGATTATTTATAACTGGTTCGTAGAATTAAAGCACGGTTGTGTCAATCTTAATGACGAATTTCATAATGGTCGCCCGTCCTCAGCTGTGAACAACATAAAACATCGATTCTGTCCACCGTATGTTGAACACAGACAGGCAAATGACCTATCATGGGATTTGGACATCTTTAAGCATAAACATGGGTCAAATACAATCAATCCTACACAAACATTTGGATATGAAAAAGTTGTATTCGAGGTGGATCCTATACAATTTGACTGAGGCTCAAACAGCTGGCCGCGTCATTTGGTGCAATGCCATACTTACCACATTTAAGGAAGTGGCATTAAATTTGGTGTGGAACATGGTAACAGGTGAAGAAACATGGATTTATTGTTACGACCCCAAAAAAGCAGCAATTGACTGTATGGGTCAATCGAGATGAGCCGATACCAGCCAAAGTGGCGCGCAAGCGAAGTGCTTCTAAGCGGATGATTGCCTGTTTTTTTAATATAACAGGACATGTGGCTACTGTTGCTTTGAAGATTTGTCATATCGTAAATAGTGATTCATACACGACCATTTGTTTGCCAGAAGTTGTTGACGAACTCCGTAAAAATAACCGTAAATATCTTATCACTTTGCACCACGGCAATGCCAAACAAACAAATAAATTTTTGAAAGAGAAAAACGGAGAACTTATGAGCAAACCTGGCACCTTCTGGCTTTTTTTTGTTCGCAAAAATTCAAAACCAATTACGCGATCTACAATTTTTATCAGCAGAAGAAGCTATCAAAGTATGAAAAACATGTTTCGAGATCATCAGGTGCAGTGACATAAATGTTTTGAAAATTGGTTTATTCGTATGAAAAAGCGCATTTATGCTAACAGAAAATATTTTGAGAAACAGTAAATTCAGTAAAGTCAAACATTAATTTACTGGGTCTACGTTGTTGTTGCTGGTATTAATGAAAAACGTAATCTAAAAGTACTTAAAATTATTAAGGTATAAAGCAAACTTTGTTTTAGTCGAACTTCTAAAATTTTCATTTTTTTTTTCCCAAGAATTTAAGGAAAATGCCTCAATTACGTTACAATACAACTTTTCCCAAACAATTACAATATTCGTCTTTTGCACTGTTTATCATCAACATATTTAAATCCGGTGACCATAAATTCCCCTTAAATTAAAAACTCATCAATCAGTTTGGCAGTATTTTGAACCCTGATTTTTTTTTCCTTAAGTATGACGATCTTAATCACTAAGCCGCCACCTGTCACATTTTTGTTACTGTTTTATATTTTATTATTTGTTAATAACGATCATATGAAAAATGTATTTTAACCTGCCCAGTGTGGCATATTAGTCACATTCCTATGTATGTTGTAGTACAAAATAACTAAGTTCGTATGTGATATGAATCTAAATATTAATTTTAAAGATAAGAAATAAGCAGGGAAGCTATAAAAAAACGATTATTTTCAATTAAATAAACAATTTAAAATACCGTGCATGTAAGAGGGGCACAAATCAAGGACACACTCGAAGAGAAAAGGTCATTCAACCAGTCGGGGTCAAGGTTCGACATCGACGGGATACATCATTCAAAAACATAGAATATTTCGACACGCAAAGCTCACTGGACGTACCTCCGCTGTATGTTACAAAACTGCCTCTTCACCTATTAGCTCTCCGGGAAAAAGTCTATATACAGACGGAGAAATTGTATGGTGTTGGAAAATTTTGAAACTTTTTTGATTTGCTATATGTACGTTTGTTCGCACGAATTCTGCCTAATTTGATGTATGCCCATCAGTTCGCTGGACGAGTAATAACGCCGTGTTGTGCGGAACTGGAATTTAAGAAAATGCATCTAATTTAGAAAATAATAAAAAAAAAAGCTTAGCAAATGAAAGGTCTCGTAAAAATTAATAATAAGCAGACAAAATAACAAATTTTTCGCGTATTAGAATTTCTCGAGAATTTGCAATGAAAGTAAAATACAAAAGTGTTTATGTGCAATTTCGTTTGCAACAAATGGATCGACATTAAAAAAAAATACCTTCAGAAATTTCGTCATGTGAAAATAAAATAATTATTTGCGTCGGTTTAAATTTGATTCAGAAATATATCGTTTGACTAATAAATACGAATTTAAGTTTTTCCAACGGTTGCAAAGTTCGCACGAAACTCAATTGACGCTTAATATTCAGAGAGAGAATTCACTCGAAACTTTCAGAATCACCTGCGACTGTTTCGATCTAAGTTGCGGTTGATATTTCCTCCTCAACTTCCTCGGACAGCAGACGCACAGGATCCTCAGGAATGCTCTGGAACAATCAAATTGAAATATTCATGCAATGGAAGTTGTATGATATTAAAATATTTTACCACACTTAATAGCCTATTTTAAAATTTGTCTAGATCGCCATACGCGGTTGATAAGTAGGCATAATGACTTTCAAAACCCATTTTCTAATTTACTGTAGCTTGGATAGTGAACTGCCAGATTCGGACGTGATTTATGAAATTTTTTGAGAACAAACAAACTCCATGATACTCTTGTACTGTAACGAAGTTCGAATCATGATATCTAATATATGAGGCAAGCCGTTAAAAGTACATCTTGATTCGAAAAGAAATAAATGGCTATGTTATTGTGGGATATAAATTGATGAATAATATCTAACGTCACACAAATTAATACCACATACGGCCTCTAAGTTCAGTTATTATTAACCTCTCAAAAAAACACCCAACTTATTTGCATTTTTTTTATATTTTTTGTCAGGTTTTATTGAATTTTTATATTCATTTGTACAAAAATCACATCAACAGGTCATTATATCAAACAATACGGAACGTCAATGAAGATTTCGACTAAATGTTTAATTTTCAACTAAGCCAAAAGAAAATATATACTATGCGAGAAACAAATAATAAAAAAAAACAAAACATCTCCAATTTTATTAGATTATTTAAAAAAGAACAATATTTGCAAAATCGCACCGTATATTTTCCCCTAAAAGATATAATTAGTGTTCTTAAAACTTCAATAAAAGCGGCGATTTTTCTTTAGAATTAGGGCAATATTTTTAAATTATCGTCGCGCCTCCCTTACAAAACTCTGCTCTTTTTTTTTAAACGGGGGCGCGCTAAAACGACGCTTCTGCGCCGAAATGGGAAAAGTCTATTTTTAAAGCTTTAACGGGGTGTTACATGGTAGTATCCTAAGGTGTACGTAATTTGAGAATTGATTACCTTGAATATTAGATATACAACGGCGACATACATACAATGCAAGTTGTTCATTTCTATTGAAATGTTAGTGACGGCAAATACAATAGGTTTTGTAAGCACGTTAATTTTAGAGATGGGGATTTATAAAGTTAAAAAAGCTTTCGTTTTGAAATTGATGAATGTGCATGTTGGAACATTACATCGTTTATCTTTTAACTTCTACTTAAAATCGTTTGCGTGTATCGATTTCCGATGATGAATTTCATATAATCCTTATTTAAATTAAATATGGGAAAAGTTAATGATTCTTAAAAAAATGTAAAATTACGTAAGTTATAATTAGAAAGGAGTGATTTGTTTGAGATTTAGAAACATTACTTTTTTCTATTCATATCCAAAAAATATTAGATAACACAAAGTCCTCTCCTGACCCTGAAATTTGCAAGTTTAACTTATGTCTCACATGCAAGTAAATAGTAAGCTAGGAAAAATATTTGGTGTACGCATTGTCGAAGAATATTATCCAATTACGTTTAGTTAACCACACGTACTTATAAAAGTGGCATATGGACTTTTTTTTTCATATTTATCAAAGCAAGAAAAATGCTCATCGCACAGTGTGTACGCATGGGAGCATTACAATGCATTAGTAATAAATTCTGTTGTAGGATGATTTGCATGCACAGAGTTGCGGCATTACTCGATCATCATAATGGTAAGGTGTACATCTTCCAGATGTGTAATTAATTTGAAATTAATTCTGTGTTCCACACCTTCCTTTATTATAAATATTAGCCCGAACAACCGCTAAAAGGAGAACGTGGATCGAAAAATTAATTTAAAAAGCTAATTTTGTCAAACAATAATAATAATGTAAATTAACGCTTATTTCACAGAAGGTTAGGGAGAGACTGTAAAGTTCCAAGTGATACAATCTTTACATATTTCTCTTGTTACACTAATATCCATTAATCCTTACAAAACTTGTCGGTTTCGAGTACTCAAAATTTGACACTTCCAATATGCTACCAAATATACTGATTGTCACACACAAGTTAAACTCATGATACACTAGGAGAAGGCAATCACCAATCTCATTAACTCGATCATTTCCAAATTAAATTAAGACTTTCTCATATCCATCCCGCTGTACACCTACCCAGGTATGAAAATCACCTAACATTAGTATCCTTTCGTTTCTGTCACATTTCACTAATGTGTCCCTCGCATAAGTCCAAAACTTCCCCATCTTCTTGAGCAGTTTGGACATATTTGAGGCGTATACGCCTAAAATAAAAATCTATGTATGTCCAATTTTAACTCGGATCCGTATGAGCCTTGGATTTACACATTCGTAATCGTTTACCTATTCAGATAATCTTTCTGATAGGATGAAATCAACATCTCGGGATCCTCGTTGGCTCTGGTCAACAAGACCAATAAGTCTCCAAGAATCCGTGTTTGATCTCCCATCATACACTCTTCGTGTTAGCCTCATTCACGTATAGAGTATCCAGTCAATCGCCTGTATTTGATTAGTTCGCAGACTTCATCAATTTTATCACCCTTTCCTCCACACATATTCGAGTACTAAATCAGACTTCTCTAATTCTTGTTTTGACCCTTCGGGTAACTAGGTGCGGCGGGTGGTGAACCTCGTCGCCGCGTTCGATCTCCCTAGAACTTCCGAGTCCTCGGTAGGTAAATTTGTTCCCTCCAGATACGATGGTTAGACAATCTCTCACCGAGCTTGTCTCGATTCTTTGGCAATGACAGTACCCTCCTGAAGTAGTATTTTTTTTAATTACCATTAACATTGAATTTTGTGAATTTTGGGTTGAGTAAGAGGGATAGGGAGTAGGAAAAATTAAAGGTCGAAGAGATATTGAAGTTTTGGAGTGGGATTGCCAAGTTAGAAGGATACTGCCATATCTTGGAAGAGCAGTGTGTGGGACTGATAGCAGCTCGAGGACTCCGGGCTCGCCTGTGCGCCAGCATTCGCGCAAAGGGGGACAAGATTTGTTCAGGTAGACACCCACTAGAGATGTTTATGTTAAATGTCAGCTTAAAAAGAGATAGTCGAAGAGGTCTGGTTTAGAACCAGACAATAATTTGAAGAAAAAAAAATAGTAGTACTCAGAAATAGTGTCCCACTACCATTTCTAGCACTCAGAAATGGTAGTGGCACACTATTGATGACAAGGAATGTAGAAACGACAAAAGAAAATGAGGCGTAAATAGCAACTTGCGATCTCAATATAAACATTTAAAGTGATTCCGAAAAACTGCATGCATCTATCAAATCAAACAACAGTAAAAGAAAACAATAAAGACATTTCTTAAATAATCGTACACGACATCTGCTACTAGCTAAAAAATAATTTATGAACAACAGTAGATTAAGAATGTGAGAAAAGAAATCACAGAAATAAGTAAGAAGTGAATAAAGAAAATATTTGAGACATATTGATCTATTAGTAGAAAAGTAGTTGCGTGATCAATAGACACGATATACGACGGGAGGCTTAATCACCGATCTTGTTACTTCCCAAAAGCTGTGATATACTTATCAATAATGATAACTGGATCATCTCTATAAAAATGATTTATATAATTAGAAATAACAAATTTAATTCAAAATGTCACGGCATTAAGAATTTCGAAATACATTCTTGGATAACCAAAACAAAAATTATTTGATTGAATTAAATCGAAGAGTTTTTTGTAACGAAGATAATATTTGGTGTAAGTCCCAAACAGATAATTCTTTGATATCAATTCGGATAGTGATAATATTTAATTTAAATTGCTATCAATAGACACGATAGTCAATATAAAAGGAGTTTGCCAATTCGTTTAATATCTAAGGAGAATAAATTAAAACAGTCTCAAAACAGTTCAACGTTCGTATAATAAAATTCATTCTGCGACTGGATAAATTAACAATCTATATAATGAAAACGATTTTACTTTTCCAAGCATCAGTTAAAATTTATTGAATATTTCGGGTAGTGGACTTACGACCTATCGACGCGGAATGGTTATAAGTTATAGGCTGTTTATGATATATTATTTTGTTATACACCACGTCACGTTTTGATGTACGTGACGTGGTGGGTAGCAGTCAAATTTTCTGTAGAGGTTCTCGAATTCGACATATTAAAACGATTATGTGAAAAAATCTATAAAAACCGGTAAAAATCGTTATCAGTAATAAGGAGTAATATGGGTCGGCATCGGGACCGATATTGAATTAATAGCCAGGGATCAGAATCGACACAGAGAATCGGACCTTCATCAGGATCAGAACTGACACTCAGATCGGCCGACATAAAAGGTGTGGAGAATCCTATGTTCACGCGAACGAAACAGGGGACATGATTGAATCATAAACATCGATCATTGCTAAATTCGAATTTACACCCAGCGATGGGAACCGGTAACGGATATGGAACAAATATTAAATTAATTAAACCTTCAAAAAAAATTAAATGTATCATCATCGTTTCTGTTGTAATTCGCTGAAATAAAAAAAAAATGTATAAGAAACTCGAGAAATGTTTTGAGGCTTCGAGGGATACGTGTTGGAAATGTAATATATTCGGTATACGAAATATAGTGATGAAAAAACTTTCAAACGGCTGTGATTACAGAAAAAAAATGCACTAAAAAAAGAATGCTTCTAAATCATTTGCCGCGGCGCATACGTTCCTCTGAAGTGAACAGATGAAGCGACCAGTCGAATTGAAGTTGAACAACTTATTACACATATCATCTGGCGTGTGGGCGTCTTCAGTTGTTAACGTCTGAAATGATTAAACCAAATCTAAACATTAAACGCGATATTCGAGCCGGTGTGTAATTTCGTACGAGCGCCGCCGTGAAATAAGCCACCGACGTTTACGTGCCGTTTACAAATTATGCATCTGCGAGCGTTCGTGGTTATCTTCACGCTATATTGCTTTTTGGGGTCGATGCAGGTAAATAAACTATTGAGATTTTTCGCTATTTATTATTATCGAATTATCTTTGATATAATTGGTCAACAGGGGTGCATTTTATTTTTAGTAGTGGAAATACCATAGTTCATCTTTCGGTGATAAATCTTAATTCTTCTTCGTTTAATCTAATACGAAGTAGACTAACGATTTTATAAGGCGAAAAACTGTCAAAGGTATGGCATTTAATCGGTGCAAAGTCCATGACAGAAAACTTAAATAGTTTAACATTCGATCTGGCTCAGATTTAGGGTTTAGAGTAATCAGTAGGTCCACCAAAAAGCTCACATGAAAATAGCGAATCGATTGATAGCTTTGACTGATAATGGAATTGAGAACTGAACGCGAGCGAGCAAAATGTCAACCTGCGATGTTCATGCCCACAGAGTCCTATTTAACGACGACTGCCTGATTGGCGCAGTGGTAGTGACCCTACCTGTTGCGCTGGGATCGTGGGTTCGATTCCCGCACAAGACAAACATTTATTTATTTGCTTAAAAATTAATGTTTGTCTTGAGTCTGGGTGTTTCTATATATTATACATATATATTTACAAAAAAAAAAAGTATGTATGTAGTATATCAACTGTCTGATACCCATAATACAAGCCTAGTTTGGGACCAGACGGTGCTGTGTATATATGTCCGAAGATATTATTATTATTATTATTTAAGCATGTGTTTGATACCTGTGAATTTGTTTGCTCGTGTTTTGCACTAATTAACTAACAATATTATATAAATTAGTATATATGGAGTATGTTTCGCCATATTTTTGAATACTATCGCATCGTAATGTATAGAGTGAACGTGTGTGGTGAAAAAATCTGCGAGGGTAGCCCTAGAAAATCCTATGCACGCCGAAATGGCGGCACGGCAAGAGAGATACGCAAAGATCGTACCATGTGGAAATCTCTGCCTATCTTTCTGGGAAATAGACGTGAGTTTCTATTAGTAATGTTTTACATAAAAACCTGCTAAATGTGAGTCGAAGTCGTACACGAAAGTTTCCATACCCCAGTACAATATTTGACACTACGTATTTTTTTTTAAATATATATTGAAAAAAAAGAAAGAAAATTGAGATTGAAAAAAAAAACGTCAAAAAATAATTATTTCTTGTATACTCCTTTTCAATTTGAACTATATTATATTTTTATTATTTATTCTTGTAGCGGTCACAGTAATATTTAAAAATTTCAAACATCGTTTTAACATTCAATTTTACTGTTTTCGTCCAAACACTACAAAAATATTTAAAAAAGCTGGCTTCAAATCTTTGTTCTGGAGGCAACTTGAATATTTTTGAAATATCTAAATCCAAAAACGCTTTTATACGAAAACAAACTGATATCTTTCTATAAGCGTATAGCAAAGTCAAATGGCTCTTAGTCGCATATTGGGAAAAAACTTGTATGAGTTGCAAAATAACAGGTTTTTGTAGGAGTGACCCCCTTTAATTATTAATTAAATTTTATTTTTATTATTCACTGTTGTAGCGACCATAGAAATACGCACCGTGTGAAAGTTTAAACCGTCTACCGTACGGTTGATGAGATACATCCTGCTAATAGACAAACAGACGGACAGCAGTTTTAGTAGTAAGTTCTTTTTGACAACTTTTGGGTACTAAACCTTAAAAACACATTGTAAAAGCACAATTGTAAGTTTAAATATTTGTCATTTTCATTAAAAACCCACTAATTGTAGTATAATTTGAATTAATATATTATATATGTGCCATTTTGCGTCGGAAACATACAAAGTAAAAACATAATTTTGTATTTAAGTACATTGAAGTAAACAGAGAGGACAGAATTTTATATGCCTTGGTGCCTAAAAATAACATTTGAAGAGGGTTATCCGCATCACATTATCTTTATCATAAGGTTTAATTTTTTCAGAAACAAATCTTACAATATACTTTTTTATTGAAGTATATGGGAAAGTGAGGGACAAAAGTGTGCTGTGTAATTGAGTTCATAAAGATTACTAGGAATCCCGGGACTAACGAAAAGTATCAAAAACTTCTAACTTATTACAGATATTGAATATAAGACGATTACTTTTCTTAATCGTTCTTTAAACATTTTTTTCATATTAAATAACCAATATTATATACAAACATAATAAAGTATACAAACGCGTATTTTTAAGTTACATGTTTATTTTTTACATATAAAATTTACACATCCTTGAAAATAACCATAACGTGTCACCTCGTCTATCGAAATCGTCGATGGCGGTAACTGAAACTCGATGAATATGATTTCGATTGGTTTTCGATAAAATGGTCGAAATTCGCTCAGAGGATGACGTCAAAGCGGGCTTTTTGGTCGCCCGCAATCGACAATCTGTCACCTATAGGTGAATCGTTCGTTCGACGGCGAACGTATTTCGATTAAATGAATCGCTTGTATGTCACGAAAGCTTTTTGGTAACCTATCTAGAATCGAAAACAAAAACCTTATTATCAGATAAAGTTATAGAGATATAGAATATCGCCACATATGAGTGTAGGTCGAAGACTTTTAAATTTATTTACATAATATTTCGATCGAGTTACTTTATGTCGAATCGCTGATTCATATGGGCTTTTCGTTGAACCCGCAGGATTAAAACGCTGAGAAGCTTATGGAATTACCTCTATAATGACATAAAAGTATCTAATATTTTTGACAGTGGTAGGTTAACAATTGAGAGAGTCGGTTATAAATCAAGTTAAATCCTAAACACGGGCCAATCGACTAAAAATTTTTTAACTCAAGTCTAACCAATTGCTTCGTGCCTCTGGGAGAACACTAAGATGTTGATCACGGACGTCGCTATAGTATTAGTGATAGCGGTCCTCATCCCGCATAGGGCTCGAGGTCCGAGGCTTCAAGGGTCCTAAGTCTTAAATAAAAAGCTTGTGGAAGGGCTTTTATTTACTTTTCTCATATTGGCTTCTCTCCGTTTTGTGTGCAAACCTACAACGTACAGACAAGCGGGTTCTACTGTCTTATTATACCTATGTATAATTTCTATATTTATATATCTATAACAGTTATTTTATCCGAAGCTATCGATATAGCAAGAAAGGTAATGGATAGTTTAAGTACCGTCTAATTAAAAAAAAAAATTAAGTACTTGAGGTGCAGTTAGTAGTAGCTCGTTTTTTTACCGGATTGTTTTATTCAGAAATAGTTTTGTTAATAATTATTGTGGTTTTCTATGACAAAATTAGAAAAGAACTACTATTTAGTGTGAAATCCAAAAAATATTTTGAGAGATTATATTTTAAGTGTGACCTATTAAACAAAGATATTTAAAAAAAGTTTTAGGAGTTGATACTGGTTGTAAAAGGGAGGTGAGGTGATAATGGGAAAAAGAGAGCTTTTCTTTTTAATTGTATCGAGTGTTGTATTATACTAAAAGATTATAATTATCTCAAATCTATTTTCCACCATTTATATAATATTGATAATATACTTGTATATTTATATGGATTTGGCCCGTTTACATTGAAAACAGCCTTCATATTTTGGAGGCTTCTTAAAAGCATAAAAAAGGCAACTTAAACGCTCCTAAGAGAAGAAACTTTTCATAACATCTCCCCGGAGATCATTAAGGTCTGATTCAGGAAGAAAATAGAGAAGCTTAGGGTTCATTAGCATTGTGATTCCATTCCCTTCTCGTCTCGAGCGGGCCACCCATTCGATTTGAGCGTTAATTAAGCGTTCGTTAAAGATCGCGTTAATGAGAGCCCAGGGAGGAGATGCGGGAGGATGGATTCTGCGATCTCACTGGCCACTTATCTGTGAACTGTTTTCGTGAGTTGTATTAAAACCTTATCCCTTCTAGGTGTACTACGAGATAAAACTAACTCCCTTTTACTAAGATATTGGAAATAAAGAGACACGTCTCTAGGGAGAAAGATTCGGTTCTAAGTCGAGCTTATAAAAGGGTTTCCACGTAAATGCAGACGTTATACAGGTAGTTATGACTAACTAAAGATGTATAGGAGAGGCGTTCAATAAGAGGTAACATTTATTAAATACTATTTTATTTTTCAACATAGGCCCCTTTTAGCATACCTAATACACTATGCTTCAAATTTGTCTCTCAAAAAACTGTTCATCCTGATCACCTAAAAAATATCTTGTGCTGCAGCAACTGCTGCTTCATAATCTTCGCATCTCTGTTCTTTCAGATATTCCTTCAACCTTGGATATAGGTAGAAATCACTAAAGGCAAGGTTTCGCAAATATAGATGATGCTCAAGTATTTTGAAGCCAGTACTTCGAAATTGCAGTGGCAAAAAATTAAAAAAAAATTAAAGAAATAGCAACCGCGAACCTGTGAGTCGACGTATTATCTTGATTTTTTTTTAATTTATTCTGTATACAAAGAGCCCGTAACCGCAGTTCCACAGTCTAGATATTCTATCATAATCATCCTTTTCCTATCTCAGAAAAGAACCTATAATCTTTCCGGCAGAACGACTCGGCTCAAATTTCTTAGGGGTCGAAGAGAATGGTCTTATCTAAGTCTTAGACTATAATTTTGTTACTGGATCGTAATAGTGAATTCATATGTCATCCATGGTTGTGAATCGATCCAAATTTATCTTTTTAATTTACTGCTGTGTTATCTGGCCAAGTTATGGGATATATTTTCATGAAGTAACATACGAAATGAGCAGTGACGACAATAGCGACTCAAGTCGGAGAATCGACGCTTTTGGGGAGTTTGAATGATTGACTTTTACTAAGCCAGGAAAGATACATCAAATGTACTACAAAATTGTAGATCTTAAATGCCCGTAATAGTATATGACTGTGTTCTTAGAATAACAGATAACAAATACTATATGCCCGTATTAGTAAAACACACAAAGTGCGCGTTTCATCTTGAGAGTGCAATGAGCACGACAGTTATACTGTTTGGATATAGAAAATAATGTCTAGCTCTCACGTTACTTCTTGAGATAGTGCATTATTTGAGTGACGCTTATTAATACGGGTGAATTTCTCTAAAATAACAGCCAGCGATTGAGGACGAGTGATCACCGATGGTGGCAGGCCATCACGATTCCGTACGTTACTTTATTCATGAAAAAAAAAACTTTAAAAATATTAGTTTGAGAAAAAAAGATTTTAAGAATTTTATTTACAAATTCAAGAGAACTTGACATTACATATTATTTACATTTAATCATAGTACATATATTTCATTTTGTTCAACAACTTGTTGCTATTTTGTAGGTAGTGACATAATCCCATTGCTGTAGAAATTTTGGGACTTCTGATCAAATGCGACAAGCTATTTTGACAGACTTCTCTTGACTAACACTATCTAAGGAACTCTGAAAAGACCGAAACAGGTGAAAATCTGAGGATGCAAGATCAGGGAAATATGGTGAATGCATTAACACTTTCAAACCAAACTTTTTCAATATCTGCTGAGTAGCTAAAGATGAGTGTCGTCTGGCGTTATCATAGTCGAACTCTACACCCATTTTGTTGATCAATTTCGGCCATTTTTTTCTTTACTTCCTGATCGAGCCTTATAAGCTGTTGGCAGTAGAAATTCGAAGTAATGATTTTGCCCAGCAGTAAAAGCTCATAATAAATAATACTGGCTCATAATAAACCATTCTAGCGGAGCCATGGACTCAGCTAGTAAGTAAAATCCTCAAAAAAATCGTAGGTTTGTTTAATTGCAAATCAATGGTAAATCTATTAAACTGCTTGAAACAGTACCTATATACAGTACAATTGTTATGCCGTGTACTTTGTATGCCCTGATATTTAATATTGTCTATATAATTAATATAATAACGAATATTTTGTCTTCAGCAAATCTATATAATAATATGGGCTTTTGTAATTAAATCTGTATCATCAGAAAAGTCTTTTGTTGAATTTATGTCTTTTTGGTTTTTCATATGTGTTTTGTCGATAGTTAATTTATAATGTTAAATTTTTGCAGAATATATTTATATTTAGCACCAGAGGTCATTTGTTCATTTTCTATTTTCATATGATATAAAAAATGCGAGAATCTAATAATATTATAACGCAATAATGATGTGTAAAATCGCAGAAGTCCCCATTTTCAGATGTAGAAAGTCTTTTTTACGGAGATAGTCACGCATCTTTTGATACGCAATAGGGTCTCCGCCAGATTAACAAGTAATTTATGATATTTTTACGAAAAGCTTTTATATCATATAAAAATTTCATTTTTCTTATTAATTTATTTACTTTATTTTTTTATTTCACTGGACACGTTTCCCATTCTGTACATTTCAATTAAATCATTGTTGTGTAGACGGTAATATGTTAATTTACTACAATATCGTCCTTCAATTAGGAGACCTTTAAGTGACTTGACCCGCCTTCTTTATGCTTGCTCGTTTGAGTATTCTGCTTAATAGTTGACGTTTTTGCGTCATCGCTTTTTTTTTTTTGCGAAGTTTCTCTTGCCATTGTAACTTCGCTTTTTCGAACCTTCTCTTCTTTTGTGTTTATGTTTCATTTTTTTCCATTTTGTTCCCATGTGTATCGAACAACCGTCGACTCTACCGTAGCTTTGATAAGAAGAGTAAGAGCTGACATATAACAAGGTTTAGCTCGGTTTCTTGAAATGGAACATTTACGACATCGGGTTTGCCACTCAATCCTGGACACGTCCTCGTCTTGACTTGGGTATATGGATTATAGTACTACTTATTTCATTTGGAAGCTTGTGTCTAATAAAACATAGCTCCCGGAGTTGATATTGAAACTTCCCTTCTCCTATGTAGATTGCAAGCCAATGCTTGTAACTTCACCTAACTCAAATCTACACAAGTCTCTCCAAATTACACAACCCAATTAACACACAACACCACCAAATTACACAGGTCATGGTGTGAATCCAATCGTTGAAAAGTTCCTTATTTGAGAGTCATCCCTGGGTGCAACAGCCACGTCCTGATAGCGTTTAGCATGGGCTATCATAACTAAAAGCATACACAAACTTTCGTGTCTATGGCGTTGAAGAGTTTTCTTGCCGGGAGTATACCCCGGGGGTCCAATCAGGTCAAATATAACATAAAAATGTATTGTCAACAGAAGAAGCGACACGTAAAATTTGATATTCGTAGGATACAAGGAAGTCATTCAAATTCAGCTATCAAGATATGATCTAAACAGACATAAAAACTTACATTTCAAGTTAAATAAAAGCATGTAAATATACCTAGTTTTACTCTTACAATTAAAAAGGTATGTATTTAAACTATGTCCATGAATTCGTTTAAGTTGATGGATTCGCTGAAAAAATAAATTAGAATACTGATTTATTTCTTCAGGGCATTTGCATAAAAGGTATTTCTGCATTTCTATTCTTTATCGCTAGATAAATAGAAATTTCCAATCTTATTTAATGGAAAATTCTTTAAAATACGACAAAGAGACGTTTTTGCTCTTTTAAAATTTTATTCTTCTGAAGGAAAGCGCTTTCCTATTGGCGGCGAATTGAAAAATCAAGTATTCCTTGAAATTCTCTGCAAGTGATTTCTTGCTATTAAGTAAAAATATATACACATTTGTACAAATGTTGTTTCATTATTGTGCCGTAGGTTCATATTGTTTTATTACGAAAATATTACATAATCACGAATATGAAAACTTGTTTACGCCCTTGTTTGTTTATATTTTAATTAAACACGACGACAGCGTCAAATCGGCTCAGATTTGGATCGAGAATTCCGATTATTAATCCAGCCGAATCTCATAAATCCTTCATTATCTTATCGCGATACTAATCGGATCGAACAAATACACCCATACAGATTTCAAAAATGAAGCATTAATTATCATCGGATGAAAGAAATACAGCCTACAGGTTTCAAAATGGAATTATTATCATTTCACAAATCCGCCCACGAGCGTTCGGCGGTGCTTTTCATTGGACGCTTGCTTTTCGCGTTCGCCCTTCGCTCTGTGCCCGTCACATAAGCGACTGCCCTATGTCGACTCACGAGTCGCCGAGTATTCGGAACTCATGCGCCAACTGCTGCTGTTTACGTCGAAAAAGCTATGCGGCGTTTTGACGCCGTGACGTCATCACAGTGGCTTAGGAGCGCAATTTATAATTCTCGTTTAAAACCCAACGCGAAAGTCATATCCTTTAAACGGATCGACAACACGATGACATCTTCAAAGGGTTGTACTGGCTAATCGTAATTACCCTTTCCTTTTTCAGAAAAACTGTTGGCCATCGGATCTGTTACGTTTCTCGTACAAAGACATCGATGTGGCTATGAGTCGGTTCAAACGGTTGTCACGCGCACTTCTGGTGTCGAGTTAAGGTAAGGACAATGTCAAGACCACATCCGACTTTCGTCGCCGAATTAGCATTTGTTTGTATACGTGTAGATTTTTGATACTTGAACGAGTAAGTGATCTAGATTTAGACTTTTTATCTAGATATATGCTATTGCTGCTTTGTTCTACGTATATGTAATACTGACTCCAAATTAAATTTTATTATTATCTGATATTGTTTTATATACCGCCATATTCTATACATATGAATAATAAAAACAATAGAGGGAAAAAATCTGTACATAAAAGGTATTTGAGAAAAACTACTCGGTATTGTATTGGAAATAAGAATATATTTTAATGGTTATTATAATTTTAATGTCTGTCCGTCTGTGCATTTGTTCGCGATCTCTGCAAAAACTGCTGGACAGAATTAAATGAGATTTGGTATTGTAATAGATTATATCTTGAAATAACAAATGGGATTGTTTTTATTTCGTTCCATTGTTATTTTTTTAATTATGTATATTTTTCGTGACTGACTATGATCAGTGGAGCTAGCTGAACGCGCAGTTGCATTCGGATAGAATTGGTATTTAAATACAAATACACCAAGAATAGGATAAGTACCGAGATCATCGTGAATACAGCGTCATCAGTCACATACGTAGGAGTTTATTCTATGCCCACGCGGGCGGAGCTGCTGACACAAGCTAGTTATCAAATATACACAGCACCATTTCTTCTTAAACGTCATATCAATATAGCCTGTTACGAAGGATAATTAATCAACCAGCTCGAACAAGACCTTTCGAGTCGTAGAGATTAAAGTCTACAAACATAGATTTAGAATAGAATCACAACTGTGTACAACAGCGGACGTCAAAGCGTTGAAAACAAATGAACGTAGAAATAGAAACCGGTCAGGCGAGTACCGGACTTTTACAACCATGGTTCCGTATCAACGAACGTAGCTATATGAAATTTTCTACTTCACCTATTCAAATGGATATGGTAACATTTATAATAATTTCAGCATAAATATATATTTAAATCATACTAGAATTTATACGCTTGGCCACTTGGTCCGATGATTAGATTGTTATCTACTACAAATAACTGAAAACTGTTAATATTTAAAAAAATGTCAACAAATTCAGTTCAAAATAATGTACTCTACATCACTATTTTTAATGAGCTAAAAAAATATAGTTGAAAACTTGGAAAGAGAACTACAAAATTAACAACTTTGAAAGACGGAGTAGACGACTAATAAGTCGCAAACATAGTTTTGAAAGAAAATGTCACTTCGAAACTTTTAATGAATCCTCAAATATCTATCCAATGACACACCGCACCGTGGTTGTGCGAAGAAAAATTCTTCCCACACTTTCGTGTATGGAAATAGATTATTTTCTCGTTAGAGTTGTAAATACCATTACAGATATTTAATGTGGATCGACATATGTTGTATGTCGATCCACATTAAATATCTGCTTGAACAACATTACTAAGAATCTGAGGAAAAATGACGGAATTATGGGTTAGTACCATTAGATATGAAGAAACTATAAAGGTTCATTTTTTCGTTTTTGTCCTCGAAATTCAAATAAATAGGCCGATTTAATTTCAACCTTGGAAACGATTACAGTATTTATGTGTATTTTTATAAAACGCTTTTTTTTATTATTTTGCTATTAATTTTATTGTAAGACCTTCGAGTTGATAACTTAAATGCGTCCATTTAAGCGTCCTTTCCCGAGGCTCACCACCGAAACAGGTGCATAACAATTACATTGCTTCTCGAAAATTTCTACCCGGCCGCTTTTAAAACAAGAAAGCGCGCCGATAAAATTTATTAGCATGATTCATGGTTTGTACGCAGTCTATTTAATTAGCGCCGAGGCGCACCCGGCGGTAGATTTACATAATAATGACGGCGCCCGCGCCGGCGCCGTCTGGTGTGCGCGGGCTCAAGCGAGAGTTTCTCTGGACAAAAAAGAAGAAGTAATCCTTCAATTGCCGTAAAACCTGAAACAATTCTGAAAAGTCATATCTTACGATGAGAAATGTGATCTTGTGCATATTTTAAATGTTACATTTTAATTTTTAGCCACAATTTATTTCTCCGTTTAGAAATGACGATAAAGTTTTTTTTTTATTATTGTAGCGACCAAAGATAGAAATAACCTATAAACTTATGTAGTAATATAAGTCTATAGTAATAAATGTGAAAGTTTGTCTAGGTGTTTTTCATTCAAACATGCGCCAACGACTGAGTGGATTCTAATTCAATTTTGAACACGGGAAGAAAACAAGGTTTTTACGGAAAAAAACAAAGGATATTTTGCTATTACTTCCTTACGCTCCGATGGGTGTAAATCAAAATTTAATAGTGATTATTTAATTTATGGTCTGAATTTGCCCCTGGTTTCCAATTATTGTTCTTGTCCTACAAATATGAATATATGAAGAGCGATGATCGTAAATAATAAAAGTAAATATTACGTAAGTTGCGACGACAAAATATGAATTTATTTTAAAAATCCTCTTTATTTCGTTTATTTGAAAGTGATTAATTATCACGAACTTTTTGCAAAATGTGGTTGTTATTAAATTAACATTTTTTTTATATGTAAAAATGACTTTCCCGATATGGTAATATATGTAGTTGTAACTTAAATAAATCAATACAACAACTAGAACTTATTTCATCGTTAAACGATAGGGTGAATACGACGTACATTAATATTGATAACTTAATTCAAAATATACCTTGTCTATATAATTTATTATAAACGCATTTATTTCATCAAATGTTTCATTTATAAATTTTGACATACCTAAAAAACAAATGTATTTATTTGTTTCTTTTTTTATTTTTCATAACATAAATACAGAATTTGTGAAAAGTTATAACACGAATGAAAATGCAATCAAAAAAGAAGCTCTCACTAACTTCAAACATTATTATACAAAAGTAAATGCTAGAAACAATTCCGTTTGGATTTTTAAAAACCGTCATTACAACGGGATCCTAGCACGGGAAACGTGCGAGGATCCAACGGAATCCAATGGATCCAGTACACAAAAGGAAGGATAGCGTAATGAGACACCTAATGTGTTCGCAATGGCCAGGGCGCACCCTTACGGAGTCTTTCGCTTCATCGTTAGGATCATCAAAGGCTGATTTACTTTGATGATTCCTTCTCGTTTGAGACTGTATTTTAGTGTCGTTTGAGTGAAAATAAATCCCGGAATCGTGCTCACGTTGTTCATTTATCAACAAAAGAGTTGTACAAAAGCAATGATCGGTAATTACTTTATTGATTTATTTGTGAGCCTTCGTGTAGTTCCCGGACGGGAGGAAGAGGCTGCGCTTGTTTAGGTACTTAGATACTAACATCCGTCCATCGTTTTATTCAAATTAGTTGGTTTTGGGTACTAAAATTAGTCTAACTTAAATGTGCTACCAATCTTATTGGATTGTAAAAAATTTAATAATTTGATTATATCTTAATGGCAAATGTTAATCGTTTAAAGTTATAATTATAACAAAGCTAGATTTTCTGCATTTCGTATGTTCTTTTACCATATTACGAAGATGGTTTCTCTCTAAAAAAAAAACGTTACTTTAAAGTTTACTTCAAAATCACCACATAAAATAGTGAGAAGAGAATGATCACTCTGCTCACTATTTTAGGCGGTGATTTAAAAGTAAACTTCAATTCACAAGCAACTGAGCCGCTCATAGCTTTTTAAAATGTTGAGTTCAAGCTAGAAATCACCACAGATATAAATTTTTCCGCAACTAACAGCGGTATGTTAGTGACGTAATTTTTCTGCGCTTTTAGATGGTTTGAAATCACAAATATACGTCACAGAGTATAGATAACGCTATGGTGTCCGCTTTTCCTCAAATTGAACAAAAATAACTGTCTTTATTAAAAAAATCATAAATTTTAATGTTGATTAAATGAAATACAATTTTCATTAAAAATAATTACCCTTCGTTACGTAAAATCATTTCAAATAATACCCAAATATTTTTTTTTCAATGTATAATGTTAATGTTGCTCATCACCAAGGCGAGATATCAGATGTTACACATTAAATGCGACTTCTGTAAGCGTTCATTTCAATCGCGGACGATTGCCTAACTTCGCCCTGTCAATTGGAATTTGTCATTGACAGAAAAAAGCCCAGTCGATTGATGTCACTATAGTGATCATTGAGCGCGCGAGCTTCCGTTGGCCGTGAGAGCTTTGCCGCGATTCGCTCGCGGCGAACGGTGGATCAGGACAGAGGTGCGTGCGTAAATTGCGCTCACGGGACGCGCAAACATCTCCCCCTCGGCGTAATCCCGTTACGCGGCGTGGCCTCGCGTAAAATTAAAAGAAAAGATGTCTCTCTCCGTTTCGTTTACGTAGCCGTGCGGAGAGGCGCAGAGATCGCACAGACGCAACGGCATAAGTAAGCTCTTAGATAATAAATTTATTTCGGTTTTCTAAAAGTATTTACAGTAGTTATTTCACAGTGTTTTTGTCCCTATACTTAGAATGATTGTTATATCATTGTTAATCAACATAAATTCTTTGTATGCTTTCTTTGAGAATTAAATGCTTTTATTTATTGTCTATTCGTAAATATAAGAAGAAGCTAAACTGATAAGAAACTTCTTCAAGTTTTTTTACATGTATTAAATTTCAATTTGTTACACCAGTGCCTGGAATGTTACCATTCAGGTGTTAATTGACAAAATGATAGCCCTTTTTCGCCGCTGGGTGCGTATTTTTTAATTTGATTATTATTTGATAATGAATTCCCATATAAAAATTAATAGAGTTCTCTATAGAAAACTATTAAGACCGACTATCAAGTCTATCAAGAACAAGAAAACATAAGAGACTTCTTATATTTTTTTGTTCTGCTTTTTGTACCACATCCCCCTCACACCGCCACATACCTTCACATTTTCCTCTTGTATTAATACCGTGGCATCCGCCCACTTCCGAAAAAACCATTATGCTCGTTCTTAATGCATATGTAATGTTTTCATAAATATTCTGACAACACATAAGCAAAATATTATTTTTCTCATAGACAACTCTTACACTATCCCTAAATATTCATATATAAATCGCTCTATGCGTAATTCTAGTTTTTAAAGCAAATATTATTGGAATGTACGCAGCTGTCTTCAAAAGCAAAATACTACATGATATTATGCTAGATAAGTGATAAAAACTAAACCAATCTCACCGTCGTCACGTAAGTGATATATATCATTCCTAAAACCGCAAAGCTCAATTTACCAGCCATTCAACAATTTATTTTATTTAGTTTTAACAGTAGAGTTGAACTGAATTTTTAAGACAGATTGGTATCTTAAATCTATTAGCTCGGGACGATTATTAAATTACTTCTCATATCATCCAATGAATGAAAATAATGGGAGTAATTACTGCTTTATTTGCCAGGACTTCAAATTTAAGTCGGAATGATTTTCATGAGGCAAATAAAAATATTAAAAATAAATTCTTTTATTGAAGATTAATTATCCTCGTAAATTCACAGATCGATTTTTGGCTAATTCTAAATTAGTGGAAGATAAAAATGATTATCTAAGGAATTGTCAAGTAATATTAATCGTTGCATTATACCTGCAGGTAGAAAATTAGCATTTTTCAATCTAAAAAATGCGAATTCAGTTTTTACTAAGTTAAAATACCCCATCCTTCTATAGTCTGGTTTAACATACGAAATTCCTTGTATCTGTGTGTTACATCGATCAGACTGAACAGCAACCTGAACACGATAAAAAAGATTATAAGAATTTTAAAAACCAACAAAGCTGCTCTACTTCGCATCGTGAACAAAAATATTTAAGAAGAATTTGAGTGAGATGGTTTTTATAAAACTAATAGTACTGTGAATATGCATCCAGACACCCAGAGCTTAAACATAAATAATAATGGTATTCTAAACAGAGAGATAAGGAAATATTCATTCGTGTATTATACTAACCTAAATAAAACTTATTACATATCTGATATATGCAGTTCAGTGACAAAAACGAAATATGGACAGAAAATATTTAAAATATTTCGCGAGACGTACGTATTGGGATCGTCATCCAACGCTTCTACCGATGTGTGAAGGCTACGCGCATAATTAATAAACCCACTTAGATACCTGATAGCCAAATTTTCTTCAATTTTTTTCGTTTTCCCTCAGCCCACTACCGATACTAACACTTTATAAGCTATATGGCGACTTCGAAGTCCGCTTTTCAAGTCTTATATCCAGTTGTAAACCTCGACTCCTTTTAATATTCTTCTCCATCTTCCAAACCAATATTTTTCATAAGATTTAAATCTTCATGTCGTTTAGTTAATCGTCAGTTCCAACACTTTAATCTTCGAAGTAAATTAATATTTTCTCTTCATATATATATATATTTTGTCTCATTGGTTTTTGCATTGGAAAAAAACGAAAATGTGTAAATCCAATAACATCTGCGATGTGAGTTTTGAACGAGGACGTTAGAGAACAATATGTTATGTGGTTTGAGTAAATCCGTATATTAATCATTGCTTTTCCTTTTTCCTCATAAAAGTTCGTTCTTTTCCTTCTTTTGTCAATTTGTACATACCTTTTCTTTCCCTATCTCTAATCTTCCCTTGCGCTCACAGTACAGTTAGCGGGAAGGTAAACACTTTTCGCTGTTCATTGTGTACGCTTTTGTTGCATAAAACTAGACAGTACCGGACGAAAATCAGTGCTCGTTAAAAGAGATCGCCTGCAGGAGCCGGGTCTTGGTTGGTCCTAGGCCCACAGCCATAAAAAGAAGGTGTCGTCACCTCTCGTTATTTCTCCTTTATGCTTTCAAACACACACAGTCCATTTCGTTCCCGCAAACTCCATAGAGATTTGATTAAGAAACTTTGGGGTCGTAAGAAGTTTTTTATTTCGAGCGATATGCGGGACATTTCATAGCGTTACACAAATGACTGTTTTTGTATAGCATAGTAGAAGGGTAAGTGAGCAGGCGAGTTATCAGACAGTAGATGATCATCGCTGCTCATAGATACCCTAGCGATTCAGTGGATTTACCGGTGCGTTGCCGGCTTCTTGGGAGGACTTAAGATATCAATTGAAGGGGGATCGATTTGATGAAAGAGGGAGGGGAGAGAGATGGCTACCAAAACTCTCATTCACTGGACGAAACGCACCGCCTAAGTTGCTACTTTACGTCCGTATTCTGTAAAAGTGTGATATTTCATAGGTTGAGCGGGCCTATTTTTGAGCTGCAACCAAGTTGGCCATACTGTGGCTCTACCACAGCAAAACTGTAGCTGTGACCGTTAAATATGTAAATTATTATTTTTTTGTCTTTCCGTTCATTTCTTTATTTCTACAGCAGTAATCAATGTGTTAATGATGCTTTTCAATTAGATGTGGCTGTTTAACAAAATATTAGCGGTAAATGATGTAGAGAGCACAGAATGCAAATTTGATGTTTTGCCAGAATATTCCCAGACGAACGTACAAAATGCCCAACGTGAAGTTAACCAATACTTCATACATGTATTATTCATAAGACAATCTATATGTATGTAAATGTTTGACCAGTGTACTTAATGGAATTATGAACGATCGTCTAAAGGCTATATGGTGGAAGACGAATCGCTTTCTACGTCTTATTCGACCATTTCAATACTTCATGCTGTTGTTTTACTGTAAGTATTGAATGCTGTCCAGATTTGTAGTAATGTATAGTTTGTCCATCAGACACAGGTGTCATGATTTTCTTTGAAATCGCTAGGAGAAAAGAGTTGAAAATTGGTATTTATATGTATAAAATGAGATGAACCAATCAGCGACGTATCGAGCACACAAACAAATTATAAATTTGTAGGAAAATGAAAAAAAAAACAAAAGATTTTCATCAAATGCATCGCTTGAAGTTTCAACTGAAAAGCACTGGGTCTAAAGTAAAGTTAAAGTTATAGACTTTCGCTCACAGCTTAGGAAAGCTAAACAAAAATTCTAAATTCAGTTAAACGTTAAAAAAAACGATAATTATTACTGAATGAAAAATGTATAAAATGGGCAGTTTAATTTCACCAAAGGCTAAGAAGCACATTGACATTAAGTGAATCGGTCTACTGATTGTATTGGTAGCTTAATCATATAAAAGGAGTCGGCTTCAAGTGTTCAGTGTACGAATATTTTATATTCATATTATAAAGCTTTTTAATTTTAGTTGCCACAAACAAATGGAGGTACGACTTTAATCGAATACTACTCTCATTTGAACAGCTGCTCGATTATGCCGACCCCATAATATTATAGAAGTCAAAACAACATCAAATCGGTGTGGAGGTGTATCAGAATGCGTATTATATTACCACGGTACATACACGGTAAAGATACAATCTGAAATGCATCCGAGGTCACTGTAGCTACAGCTTGTTGTAACGCCACTCAAACCCATATGTTACGCACATATGCACGAGGTAAGCGTGTCGGCTTTAATGGTAGCCGGTGATAGGCCGGCGGCATTTTATTTCATTATAAAGAATTTCATCCGCTGTAACGAATATAAGTTCGTATTCCGTGTTTGTTGTTATCAGAAACTTTTATCACTTTTTGCCAATCTAGATTTGGGCTATTTTTTAAATTTGCACTATGTTTTTTTTTTGGGAACAATTATGTCACATCGCAAGTCTTGAATGAAAATAAGTGTACTATTTTTGTTAGAATATTTTTTACATATACAACTGATCCATCAGAACATAAGATATCATTAAACAAAAAAAAAATCTTTAAACTTATTTTATCGATTTTTGCTATATTTTTCTTCATTTTTTTTTAACAATGAATTTCTCTACTCAATGACGTTAAAGTGACGTCAATGACGTTAAAACCTACCAATTGGGAAAGATTGTCGGCCGTGCTTGAGAAAATCGCCTGTCCCGAATTCAATAAAATTATAAATGACTAAATTAAAAAAAAAATGACATAGAACCAACTAACGAAATTAACTCAGCCATAGAGGCTCTTACCAACCACGTCAGGACGGTGGTCGAGCGCAGCTCCCGGCATTAGTACACCGCCGGAAGCTACTTGCGGATGCTCTCGAACTGCTGAGAGCCAAGAATGTAGTCCTGCGTCGCGCGCACACATATCCTATAGCAGAGAATAGGTCTAGAGCGTGGGCCCTCCGACGTAGCGTGAAAGCCCGCATGAAGGAAATCAGAAATGAGGAATGGAGCAACCTCATGGAAGAAATTACAACCTCACACGAAACATTTTAGAAAGTAACTAAAGCTTTGAAATCGGAAGAGTATCTCCCCACACTACCCTTAAAAAGACCCGGCAAATCTCTTGGGGAAAAAGCTGAATGCTTAGCAGATAGCGTGGAACTCTAATGTTCACATACACTACCACTTTACAACATCCAACACATCCACGATATTGAGGAGGAGGTCCAACATAAAACACTTCCCTCGAAACCCAAGACCATCTGCCCCCCGTTTCTCTTTACGAGGTCCAAAAACTCGTTAAGAATTTGAAAACCAAAAAGACACCGGGCCATGATAGTATTAGTAATTAAGCTATCTAATGCTTTCCTCTACAATTGCTGTCGCAATCTTCAATGCATGCCTCAAAAACTACCACTTCCCTCCCGTTTGGAAGGAAGTCGAGGTAATTGATATCTGTAAACATGGGAAACCTCACGACCTCCCAGCCAGCTATAGACCCATCAGTCTCCTAAGTGGTCTAGGCAAACTTTATAAAAAAATATTTAAAGCAGAACCAAGCAAGCATCTATTTAGCAAATGTCTTATTATAAACAAACAGTTCAGATTTCGCCCAAACCACTCCTGTTCCCAGAAAGCTCTCCAAATAGTCAAATATTTGGAGAGCGAAGGGCTTCAAAACTAAGAAAAAGACAGTAGTTGTCCTTTTCGACATAGCTAGTCCTTTGATAGGGTATGGCACGCAGGTTTCATCCATAAACTCTGTCTTCTGAAAATCTCAGATCGTCTGATACACATAAAAGACGCTTACATCACTAACAGCCATTTTATGAACAAATATGAATAAAAAAATTCACCAAGAAGACTCATCAGAGCAAGAATACTTCAAGGATCCACGCTTTCCACTTTTGTACTCCGCGTACATTAATGATATATTGTGACCGACGTCAGGCGTCCAACTCACATTATTCGCAGACGATACTGCAATGTATATGCGCGGTAAACGGTATATCCTCACCTCCAGAGGGCCATCAACGAGTTGACTCGGTGGTTTCAAACCTAGAGAATAGAGATGAATTCAGAGAAATCAGTTGCATTCTACTTAAGTAGAATGCAACTGATTGCACACTTACGATAGACTATGGTTCCGCCTCCCTTCGTATCCATAATGCACTCATTCCATGGCAGCGTACTTACAAATACTTGGCTTCACACTCGATAGGAATATCCGTTTTCGAGATCAACCACAAACTCACACTGGTATGTCAACAATTCAGTTCTACTTAGAAATTCCAACGATATCCATATACATAAAGGACGCATCCGATCGATTCTTCTCTGTCGCGGAATCGCACCCCAATCCGCTTCTCTCAGCAGCGGCTTCTTATGAGGCACCAACACGGTACCATATCCGTAGACCACGGAATGTTCTCACAGATCCCCCCGACGCCCTCGTATATGAGGTCGAAAGGCTAATAGATACCAACAAACAAAACCAAAATTGATTAGTCAATAAATTTAGGTCCCGCAGCCACTAAAACCTCATAGGCAATCCTCTCTCAGGTACCAGGACACTACCGCGCCTGGAAACAAAATGCGCCCGATCCGTGTCGTTGCCCAGTGACTTCCTATGCCGAGACGATTCTCTTAAGGAATCGTCAATAAGGCAAATCACGCGCCGTCGGCACCCCCGCGTGCCGTTCGGCTGCACTCGGCGTAGCTGTTACAATTACAAGTCATTACTTCAGGAGAACTTTTGTAGTGCGTTTCAGCTCCGCACTAAACACGTGCCATGCATGTTTTACCTCCACCTCGTCGCAAAGGGGAAAAAAAGTGGCGTAGGGCTCTGTGCGCTCTCCCAGCTCACTCGATCTCCGACGCCCGACGTGTCAACACCTAAGCATCTGGATTAGGTGTTGACACTGTCGGTAACAGATGTGTGTGTGTCTGTCAAAAAAAGAACATCGTTTCATTTCACCTCCACTTGTAGGCCAGATCGACCGAGGTATCTTCCGAACCAGTGCAACAGTTTAGTGGTCCTTCTAACCTAGTTACAGTAATTGTTTCTTAATCGAGGGCCGGGGCAAGAAGGAGCAAACCTGTTCGATCTTCATATCTTACACTTATTATTTTTCATATTAATCACTAAGAACCAACCAACGGTAGTATGCATCCAAAATAAATTTTGTATTACATAACAATTGCCATTTATTACATAAACCTCTCCATTACATAGCAATACTTCTGATAAATTACCTCTTGTAATAATTAAACTCGAATCGGGGTTCAATTTATTCATTAGTTCCATTAAAACGGGCATAGAGCAAATTCGTTGCACCTCTCGTTGTGATCGCAACGCCGACGGTATGAAAAATTAATTAGTACGCGACAGGAAATATTTCATCTGAGCGACGAGTTTCCGTCGATCGTCGGAAATCATTTAATTGCTTTCGAGGAACTACTTTCGTACGCGCAAAAAGCAATAATTTATAAGTATTTCTCAAATACGAAATGAATTGGCATTGATTTTTCAGATCTTTTACAATTTAACTCTTCCTCTCGCTTTACTTCCATTTTTTTTATATATGGCATTTTAAATCCCTTTAAGGGACAAATGAGTATGCCAGCTAATGGATAGTATAGCACTGTTGAGAGTATCACCACCGTTCAGAGGATTTACTGTAACTTCAGAGGATTTACTAGTGTATTACCGGTCTTTTAGAAGGGAGTGGTATATTTTATGGCGGTGGATTGGGCCACCGGATTTTTTAGGAAGGAATAGGATGTCCGATGGAGGAAATAATGGGACATCAGAACTGGACGAAACGCAACAGCGGAAGCTGCACATCTGTATTGTATGAAGTGTGAGTCGCAACGGTTGAGCCAGCCTAGTACATAAATAAGCTGGTCAAATTTTCAAATTGGCTGCAATATGACTCTACCACGTCAACATCTATATTTTATTACCAATATTTCGTATATACTTATGAGTCTTACTGTATCGTCTAGCGGTGATGGTTGAACGGTGATTCTTGTAAATAAATTGTTCAACCCCTGGCCACATACGAGATGATTTTTAATTAAAAGTAAAGTATTTGTGGTCGCATTAGAGATAGCTATTGTTGGATATAGACTAAACTAGAAACAAAAATAAACTGTGTTTACATGTTAGTCGATTATGAAAAAACACAAATATACTTCGAGAGCTGTGCACTCGTTCAATAGGGTCCCTGTGGATATTCAAAATTTATTCTTATATAGATTTAAAGGATTATTAAAAAAATACCCATCGGAAGAATATATTACATAATCTCTGAATTTCTAGAGGACAAATATGCATGAGCTTAAGTGGCTCGACTTCTTACGGGTCTGTTTCATTCATCAATGGTTTTGTATTTATTTTGGCCATGCAAGATGGAATAAGAAAAGAGTTACCGTTAAGTTTCTTGCTCGTTATTGTTTCGGGGAAAATTGTCCATCAAACAAATGTTGAAATGTACATTCAGAAATTGTTATGACGTATTTCAAGTGTTATTTTATGACCTATAATATGAAGACATTTTGGGTTTGAAATTTGAATTTTGAAAAAATAATATATTCTAAGGTCGTTTTCACATCTAATAAAACATTTTTTTTCAGCATGTCATTATCCGGATCTTAAATGTCATATGCAGTATTTACATCATGATCTGGATCAATATTGAATAAATAGCATCTTATACATTTCCATAGGTTATTAAAACTTTAAAAACTAAAAATTCCATTCTGAAAGTTAGTCAAAAATATTAAATCGATATAAGAATAAATAGAAACGCAATGAAGATCTAGATAAAGTTTGACATGGAGCGCTTATAATCTCTACTGATCGTATCGGTATCAAATGCTTAGATCATTAACCGGGCAATAAGAGTATAGCCAAGAGTGAATAAATAATTTTAAACAGGGTTTCCGTATTGAACGACGGCTCCGCCATTTCACGCTGAGTGCTTTCGACATGCGAAAACACAATTTATTACAGCCTCCTCACGTCCTATTTTAATAAATTATTGCCGGGAGTGTTTCTAGTGCCTATTATTGTTTGTACAGTGACTTTTTATCGTTTTGTTTAATATACGAGTTTCGGAACAATCAATATTTTTACACTTCACTATTCTCTTTTTCGACGTTGCAATTTGTTAACACCTTCGACTGTGTATTTGGTTTCAATTTCCAATTTCTTATTCGTAAGAGCATGTTAGTACTCTTTACCAGATTGCGGCGAAATCCAAAATGAAGGAATCTTTTCTAATATCACTCGAACGAATCTAGTAACTCGGTTGCCTTTGCTTCATTTCAGCATTGTGTTTAGTAATAGAACTGATTATATTTTAGTATTGATCAGTAGTCATGCAATGTCATTAAAATAATACTTTTGAAAATTTTATTTTTAACTTTCTTGAAAATCTATCTACCAGCCCCAATTGGTTAAAATAAAAAAAAACTAAGTGCAATTTTTAGAATGCACTAAAACCCATTTCTGGTTGATCAATCTGTTTAAAAGTTATAAAAAGTTTACCTTAATATTCAGCACACGAACTTACGCACACAAACGCACGCACGTATGTACGCCCACTCGCTCACCCAAGCACGAGCACTCTCACGCAAACACACATACCCTCCCAACAAACGCATACATAAACTCGTAGATATAGCCAGAAGAGCTTCGTAAGACCTCAAAAACGTTGAGAGCCTATGCAAATTCGATTTTCATAAATCGGACTGAAAACAAATATTCCAAAATTTCCTTAATTTTTTAACGGGAATTTAAAAAAATGAGCAATAAAAACCCATCTTGGACTTGAAAAGCAAATATACCGCCGACGCTAACGCTCCGCATAACTTTAATTGAAACATTCCTCCGGCTTCAGCGGGCTAGACTTTCATTTTGATTTACGGCCACGGTCTAAGACGAAATCCCCATTCAGTCTTTGCAGAATCATCGTTGGAGATTCACATTTTCGAATGCTAAAAAAAAAAGAAGATCCATTCCAACAACGTCCGTCTCGTCACCGACGAAACAGCTCCCTGTCGATCGGTCCGTCCGTCCGAAGCGGGCGGAATCGCTGGACGGGTCCGGCCACCGTTCTGATTTACGGCCGTCGTTGCCCCAAAACGGGAGCTCACTTAAAAGTTTGCCCGGTCCGTTTTATTCGCCGGGCGACGGCGCACGGGCTGGCGCGTCGTCGCCGCGACTCGAGTCGCTTAGCTTTGGCTTTTGGTGGAATCGATACAAATTAAATTAGCGAACGCCGAGTTTGTGCTGCCTATTACAAACAAGAGAGAGGGACGCGGGAGCGCGAGGGGCGGGAAGGGGAGGGCAGACGACGTTGACGAGACGTTTCCTCTCGAGCGCCTCACGGAGGATTGTCACTCCGCGTATTCCGTGGGTACACAACATACAGCCTGATGAAATGTAGAATGGAATTCCTTTCTAAATCCCTTCAGTAAGACATTGTTGTGACTTACTCTCGTAGACGAAAGAGTAAAATAACAGAATAACATCCCTCTTAAGAATCAATAGAGTATTAACCCGTTTCTTTTAACTCGAAGTACATGGGTGTAGTTATTTACATTGTTTTGATTGGTTAGAAAATTTCAGATTATAGTAGGTGTTGTTTGTTTTCATCGTACTTTCTAACGTCTTAGTTTTATAATTGGTTTATGGTCGAAGCATATTCTAAACCATGCGCCAAGGAGAATATACACCAAAATTTGAGCGCTAAAAATTTATTCCTTGTTTGGTAAGCATTACTTTCATAAATAAGACCTATCAATAAAAAGTTACAAAGTAAAACTGAGTGCATTTGTATCTCAATTTACTTTTCAAATTATTTCAATCCTCGAAGCCCGACAGGGGTGATCGAAGTGTTAATATTTATACTTGTATATAATTTTAGAGCTCATTTTCTTCTCATTTTAGAATAACAAATATAATATGAAAACTTTTCTTGGTAACATTGAAATAAAAAGGTAAAAGGTAAACATTGAAATTAATAATAAATATAACGTATACTTTTTGTAGAATTGCCGAGAGTTGTAGCGGCTTTAGAGATTTTTTGAATGTTTTCCGTTTCACATTCAAAAACAATATTTAGACTTATCTCTAAACATTTTTTTTTTGGTTTAAATATTGGAAATGTTGTTTTTATTGAATGAAAATACAGTACTGTATTTATCACTAACGATATTCTAGTTACTAAACATTACTAAATTGGAAAAACGAGATTACGGGATTCGTTGTTAATGTTTACCGTCTATCTGTTTAAGTTAATATTCTAAAGTCGGCCTAGCGTATAGACCTGTTTGGTATAATTAGGTTTGGTAGTTCTATTATCTAGAAACATATTAGGAATTCAAAACCAACTTATGGAACAATGAGAGTAATTGAAATCACACATCAAGAGGAATTAAAAGTGTGAGATACACAGAAACAATTTTTCTACATTATATATATATATATATATATATATATATATATATATATATATATATATTATACTATAAAACAATCTTTGTGCTTATTTTTGTAGGCATAGAGATTGTTTTAGAAATAAAATACGCTTGGTATACATTTTCATTGAAAATTATTCTTTCTCTATTGATGATTTGATTGGTGATTTCTTAAGTACTATTTTTTATATAATATGTAAAAATAATTACAAAATTACTTACGATAACCCGAACTATCAAATACGATGTAATATTTTGTTGGTTTTTATTGTGCTACAGCCCGGCATAAAACAAAATGCGAGTACTTCCAAAGAGGTTACATAAAGACTTCATTATTGAAGGCATCGACGAGGTATCTAAATTAATCGTCTGAATTACAAAGGCGTTCGCGAAAGTAGAACTAAATGAGACCACAGCTGAAGAGGCAAACAATTACACTATATACAAGTACGGAATCGCAGTATTCGAGACCGCCGATCACGTGAGCCCGACGACACGGCATTACCTCCAAAATAGAAACAGAAACTCGATGTGATTGGTATTTTTCTGTATTACATTACGTTATTTTTCTTTCTAAATACCCGTAACGTATCTCACTGAATTCACATCAGGTTTCGGTTTATAGGCGAAAGTAGGTATTTATTGTTAAAGCGTGCGTCTCGTAGCAAAACGGACATGGAAATGGAATCAATGCATTGGAGGAGATTATTTTAAAGAACTGTACAGTGATGATGATGTTGGTGAACGGTGTGGTTTGAAAAACAAAATGTGATTATTGAACAGAAGGGTGTGATGCGGCGGTTTCGCCATCTGGAAAAAATGATCGAAAGTAGACTGACAAAACATATCTATAGATAAAATGGGTGTGATGGAGAGAGCGATAAGGGTGGCGCTTAAAAAAATATTATTGGGACATCGAATTGGTGGCGTATCAATAGAGGTCCTAATTTGCGGCACATTCAAATTTCTTCCCTGGCCGGTTTGTATTATTCTTTATTTTCCTTTAAAATACGCACTATAATCGCATCGAGTTTATGCTTGTATTTATCACCATTTATAAGATAGAGCTAAAATAAAAATGAATGGAGACACCCCTTAAATTCATTCCTTTAGTTAATTTCATTATTTCTTAAGATAACAGCTATAATAAAACGTATTAGTGAAAATTTGAATTATCTGCCTATTACTTTTCAAAAAATATGCAACCTTTTACAAAACGAGATACAGAGAGCAACGCCCGAGAATGACATTTTGTCAAACTGTCTGAGGCACAGAGTGGATGGTTTAATTTGAAATAAGTTATAAGTTCATCAATCATTTCGTCGATTGTTTAATTTGACATAAGTTAAAAACTCATCAATGATTTTGCCGATGTTTTAATTTGACATAAGTTAAAAGTTCATCAATCATTTCACCGATGGTCTAACCAAAGTTAAGTTTGGTTTAGTTTTAGTTCGAATAGAACTATAAGATAACAAATTGACTCAGTAAGATCTTATCACAGATTTTATTGAGTGATCACTGAGAAAATTTAACGGAAAAAAAATTAAAAAACTGACTGCATGAAAGTGAACTAAAAAAATGAAAAGAAGAAGATGCAAAAAATCAATCAATCCAAGAGAGCGTCCATAAACTACGTAGCTCGACCAAGGGGGGGAGGGATAAGCTTAAGCGCTACGCTGAGGCACGTAATAGGGGGGAGCGAGTCGAGAGCAAAGCTACGTGGTTTTCTTCAGATGAAAATTTTGTTGAATAAGATAATTTGAGTGACCCCCCCCCCTCCCCCCGATGTTAATTTAACAAGAGGAATCAAATAATTAAATGCATTATTTGAAAAAAAATAAACTGTTAATAAATTAATTTATTATTAATTATTTTATTTTATAAATAAATTAATGTATCGTGAAAAAAAACCACGTTCCATTGGGTGGGGGGGGAGTCATAGAAAAGGCTACGTGAGGCCACATGGGGGGAGGGAGGAGTCCTAGAGAGACTAAAATATGACCACGTGGTTTATGGACGTTCCCCAATCATTTATAGTCTGAGGCATGCATGTAGCAAGAGTCGCAGCAAATAGAAAAACACGAATCTGATATTTATTTGCTGTTAAATTTATCATATTTGATTGGATGGTTTTAAACATCATTCTGTTAACATTTTTTTGTTTATTCTTATGTAGTCGACTTTTAATTTAATTTTTTTTTTCATTTAATAATTTTTAGTTCTGTTTTAACAACATACTAGGATTACTTTCACATCACTAGCGGTGTCATCATCGCATCTCGTTGCAATTATCATGGTCATTTTTTTATTGTAATATTCTTACTAATTAATTATTAATAAATTATAAATCCTTAAACACAGACTATTGCTGTAAAATAGTCTAATGGTGTAAAAACATCGTTATGATTTTAAAAGACACCTATATGTGAGTTAATATGGTGTGTAATTTTTCTTTTATATCTGTCGCCATTTTCTATTTTACGGCTGCCATTACGATTTCATGAAAACAAAACTTAGCCAATAGTCATTGTAATGTTTTTACAAATCGATAGACGTCGCTTATCAAAATCCATACAGCCTTTGTGATGTTTCGAGGACATAAAAATTCGAAATACCCAAATATGTGTGAAAAACAGAACCTCGTCTTTGCTATTGCACAGTAGGATAAAAGACAATGTGGGCGGTCAAAGAAAACCTTAGAAATTAATTAGAATGATGTGAATCATTAGAGTGCTTGTTAGAAATTTCAATTTATTATCATTTGTCATTTCAAATTATGAGGTTGGGGAAAAGGTTTTTGGCGTTTTATATACAAGATGATTTTTCATCATATTGAGATTACTGATCATAAAACTGTGACAAGCAGTTTTGACAATACTCTTTTGATGGTAACCTAACATTACCTAAAGAATTTTGAAGATATCGAAATAGGTGAAAATCTGAAGGTGCAAAGTCAGGACTATATAGTGGATGCGTTAATAAGTCCCAATCAAAGTCTCTGAATTATTTTCTGAGTGGCTAAAGATGTGCGTTATCATGGTAAAAAAGCACATACTTTCTGTTGGTCAATTCCGACTATTTTTTGTTTACTCCTTACTTGAGTTTGATTAGCTGCTGGTAGTAGAGATCAGAATTGATGATTTAACTTGACGGTAAAAGCTCATATTGCCCTTCCAATCCTACCATACACAAAGCATCAACTTATTGCGAGTTAATCCGCGTTTTTCTATTGTTTGTGAAGTTTTCTTGCTTACGACCACGATCTTTGTCGCATCTTCTTCTCGTAGGTGATCCATCACCAGTTATCAATCTTTTTAAAATTGGTTCCGCTTTATTACGTTTTAATAGAAAATCGCAAATGAGTTCACGACTCATTAGATTTTTTCTAGTGAGCTAATGAAAGACCCAAGTATCGAGCTTTTTTGTATATCCAGCTTTTTCCAAATTGATTAAAACTGCTTTTTGGTCTATTTCCAGTTCTTCAGCTATATCAGAAGAACTAACATGCCGATCTTGCTCTATTTTTTCCAAAATGGTATGGACTTTATCCGTAACAAGTCAACCAAAGCGAGGTTCATATTTGGCATCAAAATTACCAGACTGAAATATTTTAACCAGTTTTGTGCTACTTTTACCGGCACTACATTAGGTTCATAAACTCTTCAATTTTTTTTCGAAGATTGTGTCGCATCTGTCTTTTTTTTTGTAATAAAACTTCAAAATGTATCGAATTTCTACATTATGTTCATTCATTTTGACGGACAGAAAAACAATAAAAAAATGGCGGGCTACTGTTTTTAATTTTTTTTAATATATTCTATTTACTGGTATCAGAATTAGCCCGATACAAACAGCATAAGCAAGGAGATTTTACTGCAATTTTTTACTCATTAAATACAAAAAAAAATCTTTTCTCTGACGTAATGTTTCTGAATTTACATGGTGCATTTTCGTGTTGATCCCCCACTCGATATGCTTAGAAGAAACAGAAATTTTCTGAAGACTCTTAATTTCATACCGAAAATACGCCATTAAATTTTATCAAAATTTTAATATTTCCAATAAAAGTTAAGTCTAATTATGTACAAATTCGGTTTAGAAGCTTAGTAGTTTCGAGAGAAAATAGGCACGGACACAACAGTAAATACATAAATACAGGTCAAACAAATAACCCTTCTTTTGAATTTCGCCGCAGTCGGGTAGTTAAATCCAGATTCAGTGGATTCACGCGCGGAACCGAATGTAAAGATCACGTAGAATGTCCCGAGCAAAAACGAGCGTAATACGAGCTCAATTCGCTCCTGGCGCAAAAGGGCGATCTAAGCAATGAAGTACTGTAACATGTTAGCTCTATGCGCTCAGCGAGGGTCTCCGCGGAGCCCTCCGGGATAGGTTGAGAGGTTACGGCTGGAGGGCTGAGGGGTTGTAGCGATTCGACCACCACAATGTTCGAGCTGATTTTTCTTGCGAGCGCGCGCAGACACTAGTCGATGAAATTTTCTTTCCGAATAAAACTGGTATGTTGCCCATGTTCTGTTAGTCGATTTTCAGTGAGTTGCATATCTTATGCACAGTCTGTCATTACAGTTTCATTTATTACGTGTATATATATATATATATATATATATATATATATATATATATAATTAAACATTTCACGTAAGCAATTTTTTGGACTATATATATATATATATGTAATTGAAGGAAATTCGTACTTTGATAGGTTTTACGTTTAAAGTTTAATATGTTTTATTCATATTTTTTACACTACTGTGCTTTATAGCACCATAACGTACAATATTGGGGCAATTGCATTGTTACTACGTTATTGAATGTGTTACCGAAATACCAGTGACATAACGTTCTAACTACAAACGGCTTTACTTACTCCTTTACGTGTATATAGATACCTAAAAGTGTATGTTATAAAAAGAGTTGACAGACGCCGTGTAAATTTCGGTTGCCCAGGTACTATGACATATAACATTTCGGGGCTTTAACTTTCGCCGACGCTACATCTCAAATCTCCAGGCGTTCAAGCCGCGATTGTTTAGTAGCACTGTAATCACATCCTGTCCACACCGCGTCCGGCCGCTGTCTATGGTCTAGGGGAGACAAACTACAATTTAAACAAAGGAAAAATGGCATAAACATGTTGCAATTTTAGGACGGCGTTGTGATCGTTGCACTTATAATTTTCAATAAGTGTTTCGGTCACTTTTACGTTTCCGCAAGTATCACTACGTGACAGCGGTATTTGGTATTTTTTTTGTTGTTTTTTTTTTCGCGTTCCCATTGCTTGTCGATACCATATATCCCGCTATACCATTATACTTCTATCACTTCCATCGTCATCACCTCCCTACTTCACAATTAAGAATTATTACCAAAACCTATCACACGCTACAGATATACGGAGGTTACCGCTCTATCTCTACGGTAATAAAATAATGTGAAATAAACATTTTAAATATACAAAAAGTATAGAATACATTTTAAAATCGTTCATTTTATATCAAGAAAAACAATAATAATTAAATCGCAACGAAGCACAAGTTGATGTTACAGACTACACGGCCGAAAGCGAAACGCGTGGGTTAAAAATAACGGAACAACATCGTTGTTGTTCGACTCGAAACGGCAGCCGACGGGTTCGGCCACTGGAACGGCAAACGCCCGGGGCCTCGCTCAATTCCGCTTGGGGTACGGCAAATTTTTGATTTTCGTTTATTATACGTGTTTTGATTAATTTGGGGGAAAATAGTAATATTTCGCAATAAGCAATATAAGGATTTTCGGTAAAATACTACTCGTTTGTGGGACAGAGTGGTTAATCTCGAAGACGGTATGGACGAAGCAATCTTATTCGGAATTGCCACTTGTTACCGCTGTCATTACAGAAAATAATTTTGACGCGCGTAATCGATATATGTGATAGTTTTAATTGATTGTCGATTTGGACCGAATTGGGGCGCTTTGAATTTATGATAGTGAATTTGCGAGATAACGAGGGTCGTTTGTTCCGACAGCAGATTGTCGAAGGAAAGTCGAAACGTCATCGAGCGCGATTCGTCGTGTCAGATTTTATCATTCCAGCATTGAAACTGTATAAGGGCCCTGAACTGTAAGTACCCACGCAGGCTCAGCGCATGTCGAAGGCTGATAATGGTCGTTGTCACCAATACGGTGGTGACGTCAGGGACTGAGTGCTTAACGTGTACTCTATGGTACGGTGCGAATGGTTAATTTTGACTTCAGTTAAAAATTCATCGGTCAAAGCGCGATGCACTTGGCCACTGAAAAATTATCGCTCCTAGTATGTTTTACACACGTAGAATCGCAATGCATAAATATTCCGCGTAATGAATATATGGTTTGACATTTATTTTTTTTTTCAGCCATACCTATATTCCTGGTCTATGAATACTCGTGCTGTCAACTCACTGCATAAGTACACAGTTCCACTCTGAGTCAACTCACTGCACAAGTAGTTCTGGTATTATATTTCCAATTATTACCCACTGACAGACATAATTAGATCTTAAGCCGTCAATGTTGGCCAAGTACGGCTTGGAGTATATAAACGACCGTCGTCAGTTGTGCAATGGTGACGTCTGAACTCATCGAACGATCCACTAATGCTGGATACAATGTGCGAAAAAAACTATTTGTTGCACTAAAAAATAAAACTGCCCTTCCGTTTAACAGAACTTTTATGATAAGTCAACTAAGTTGAGTATACATTGCGTTTGTCTGTATTTCCGTATATTTCGGGCACGTAGAGTCTGTTCGAGGTGTACTGCGCACACCGAATGTGCTAAACTCGCAGCGTCACCCGTCACGCAATCGTGAACGCGAAGCACAAACAATATCCGGTTCATATAGCTTCTGAACATGCTGTTCGCAAACACTCTACGACTTCCCTCGCGTATAAGAATGTTCGCTTTTCTTCGGGAGTGCGACGATGCGACGGCTCGCCGGTCTCCAAAACGTGCCTCGATCGCCTTCCAAGAGCGTAAATTGAATAATAAATAGACAAGCTAGTGGATATTTCATTGATTGCGTACGCTATTCCTTTAATATCATAGCTGCCATTAACACTGTATATGTATAGGAGTGTGTACAAAAATAGACCTACAAAATTTTGTAAATTAGTAACCAACTATTACAATACAATAATTTGTAATTCAATAACCTCGCACTGACGACTTGCTTATAATAATATGTATGTCTTTTTACAAGCCGTTACGTTTGTTCACGGAACACAAGCTATTCATTAAATGTAATGAATAATGAGAAATGTCTTCGAAAAGAACTCAACCTAATTATATTATTAGATACAATATTATTCAAAGTCTAGCAATACATTTTTGTCTGATAAAGTTAGCAGAAGGCAAACAAGCACCGTATCTTAAGATCGTTTTTTGAGATACATCAAAATGTTACATCATTAAAATGACTATGCAAAGGTGAAACGCGACTGACGATCTGACAAAGGAGAAATGAACTATGCAATTATTTGGCAGATACGAAAACTGAACATTTTCGCAATAAAAATTTGTGTTAACCTTTCATTCGACGATCTCTTTCGAATATTACGTTCGTATTACGAACTGTAGGCGGATAGCTCATTTGAAAATTCATCTGCTGAAATAGCGGCGCCCGCGGCTCGCCCGCCTACGGCTTCGTTTTCACTGCGCGGATTTGATTTAAAATATATATAATTAATATTTATAAATGAACTTCCCGGTGGCGTATTACGAAATTCTACCTCGCCTACAGACCGACGATTAACGAAGGTGGCTTTTTGACGGCAATGAAAAGGGAAGACCAAAAAATATTAATAGAGTTCGATGATATCAAAAGTTAATATGATATTACCGCTGATAGGAAAGTAAAAGGAGAGGAATGTCAAAATACTTACATTATTTGTGTGATATTGCACGACTCGTAATGCAGAGCGTTTTAGTGTTGTACGACCGAAAAAGATTTTCCGCCTCTTGTCAGCGACTATTTCTATCGCTGTACTCTCGTTAGTGCACGAAGATGAAAAATTTTTCATGCAATCGCACAGATAATTTAATGAAGATTAATTCTGTCAGCTTAAAAAAAATGATTTAATGCAATGGTAAAAGAACTGGAAATGAAATAAGTGGTTTCGAGCTCTTAGTACGACAAACTCAAGCACAACATAAATATATTATAAAGGCGTTTTCTGATTCAAAATCAAAAATATGTGATTTGGAAGCGTAAAATTGTTTGCTTAAATCTAAATTATCATACATAGAACAGAATGTTGACGATGCCGAGCAGCGTGAGAGGTTGAACAATCTTGCGATTTTTGGTATAGCAGAAAGGAAAACAGAAACAACGGTGTCTCTTATAGACGGCATCGGTTCTGGGAGTGACAGTGAATGAAGATGGCCTTGATTTCGCTAAGCGTCTCCCCTCTCATAAAAAAAAATAAGATAAGCTCCCGTTTACAACTATTGCCCCGTTTCAAGTCGCTTCAAATCCAAGACAGTCTTCTGAGTGCGTCTCGCAAAAATTACGGCTTAACATCATCACACGTTGTAATGCCTGGCTAGAGCAAGGTTATTTATGTAAATGAACACTTAACTTCGATAAATAGGGCCCTACTTAAAGTTACTAACACAAAACTTGGGGTTGGAGTTGATTTCAAAACGTATAGACAAGCAACGCAAAAATAGATATACGACATAAAAATCAAGCTCCCGTTATTTGTATTTTCAACTTGGAACATTTAGAAAAATTAAATAGGTGACAAAAGTAACATTAATCTATATTATAAATAATTCCATTTGTTTAATTGTAGATAACTCATTCCAGTTATTAGCGACTAAGAAATTTCATACAAAACAAGTGGCACTCAAAACACTCATAACACATACTCTGTACTTTTATTGTCAAATAATCCTTTAGTTTTCGTTTTACGGGAAATCTACGAAAACCATTACTTACATTGTTTTAACAAAAGCAATAACCTTACATTTTAACTAATTCAAAGGTGTATCTTCAGAACTACCGCAGCATCCGCGGAGAATTGGTTGAACTTAGACACGGGCCTCTTATTCATGACAACCACATGTAGCAATACGTGAAAGTTGGCTTTTGGATAGCTTTAAGGACTTCTGGGTAAACAATAAGCTCTAGTATGTGCATAGACGAGACCGGCTTGTAGTCCGGAGCGTGGAGCGGCGCGGTGTCTGGGCACAAATCCACTTCCCGCCGACCAACGACTGCTACGATTTAGTTCATGTTGTGTGATCTACATGATATTTAAGATTACCTATCGGACTCCGGCGCCTTTCGTGATGCACAAGTGACCCACTTAATCATATGAATGGATTTATCGATATAAACCCGACAGCGAATTATTTATTACAAGGACATTTTAACTTTCCTAACATCTCTTGGACAAGCGATCCAGACAAACCTTTTCATTTACCTTTCAATATCACCAATGAGCTGCAATAATTTTTTTTTAATTCACATTCTAATCTCGGCTTGGATCAGTAATGTTCCGTAGCTAATAGTTATAACCGTTACCTCAGTTTAACATTTTGTACCATTCACATTATGTCTAGGCGTCGCACTCTTCCAATAACCCGAAAAGATATGCCCAGTCATTCTGTAATACATCTGGAAATTTTCAATAGGAAAATGGAAATGTCATAAAATGTCGTAAAATGTCATAAAACAACCAAAACCAAAAGTATACAATTTAAAAAAGGTAAATACAACGTTATAAGGTCCCGAATCGTTTCTATTGATTGTTCTACTAAATTAGAAAGCGGCAGTATCGATGTTAACATCGATCATTTCATCAACGACTCCAAGTTATTATTGATGATGCAATTCCTGGCTTCATAAACAATGGTAGTGATTATCCTGCTTGGTTTTCAAAAATTTTAATAAACGTTATTGAGGAAAAATACAGATTTCATCAACTTTATAAAAAATAGTGAAAGTTGTTTAATCAGGATGCTTTTAGTTTACTCAGAAAAGGACAAACGATTATTCAGCATGAATGCTAGAAACGTTATATAGATAGTTGTCATAATTCCATTACAACCGACCCAAGGCATTTCTGGTCTTATAATAACTCACTGCGTAGAGACCGCGAGATCTCTGCTCAGATAATATAATTTTCGGGAACCGGGTGGCTTGTGACCCAATTGAGATTTTTAACAGTTTTCTGGAGTACCTACTATCGGTTTACACGCATCCGTAGTCTCAACTATGTGTGACTGACAAATCCTCATATAATTTCATTTACATAATTGATTCTATTGAGATTTCACAAGAAATTTTTGTAAGGAATCTAATAAGATTAGATCTTATATAGGATCTGGAAATAATGGCACATTTTCATTTTTTTGCAAAATAATGTATGGACGAACTTTTTCTGCTATTATCTATAATCTGTAGATGATCGATTAATTCTAGAGTTCTTCCCCAAAAATGGAAGGATACCTATTTTATTATAATAATAATAATAATAATAATACTAATAATAATAATAATAATAATAATAAGCCTTTTATTCGGACAACAGATATACAATTATGTTTCTTATACTATTACACTGTTATATACTATCTATACAATTATGTTTCTTACATTACTAAGCTTATTCGCATATTTAATGCTTCTTTACTTTCTGTAGGTCCGTTTGCCAGTTGGCAAAGGCCTCCTCCAACCTACTCCATTCTGACCTCTCTCTGGCTACTCTCCTCCATGTTTTGCCCGCAACTTGCCTAATATCACCATCCCATCGTTTTTGTGGTCTTCCTCTTTTCCTTTTGCCATCTCTTGGGTACCATTGTGTAATTATTTTGCTCCATTTATCCTTTCCTCTAATCATGTCCCGACCACTTCCATTTTAGCCTTTTATTTTAAACTTGCGTCCTGTACCTTGGTCTTTTTCTAATGTTGGTGTTCCTTAATCTATCTCTTTTCTTGACTCTAGCATGCTCCTCTCCATTGATCGTTGGCAAATCGCAATTCTATTCGTTGTGTTTTTGTTATGGCCCATGTCTGGCTTCCGTATATTAAGACTGGCAGAATGCAAATATTGAATAGTTTACTCTTTGTTGCTATGTGTAGGTTTTGTCTTTCATTACTTCCCTGAGACTCCAATATCTTTTCCAGCTGTTGGCTACCCTTCTTTTAATTTCTTTCTATACCTATTTTATTACTATTTACAAAAATAACTCACGACAGAATGCCGAAAATTATAATTTTCGACCCATAATTTTTGGTCAATAATTATTGACCCATCTCTATACTTTCTGTTTTAAGGAAATTTAGGAAATTTTGGCATCCACCGTTTATAATGAATTCTACACGGTCGTTGCGGCTAACGTTTCAAGCTCACAGCATGGTTTTATGCGAAAAACGTCAACCACTGGTAACGTTGCCGTTTTTATTGATTTTGCAACACAATATATGAAATTTCAGATAGATGTCGTTTACACTGCCACTCCAAATTTTTTAACCGAATCCATTACAATACTTTGATATCAAATTTAAATAACGTCGGCGTACACCGTAATCTTTTAGGGTGGCTGATTTCACTTGTAAGACTACAGGCAGTAAAAATAGGCGTTCAATGATCTAATTTCTAATTGAATCCATCAGGCATTCCACAAGGACCCTATTTAGGTCTCTTTACTGGGAAAGACAATTTCACAATCCACAATTATAAACTTAGCGGTACCGTCATTTCTACGGATGAGCTTGTTCATTATTTCGGTTGTTTCACAAGAGTTGTATAAATTATTATTCATAAAATATATTTAAAAATTCGCGATTACAAGAGTTGTATAAATCCTATATCGAATATATAGTTCAGAAACCGTAAAAATATTAGGGTTTCCTTATAGGAGCACATAATGTTTCAAAAAGATTGAATCTCTCAACATTTTATACTTCGAATATGTCAGAAATATATTAGGATACGCGTCACCCGTTAGGTCTCCTACTTACGTGACTCATAGTGCCCAATTGGAATCCACGTAACGTAGTTTTACACGTCGTTTAAATTACCACCTTGGACGAGAGAGAAATTACGCTGATAGACTCAATTTTTTTGCCTGTTGTCTTTCGAAGACAGGAATACAATTGCCGACATGAAGCCGTTGTACGATGTAATGAATGGACACTGGACTATCCCAAATTGACGGCATGGATAAATTTATGGGCGAGCAAACTTCAGACAAAGTATACGCACTACTTGGATGCTGACACGGCGCAAACAAATTATGCTAAACATACCGTTCCGTGTAGGCTTCTTAACATACGAAAAACTTTCAACATTTCAACACATATATTCAGTTATTTCTCAGTCACGGTAAGTTTATTAATATTGTACGCAATTTTTTTTGTGCAAGTTTACTAAATTTGTTGTATACAAGTTTGCCAGTATCCCAAAATACTGACCATTAACCAGAGACTGCATACTTTCTCAACCTCGAGCAACCCCCTCCCATACACACAAACCCTCAGACGCCTTCTAAAAATATATAGGTATAATTGTATTATATATATATGGTCGATAGTTGACTTTCGAATAGACAAGTTTCATTTATTTTATTATTTTTTCTTAGAATCAATCATCATCTCCCATTAAATATGAAATGTAATCTGGTAAACTTGTAATTGGCTTTCTTAAGGTACTAATTAAAATTTTCCGTAGCTGTAAGTTTGATTTATTACAAGATATAGATAAATAAATAATGGAAACAAAAAGAAATGTAAATAGTTTAGAAAATTTTCCCTCAATTAACTGATACGATTTCAAAAACGATCCCTTATGAAAGAATCCATTAATTTACTTTTTTTTTAATTATGTTTAGAATTGAAACAAATATTTTCCTTCGTTAAAGTACAATTAGTGAAAACATAATTTTAGAAACCTCGTTCCGTTCTAAAAATGGGGTATCGCAATTTTTGGTGGCGACTTCAAAGTGTAAGTTAATTTATATCTACATTATTCATTTGTTTCGAAGAGATTGGGTGGTAATAGTTGCAATAATAATATAATAGTGCATGAGGTGTGCAGTTTTGGAATTCCTACATTTTTTAAATTTGCTGCAATGATTCGTACGCGTTACTATCATAAAACACGTTATTGTGCCTTGTCAGCTCAACAGCTTTAAATGTTGTTTTTGTCTTTACAGGTGAGTGAGTCACTTTATTTGATGAATGATACTTGTGAAATATTTGTACGAAATGTTATGTCAATAAAGGTTTTAGTCTTTACAGAAAAACGCAATTTCGTCTTTATTTCACTCATCAGAGTGTGATAATATTATATATATATATATGTTATATATATGTGTGTATTTAAATTGATTATTGTATTATTTCTTCGAGAATTCCTAATACACAAAATAAGAACGTGATGGACGTCACTATGTAGAACATAAGCAGACTATATGCACGTTATAAATGTTTCGAGTTATTGACGTTGAACGTTGACAATACTAAAAATAACAATATGCAACGAAACATTATTTTATAATTATAGCACTGCTGAATCTATAGGGAAACGACAAGTGGGCGAGATGCGAGCAAATAGCGGATTGTACACGTAACGCGCGCCACATTCGATAGGAATTTGCAATGAAGGGAACACCGAGCAATGATGTATGAAATATCCTCTTGCGTGATGATGACATGCAACCTCCGTATTATCGTGTCAAGTATGACCCAAAGGAGGTGTTTCTTACGATCGGAAAATCAAAAATCTATGTGAAATTGCAATAAAACAATATTTGCATATTAATATATGTTATATGTATATTATTATGTAAGCTTTAACAATTTTTAACCGAGAACAGTTTGTTATCAGTTGTCTACATTGCTCGATCTATACATAGTCTATTTATAGCTTAATAGATTAAACAAGCAGTGTAAGATGTTAAGACAATAGTGACAAAGTCGTTTTGTTACTCTTTTTTCGTGGTATCGGAATTGGTTAGTGGTTAAAGGAACACTTTCTCCGCCTGCGCTTAGTTAGCGCTAACAATTTTTAAATATATGTTATCGTTAAAAATATTTATTGAGTAATTTTAAAGTTGTAAACACTTTATTGGAACAAAGTTATTTATCGAATGATATATTCAGACGCTCGGAAGATCGGAGCTAGACGAAAAAGAGTCTAACCGCAACGAAAAATGCTAACCACTATATATTTTTTTGAAGTATAGCACAACGATTTTCGTCCAATAATTACACGGTTTTCATACCCCAGCTGAAAGTTGTTATTTTATTTTGTATTCAGGTAGAACTATCCAGAAAAAATAATAAAAAAATTCTGTCACGTCTGGTTTAAAAAATATTTATTTTCTTGAAGGGAAATACAAAAATTTTAGGATTAATACAAAAATAAATTAAAAATGACTAATTTTTGCTTTCTTTTTATAGTTATTTGAATCAGTTTCTCTTATGATAGACCAACAGTAATCCCCTAACATATTTTCATCCCAAAATCCTTGATGTCGTTCTTCGAAAGTCCTTAAATCTTGGTGGAAACGTTCACCCTGTTCGTCACTCATACTTCCTAAGTTTTCAGGAAAAAAATTCAGATGAGAGTGTAGAAAGTGAATCTTTAATGACATGTTTACTCCCATATCATGAAAGTTTTTCAATAAATTGTTAACAATTTCTTCATAATTTTCACTTTTTTTATTTCCCAAAAAATTTTCTACAAGCATTTTAAATGAGTTCCAAGCAGACTTTTCTTTAACCGATAAAAGGTTTTCAAACTGAGAATCTTTCATAATTTTACGGATTTGTGGACCAATAAATATACCCTCCTTCAGTTTTCTCTCTGTAATGTTTGGAAATATTTTTGCAAATACCGGAAAGCATCACTGTTTTGTCAAGCGCCTTTACAAAGTTTTTCATGAGCCCCAGTTTGATGTGTAAAGGTAAAGTGACGTTATTTGGATCGACCAACAGCTCGTGATTAATGTTCATTTTGCCCGAATATACTCATTTCGAACAGGCCATTCTTTCCTTACATAATGATGTTGTTTCGCTCTACTGTCCCACAAACAAAGGAAACAACAGTACTTCGTGTAACCACCCTGCAATCCCACTAACATACCGATGACTTTGAGGTCACCGCACACTTTCCATTTATGTTCTTTATACTTTATTAAATTAATCAAAGTACGCATCGTTTCATAGCTCTCTTTACAATTCACTGCGTGTCCTATTGGTATGGAAGGTTTCTTATTTCCGTTATGTAATAAAACAGCTTTGAGACTATATTTTGAAGAATCTATGAATAGGCGCCACTCTGTTTTATCATAGTTTTGATTCATTGCTTCGAAAAGTCCGGATATCTGTGCAATAACAATATTCACCTTCTCTTTTGAAAAATTCTGAGTAAACTTTGCTTCTGTTTCTGAAAACGTAACTTTTGTGTCTGGTAGTAACAAGTTCCATTGTTGTAAGCGGGAGCCAAGAAGCTCTGCTTTAGATCTTGATAACTGTAAATCTCGTACAAGATCATTGAATTCGGCCTGATTAATTAAATGTGGAGTGTTTTCTTGAGGTGAAAATTCGTCAGAATCACTAGAAATCGACTTGAATTCAACATCACTGTTATTGTCATCTAATATATTTGCACTCGAACTACCGGGACAAACTGGATGGGGTAGATCTTTGAATGTAAAATCGGCTTAGTAACAGACGGAACATCGGCATACATAATACTTGCCTTTTTTTTTGTTATATCCCAATGTCTTCGTAACACAAAAGTAACAATCATTTTCATGATTACTAGGTTCTCTCCATAGCATTGGCGAACCAAATGGAAGGTAAACTTTTCTCCTGATGACCACTGGAGTAAGATGATTCTACAGCTTTCGCAAAACACGTGAGGCACCCACTTTTTATCTTGATTTGCAACAGGAAATCCAAAATAATGAAGATATGCAGTTTTAACGAATCTACAATAGGTCTCTCTTTTTGAAAATATAAACTGTCCACAAACATAACAAAACGGTCAGAACTTTGTTTGCACTTTCTGCTAGCCATTTTAAATCAATCCAAAGCAAAGTAACTGTCGTTTGAAGCGAACGAATAAACAATGAAATATCACCACCACGTCGGGTAGTTAAAAAAAAACAATTGACGGCAGAAAAAAATTCCGACGTGATAAAATATTTCTAATAACACTTTTAGGTTTAGGGAAGGTAGATTAACATATTGACATACATTCGGTTCGAGGTATAAATAAAAAGTAAAATTTTGTAAACTAGTGTAATCAGTTGTACCATTTAGTTCAGCTGTTTAGACAATACGTTGCATGTGCGGGGTGTCCGTGTTCAAATCTGTCCTAACATTTTTTTTATATATATAATTACTTTCAAACGTTTTAATTGATTATTTTGTTATTTTTAATTAAATTAGTGAAACTTTTATATTCATAGCAATTATTTTATAATGATTTTAATTCGTACTTCGAAAATTGCGGAATGTTTTTGAGGAATTTCAAAAAATATTATCTGCTGTTTAAAGTAAAGAAAAAAATAAAAATTTACATAAACTAAATATGTGGCGCCATCTATTGGCATGAAAAGGTAACTCTTCGCCTGCGCTTAAAAAATTCGAGCAAATGACATTTCTGGAATGTAATTCTTCAGTTTATTGTCTTTTTTATTAAAATCTAAGTAATTAAAATAGAATTTGAGTAAAACTGAAAGCGAAAATAACTCTAAAAATAATTTCATACATTTTTATTCAGTTTATTCGTAAAATCCAGTAATTTCAAAAATAGAAAATTCTCAAATCACATCTAGAACATTCGGGTGACGATTCGAGAATCCCGCCAGTTAAGTATATAAGCAGGCACACCTCGGGCTGCAGAGTCAATCTTCTTTTCAAACGCTTATAGTAAACATCGAGAAATAAAGTGAAAGTAAAGCTTTATTGTGTCAATTGCTGAGTAAATTATTCAATAACTTTCTTTATTGTGATTCTAAGTGAGTAATTTTTATCATTGTTTACATCTGTGGGCTCATCCTCGAGCCAGAATCTATTCTGTGAGTGAGTTGACAGGGGCTGCCAGAATCTATTCCTGTGAATACATCCTGTGGGGCTCATCCGGAATCTATTCCGTGAATTATCCTGTGAGTTTACATCCTGTGGGCTCATCCTAGAGTCAGAGTCTATTCCTGTGGTGAATTTACATCCTGTGGGGCTCATCCTAGAGTTAGAGTCTCTATTCCTGTGAGTGAGTTTACATCCTGTGGGGCTCATCCTAGAGCCAGTATCAATCTTTCTTGAGCAAATCAGCTATTGGTGACTTCTAGACGAGAAACTCACCGTATTCAAGGCCTGGTTTATCTTTTCACCCAAGTAGCGGGCAAGTTCCCTTGTGGTACACTCCTGAGAAAATCACCGTACCCAAGGTTTGGTTTACGAGTTCAACTTGTCTAGCACTTGCAAGTTGCCTTGAATACATTCTAGAAGTCTTCCTCTTTTACTTTTCAGCTTCTTTTCAGAGTCTAGTTGGGTTTCAGCTACGAGAGACTTCACTGAATCCAGAGAGTATTACAACCACACGCAATTGAGTGTCCAGAGGGTTAACTTCAAGAGAGTACTATTGCTTCCACTGCCTATTTTTTGTGATCATAAAGTGATAATCGTATTTGTGTGTTCAAATCATTAACTTATAACTTTAATTTTGCAAATTGAGTTTGTGATAAATAAATCTAAGAAAAACGGACTCTATACCTCTTATCTTTTAACATCTGCTGAATCATTTTATTTGTAAAAACAAATAAAGAAATATCTATTTAAAAATAGAGACATACGATTAATTATTTCAAAATTTCTGCAATGAAAATATTTTTAAGAATTTAAATCATCATATTCTCTCAAGTTTAATTTTTTTTTAAAGAAATAATGTTTCAAAATTCTATGTTTTTTTGCATGCACTTTATACTACTTTTTTTTTAGTAATAAAATAAAAAGAAATACAATGAATGACATTTTAATAAATTTTGAGAAAATGCCATGTACTGTTTAAATATATAACTATAAAAAAAGCAACATTGTTTTTGTAGCATTGCTCTCTATGTACAAATTATATGATAATTTAATTAATTACTTTCAAAAGTTGTAAATAATACCATTGTTAATATTCACTTCATAAAACAAAGTTTCTGTCGCTGGATATAAGTACATATAGCGAAAAAAATTTTGTTCCAACCGGCTATACAAAAGACACCTCATTAGCTTTTTTTTATTTCTTAACTTGATAGTTTGATTATACATAGAAAATGAACTTTGGATAACAAAGTAGTTTTTATGAAAGCCGTGTTTATTTAAAGCTAACAAGGTTTTTCTGTGTACAAATTTAGGATGAAATTTCACTTTTTATTAAAAAACTCTAACAAGGTAAGAAAAGACAAATGATTAATAATATTAATGATATTCAATTTTTTAAAATTGTCATTAAATACGTATATATATAAAAGACATTATTATAAGCAATAATTCAATAAAGGTTCAATAGTTCTACAAGTAAATACTGTAAGAAAAGATAATTGATTAATAAAATTGATTAATAATATTAATGATATTCAATTTTTAAAAATTATCACTAAATATATATAAGATATCATTATAAGCAATATTTCAATAAAGGTTCAATAGTTATACAAATAAATACTGTACTTTATCGTAATAGTTAAATGTTTTAATAATTTTTATTACTATTTAATAATACTTACTTGAGAATTATTTTTTATTGTTTATTTAGTTATTAGTACTGTTTTTAAACAATTTATCGATGTTACCTTTAACTGGCCACAAGACTACAACATAACCATTAAAAAAAATAATTTCAAACGAAATTTTTTATGTTTCAAACACGAAATTACAAAAATAGTTCTTGTTTGTTAAAATATTAAGTTTTATTATTCTTTATTTTACTCTTTTATATTTTATTTTATTTATTATGTACATATATTACAATTTTTAAGCATAAATATAGCACAAAAATATTTAAGCTTAAAGTAGTAAAAATGAAGTGTAGTTTAGAATATCAAAACATTTTTACTAGCGTTTTTGCTTTGTAAAACACAACCAATAATATACTTTAGGTTTTTGTTTATTTAATAAATATAATTTGTTTATAACGGGGAGTGCAGAGACGCCGGTTGCCCATATTAAGAAGACAAAATAACACTTCTGTCCTCTCTTTATTATAGTATACAAGAAACCATCCCAATATTATTTAATCGACGATATATAAACATTGCCATTTGGTAGACACACTCATATCTATTAAATGACAGTTAGATCATCATTGCGTAATTGCTGATTAAGGCATATCAAAATACATTATTGTTTCAAAACAATCTCATACTTATGACTCGCAATTCTATCTTTCCTAACTTCTGGATAATGTAGAATCGGCAGTAGATAGAATAAGTGACCATTTAGGTAGAAATTCGGCCTGATCTAGCAGTGATTGCTTAGTGTTAAACTCTAGTAAGTCCAAGTTCATAGTTCTGGATTCGGAGCAACAGATAAGCACGATCAAATCCCAATAACCGGCGACTATGTTAAACGGCGAACCGTTTGTTGTGCGTCGGAGGCGCGTAATTTGGGGTCGGCATGGATTCTGATTGGAGATTCGAGAAACTTATTTAAGGATTGATGCGAAACTGCTTCTGTCGCCTAAATGTTGATGTACAGAATTTGAAAGTTTTCAATCCTCAACCTTCTTCCAATGAGACTCGTCGAAGCTATTATCCTATTGAAACTTACATTTTTTCCCCGAATCCGTCTCGCTCAAGTTATCATCCCTCCACATAAAAACTTTGCGTTTAAGGGAAGTTTTATATACACTGCTGCAAAAATATGGATCAATATACCACCTCCGCTGCGTAATGTATCAAGTACAAGCAATTTTGGGATAGAAATAAAAGAAAATTCTTTCAACACACATTTACGCGTCTAAAATAATGCTACCGTGTATTAATTACTTATAAATGTTTCGATTATGATAGGCATCGTTTACAATATTCACGATTATCAATTTAATGCTACCATTGCTATTTATTAATATTGTTTTTTTTTTCATTGTTTTAGTTTACTTCACTTTTTTTATTTCTTATTGTTTTAGTATCGTTTTAAACTATGTTGATTACGGCTTTGGTCTAAAGAACCGTCTAAATCCTGACCGGCTCCAACTGAAAATCAGCGATACATCACAGGCGGTGGTATTAAACTGAGCTGGAACCGATTCGATGTTCTTGATTCTATTAACCGTGTTACTATGTAATTTTTACTCCCACAGTGTTCTCGTGGCGAATTAAACATTCTTTCTTTCTATAAAATTTTAATTTTTTTTATTTACTAAAGGAAAATACACATTGTAATTAAAAATCAATTAATCAAGTTTCATCTCATCATGATGGAAAAAATGCTGAATGAGGATCAAGACGTCCAATGAGACGTCTTTTAGTAGTGCTTTTTTTTGCCAAATTTTTAAGATTATTTTAAAATACACAGACACTGTGATCATTTTTCTACGTAATACGATAAGTCATTTGTGTATATTAAAATAAAATCGACCCAGTATAAATATTTTCCAGGATTTCTATCCCCATTTTTTATATAAATATTTTCTATTTAATTATATCGACAGTTTTTTGCATTTTTCTTTATAAATATGATTATATATTAATTCTTTTGCATTGCTATATAAACTACAAACTTTCAATCGAAGTAACGTTATTTAATGATAAAAACAATCAAACGTATTTTTCACATACAACAAGATAAAAATCCGCAATAATTTTGTAGAGCTTTCGCTTTTCGCATGAAAAATATATTTTCAAAGCAGAAGTTTGTGATGGATCTTTCTTTCGGGAAATTGTTTTGCGTATAAAAAATTGTAAGGCATAAAAAATATGAAGTTTTGATCCAAGATATTTTACTAAGCTTTACCGAATGTGGTCATCTGATATTGACCTGGCAATTATTGACTGTAGTTTTTACTAAATATCTCATTAAAAAGGAAAAACTATTTATTCATCGTCTAATACTATTGTAACTTATGTAAAAAATTAAAAACTATAAAGTTTTCAAAAATCTACATAAATTACTTAAACACTTACTTATTTATACACATTATTATTCTTTTACATTTATTTACTTTCTATTATACTAATATATACTAAAAACCCTAAAGATAATGTTCTACGTAAGATCCAAAATACGAGTTATAATGACTACAAATATAACGTTGTAATATATATACCAGTTATTATAAAGTTAATTACGCAATTTCTGTTTAAATATTTACAATAATTAGTTGTATTTAGAGGCGATATCAGAAAAGTGCCAAAGGAATTATAAAACCGAAACACAACGTACTCGTCAGATACACGCCGGTGTGTTAACCAAGAATTGACTGTTAACTTCATTATTTCTTGTAATCTTCTAGTTTTAATCTATACTTGAAAACTTCCTCTTTTTCTTCTTTTACTCCATCATCAGATCTTAATCAAATTTAAAAGGACCTCGTCGATAAGAAATTCCTCTTAATGAAAAATCTATAATAATTACACAAGAAGATTTGTTTGATGCAATACTTACGTTAATCAAACCCCTAAAAACATATAGGCTGTATCTGGGAGCAGCGGCAGTGCAGTGCGCGAAACATATTTTACGTACTAGAGAATGTACATAACAATCAACCACAAGTGCTTATTCTATAGTACACAACGTGATACGGATAATCAAACAAATACATACACCCATGTGTTATCATTGTAATAGAATATCACAAGTAGAGCATTAAAAGATCGCAGCTACTATAACGTTGTGTGTTCTGTCAAATGCGACCTCTTCCGCTCAAATCGATCATTATACTGTCAAATGATCACTGAATAAACACAATGCGCGATGGCAAATTTAGTTCCGAATGTCAATGCGTTCGCCCACAATCGCCCGCAGGAGTTGTCCTGCGGGCGATTGCAGCGTCATTTACGTCAACGACAAATGCACTACCGGGCAGTGGTTTCCATGCTCTAAATAGTGGTTAGAAAATGATGCCGGCAGATGCTACACTTTCAGAGCAATAAGCGATGTTGTCGTAACGTATTTCGTTGCATTTGATTTTTCCGAGCGATCGCCTATTGACCAAATCGAAAAATGTCTCATGTCACGGTACGGTGAGTTGTAATGAGACGACGTCCCGCGAGGTGGACCGACCATCTGGCAGGTGCAGGGGACACCTTCGGTCATGATTAGCTCAGGACCGCACGTCAATCATCACATATCCCGTCAACCGGCAGTCATCCTAGTCTTAAACACCGACGGGCACCTATGCCGGTTGATCGTTTCATGCCATCCCTACTCCGATATACTTTCTACGTCGTAGAGTGTTTGAAGTTTTTTTCAATCGTCTACAACGGCGATGTGGAAAAAAAATAATAATTTTAATACATCGGGATATTACAGATAAATGTAAAGTATTATATAGAAATAAGATAATAAGACAATTCCATGTCGATGGACCATATCTAACCATATAAAATATATTAAAAGTCATTTTTTACTTTTCATACCTTTGTCCGTTTCTTTGGTTTTTATTTACGCGTTACGCAAAGTTGATTAACGATTTTTTAAGTGAAACTTCTTAATCCGCGTAGTGAGGAAATTTACTATCGTGTTACAAAAAATTACGTTACCATAAAACGTTTTGTTTCAAATATATTTTTTGTGACGTTTTATCTACACTTCTTGTTTCTTTTTTTTTGTAAAAAAAAGAAACAAGAAGATTTTTTTTAGATCAAATTAAAACTTTCCATATTTATCTAGGACCGATGACAATATAACAATACTACTAATCTGACGGAGTTGAAAGTTTAGCACTGGAAGTCCATAATGAGACAACGTATTCTATAGCCATGTTTGGGCATGTCAAGAATGGTTTCAGGTGCACTTTGACCATTAACGATTTTTAGGGTCTGATGATGGAACCCAAAATTAAGCAGTGGCCATCCATAATAAAATGGTAACAAAACGGTGTGTCGTAAAGAAGTTTCACTTTGTACTTGTGTATTTGAAATGGAACGTAAGAAAATAGTGACAAAAATCCGATCACACCTGTTTGATTAATAACAATAAGAAAGTTATAATAAACTAAAACGAAAGATAGAGTTTTTACATTACGTCTTTGATCAGTATGACATCCTATTACTATAATATTACAAATGTGATACTTTGTGACGATGTTTGGTTGTTTGTAACTTAATTACTCATAAACTGTTAGACGGATTTAGATGAAATTTCGTATGCAGATGCAATAATTTCTCGATATAATCCACGATATTTCGTTCTTCTCACTAATGCGTTTCCAATTCCATGTAAATTGCATGGAATCGGAAACAGGAACGATAGTACGAGCAAGAATCAGAACTAATCGAATTGAAATCGGGAGTCACTGTTAGTGTAATTCACACCCTTTGTTTTTTTAGGTCGACTATATTTTGTTATTTAATAAAAATCTTGTGTTCCGTTCATTAATTTAATGGTTTGATGATACAAAATAATAATAATATGACAGCACAGCTTATAAGTTTTTGTCTATGACCAGATAGATGGGCTTGTATACCGAAGCAAACCGAGCTTAGACATAACTGTGAAAACTCGAAGATCGATCGGTATCGAATCGGAATTTTAATCGATAACGGTATCGGAATGCTATCGATGATCGCAAGAGTACTCGATACAAAAAATACGAAATTAATATATATATATCTATGCGGGCAGAGCCACGAGCAGAGCGTTGTAAATTAACTCTCGATATCTTTGTAACAGTCGAGTCGCTTTCGGCCTTTGAAAGTGAAACAACTGATACAAATAAGTCAAGTGTTAATTTTTTTTCTATTGACGTTATGATGATTTGCAATGGTTATATTGATATAAAAGTTATCAATAAGTGAGACTTCCATCACTGAGTAACATTGTTGACGAAGGACATGACTCAAAAGGGATGACTATTAATATAATAAAACGACGCACTATCCGCCAGTGTACTAAAGTGAATTCTTGACCATTAAAAATAGATTGTTGGGATCATTATTCATTTTTTAATGAAACAGCTTCTTTTTTTTATTGTATCTGATACTTATTTCCTTTTAGTCATATTTTGTATATTTTCATTAATCGCTTAAGTTTTGTTTAAATTCCTACATTCAATTTTCCTACAACTAATTTTATGCGATTTAAATATATTTTTAAATGTTAGAATTGACGATATTTCATTTATTATTATCTGACATCTAATCATATATATTATAACTCGCTTAATAAACTATTGAAACTCGTTGAGAACTAAGCGATGAATCGACACATTCCATTTCGGTATCATTTATAATGTAGACTAGACGTTTCCCACACGCGGTGTTATGTTTTAATCAAACTTTATCAATGACAGATGCCGGTATCGATTCCGTTCTCGCTTTCGATGCCTATCCTGCTCCCTATTGTAGTCCCGATACATAAGAAACTCAATCTCCCTTCAGAAATTGATGCTATGTTTCTGGTGTTTGGACCTTTTTAAAAATAACCCCAATGTCCGAGGGAGGATTCTTAGATGTTTAGATTATTTTTATATATTTTTTAAAATGATAAATATATCAATAAAAATGTATTAAGGTTAGATGACTAACTCTTATAGAAATAAGAGTTAGTCAGCTATCAATGAAAATTAATTATCTTGATTGTCGTTCTTCAAATTGTTGCTGCGACGCAATTATTAACTCTGCATAAGTGATGTACCTGCTTTTGCAAGAAAACGATGGACAGTCGCGTCGGAACATGATGTAGCTAATGTAAACATTTTTATGAACAATCTAAGCAAGGTATCGGTTTGTCAAAGAAAATTATGCGCTCATAATAAAGAAATACATTTTACAGTATCAGTTACACTGATCAATACAGCACACATTATAATGTAAAGGAAGTAGACAATGAAAGAGGTTGCGGTTATATTTAACCAATGAGCTCCGTTTTGATGAGCCCAGTCACGATTTAGAGTAAACGACAATGAATATAAATCAGCAGGACCCTAAAACAAGGGACCTTAACTGAAATTTTTTAACTGTACCGTTTAATTGTAGTACTTATTTTTGTAAAAATGGGATATTTTGTAAAATCGAAGCAGTCCAGTTCAAAGCGGTACTTATTAGAAGTAAGGGCTTATATTGAGTTACTATTGCATTAAAATAATAACCTTGCTCGTATGGAATAAAGCTCAAAATCAAAGGCATAAGTTTAATGTAGAGTTTTGGAGTTTCAAAGTTTTATTATGTAACATGATTCATGTAATATTTTTTTCAAATCATCATAATTAAACGTGAATAAAAGCATATACACGCTTTCAGTATAATAAGACATGCGTTTATTTATCGTACCTCCTTCGTCCATTGCACATATTCAAAACACAAATCATACTTCAGAACTGACAAACAGCATAATTTTTATATTTTTAAAGTATAAGTTTTATTCGACCGACTATTTCATTTTCGCTATTTCATTTGAATTTTCCAATTATGTCGCATTTGTGCCATTCAATATAATACGCTCAGAGATATTCATACAATGATATTAATGAGTTATTTTAACTAATAGGTTTTATGTACGTATTGTGTTAATTGAAGTTCTAGGTTCTCTCAAAGCACTATGCCAAAATCGATTTCAGGTCGCATATTTCAGAAAAAGCTAGTCAATCGTGACGTATTCATACGAACACGGAACGATGTCGTTTCTAATTCGCTTCGACTGTACAATACAACACCGGAAATGCGTTTGCAGCTGACCCGTAAGCCTAGTGAACATCATATTAAGTTAGCATAATTTTACTGCAATGCAGGTGCATTTCACTGCACGCCGGTGCTCTGCGGTGTCTCATCTCGGTAATGTCTCCTCTGTCTGATTAGCTGAATTTTGATTACTAAAAAAAACGAGTTTCATGAAAAAGAGTCAACTACACAAATGACGAAACGAAAGTTTCTAGTCTACGTCGGCGAGGGAGCGGGGTTCGAATATCGTCTGGAAATACCATCACGTTTTTCCATTACACCGTACACACGAATTTGATAAAAATCCGTCAGCCGGCGGGGGGCGTCGCACACGCGACGGCTCGGTTGCAGGGGCGGCGTGACGTCGAAAAAAAAAAACGAAGTGATTTTTTGTTAGACAGCGCCTAATGACCTGAAAACTGATTCCGTGACGAGAGACCTCAGGGGGAGCGCCGGGAAATTATTTACTTGTTAACTTTTTGCATATAATCGATAGAATCCTAGAACAGCATCCGTGTGTTGTATTTATTATATTGGCTCTTTTGCGCCAAATAGCTCTTATGTAATTTCAAATAAATTCTTGTACATCTTCATGTGATAGAGCCCCAACATTAAAATGAGCTGTGTAAACCGGTAAGATAACACACGCTCGCAGAATACAAATGTGAATAGCAGCTTCCGCTCATGTATTTCGCCTAGTGATTGAGAGTTCCTGTGGACTTCTCCCTTCCCCATCATCTCACTTCCCCTATCATCGTCCCTACCTCTCTAATACCCCCTCTCCTCTATGTTACCCTCTCACCTTTATATTTCCTCATCATTACACTCTCTCTTCGTCATCCTATTTTTACTCTAGAGGCGAGTACCGTACTAGTGACTCCTCTGGTGTTGCCAGTGTCCATGGGCGGCAGTAACCACCTATTTTCTAGTGGTTTGCCACACTCGTTTGCCTTTTCAAAATGCTATTAAAAAGGAAAAACAGCCCAACAGTATCGTAACACTTATGCAATATCCAACGTCACTTGCTAAGCTATGATTCGTTACATATGCTCGGTGCTGGTAATCAAACTAAAAATTTCTGCGTGTTAGATTAACTTCCAACATTTTACTACATTAAAAGAAATAACTATAATCGAATGTCAAAAGGTAGAATTTCATAATGTAAGTTCAATTCTCTCACTTTGAATTGCTAATAATAAATAACTGTTATTTAATGTGGTGAAACATAGCAAAGAGTAAATTAAAGACTTTTAATTGCATAAAACAGATTGTTTACACTGAAAACGTGCAATGCGTCGATAGTAATATAAAATGCCTTGTCGAGATCGGGGATGCTATTTATATATGAATGTGCTAGAGAAATAGCTTCTAATACGAATTCTAATGTGTCAAGCTATCAAACTCAATACCTTACTGGTAGCGTCAGATCCCCCCATATCCTTTTATTTCAAATCCAGAGCCATAGACCTTGAGCCTTCCAAGCTAGTCCATATAGGTCATATCTAAAGATAAGTTACGATAGATCAGTAATAACAATAGTGCGATATAAAACTTAGAATTTATAAGATATTTTACATTGCGAATTTCATGTAAAAAAAAGCTACTGGACGCCGAACGATTTATATTTTGCATTTATGAATAATATGTAAGGTAAATCGAATTAAGGCAGTTTATTGTGTCACTGTCGCTTTCTACTACTATAGTGTCAATGTTTGGAAAGCCTAGGTAGGTCTGTAAAGGGTCACCACTAAACAAAATTTGCTGTCTAATTTGTACAGGCAAAAGTTTTAATTATAATATAATTATGTATATGTTAGTCTGCTTGTTCCAATAACCGAGTACTTTTATACAAAATATGTCTTTATCTATATATATATATATATATATATATATATATATCAGCGTAATACTACTGACTAACTAACTGACTGACTCACCACGAGATCTTCGAAATGATTGATCTGAACTTTGACACAGTTATTCTTTTCGGGACGTCGACACTCACTAAAAACGGATTTTATGCAAATGCTCTTCAAAAAAATTTCATCTACAATCACATATACTACCCCAGTCTACGCGGGCGGACCTGCGGCCAAAAGCTAGTATTGCTTGCAACCATAAATTATTCAGTAAAAAAACAGTCCAATTTACTATTTCATCAACAGATGTGGCGATGCGGTGCCGTTGCACATTGTTCATTAAATCAAAACGCTAAACCTCATTTCAATTGGACATGAAACACTGCCCTTTTTGACAGATGATAAGTAAATTTTAGGTAAAAGATACATGTCAAAATCTCCAACCATAATTTGTACGTTGAAAGCAATTTATCCGAACACCCGACTGTCGACTACAGCGCTAATTGAACTGCGGCTTGGAGTGGAACTAAGCGGTTCTCATTAACGTGTAAACGGTAGCCCCTTCTCCCAACTCCGGATTGGATTCGTATCTCCGTAGGAAGTATTTGGAACTTGGATTGGCTTAAATTTTAATATTACATTAAATTTGAAAGTTACTTCAAATCCAATGCCATTTTTAAAATAACGTAAAAACTTATTCATTTCTTTTAAATTACAAATCGATGCATTAATCCAGCGGTCTATTTCATTTTGTTATATTTAATATAATTTTATTTGCATACTATCGAAAACAACCATTTTTTACAGGGTGGGAAAAAACGATCAATTAAAAGATATCGCAATACATTCACTCATTATATCATATGAGTGAATGTATTGCGATATATAGATAAAGGAGATCGATGCTGTTCACGCACTATTTATCGAAAACGCGGCCACGGGCTTGCCTCCTGTTGCGTGCTTAGGTAATAAGTTGAGATAAACAACAATAATATAAGGTCGTGGAAAATTTTTTTTCGTATTTTGTGTACAAATTCAAGATATTTTTTCATTATATTTTATTTAGATTTATTAATAATAGATATATGCCCTTCTGTTCAACAAGTTATTGCCATTTTGTATGTAATGAAATAGTCCCATTGCTGTAGAAATTTTGGGACTTCAGATCAAAAATCTTCGACAAGTAGTTTTGACAGTCTTCACTCGATGTAACCTAACACTACCTCAAGAATTCTGAAGACATCGAAACAGACGAAAATCTGACTGTGCAAGGTCATAGCTATATGGTGGAAGTATTAACATTTCCCAACCAAACTCTCTCAATATTTAGGGAGTGGCAAAAGGTGTGTTATCACGGTGAAAAACTACACCCAGTCTGCTGATCGATTTCGGCCGCTTTTTCTCTACTTCTTGCTTGAGTCTCCAGATGTTGGCAGTAGAGATCCGAATTGATTGTTTTGTCTAGAGGTAAAAGCTCATAATGCATAATACCCTTCCAATCTCACCATATACATAACATTAGCTAAGTGCGAGTTAATTCCGGTTTCCCTATAGTCTGTAGAGCTTGCTTGCCTTTTGACCATGATTTTTTCGCACATTCTTGTCGTAGGTGATCCATTTTTATCACCAATAACTAATATTTTAAAAATGGTTCGGTTTCATTACGTTTCAACAGAGAATCGCCAAATGAGTACACGACTCATTAGATTTCTTTCAGTGAGCTCGTGTGGGACCCAAGTATCGAGCTTTTTTACATACACGGCGTTTTATAAACGGATCAAAACTGTTTTGTGGTCAATTTCCAGCTCGTCAGCTATGTTGTGAAAATTAATATGCCGATCTTGCTTTACTTTTTCCAAAACAACATCGACTTCATCCGTAACAGGTCTATCAGAACGAAGTTCATTTTTGGCTTCAAAATTATCGGACTGAAAACGTTTAAACCAGTTTTACCATAAACGTCACAAATTTTTTTCGCAGCTTATGTCGCATTTTTCCTTTTTTTATTATAAAACTTCAAAATGTATGGGATTTCTACGTTAGATTGAATCATTTTGGTGCACAGAAAAACAATAGAAAAATGGTGAGACACCGTTTTTACTTTGTATTTTTTTTAATGTAATCTATTTAACGGTATCAAAACTAGCTAGAGACAAACAGCACAACCAAAAAGATTTTACTGCACCTTTTTACTTATAAAATATTTTGCCCGACCTAATATAATGGCGTCTCTGCCACGTTCATAAATTTTACTACGCACTAAATAATCAATAGTAGGAGCTGCCTACTGTCACGTCAGGAGCTCTTATTTTATAATGAAGCAGAAAGAGGCCTTTCTTACTTTATTAAAAAAAAAAGCATGAGCCTCACCCACATGTGCTCACGATAGAAACAGAATTTCTTTGCTTATTATTGTAATAAGTAATAATGCATTTATTACATAATATTATAACTAGTACCTAATAATTCATTTGTTACCTAATGATGGATCGGCCAGTTGGACGCTCTGCTTCCATGAGTATGATTTTAAGATTGTCATACGTCGAAGCGCATCAACGAATTGAAAGATTTTCTTTTCGAGAAGCCCCCATTCATAATGAAATAATCTGAAAACGGTCGACCCTGCAGACCATCCCTGAACCTTCCTGTTATGATATTTATCGATTTGTCTTTGAGCTCCTTGAGTTAAAAAATATTGTCTATGAGTTTTTGGGCTTTTCGATTGGTAACACCGTTGACCCTGCAGGTCATCCTTGCTACTTTTAATTTTCGACGAGCTTAAATTATGTTCGTAAATAAAGTAGTAATAAAATATTGAACTTGCCAAACTCAAAAGATCGATTTCGGTGCTTTCGTAAATTATCTGAGCACAAAAACATAAGTTCAAGTACATTTTTCAAGTACAGTTGAAAAATCTATATATATTGAAAAAAAAACCAATTTTGTTAATTTCTCAATTACGATATCTTTCAAATGTGTTTTCCGTACTTGATCTGCTATAAGGAGTTCGTCGCAGTTTTTTGAGCTCAAAAAGATGACCGACTACCAGACATAAAACCATCAAGAACTTTTAGTTATTTTGGAAAATCCTTTTCTTTGGAATTTTACTTTAACGATATCTCTCGAACGAATGTCCGGTACGATCAACGTTATTTTCTAAAGAAAATAGCTGGATAGATTTTTGAATTTAGTGGTAGAGCAGCTTACATATGTCTTTTAAAAAACACTTTTTAAAAACTCATTCTTGAACGATAACTCTTGAACAAGTAAATCGATTTTTATGCAGTTTGTGACAATCAATGGAACTCTTTGGGGAAGAGCCGATTATATTTTGGTACTGATCGGTATAATAGTTTAAAAATTAAAAAAAAAAGCAAAATGTAAATAACAAATGTATTATTTGTAAAACTTTATATATACTTTAAAAAACACACATGCGCGCGCGCGTCCATGGTCAAAATATTGCCTAGGATTCTAAACCGTCAAGATCTGACAAAACTCTATTTTCGAAAATGGTATTGAAAATGGTATGTTCCCAATTTATAAAAATAATTCAATTTTCATAGTGGCAAGTAAAAAATAAAATAAAGTTACTAGAAGACGAAATAATATCAGTAAATAGGATCTCAGCTGGTACGTAGTAGACTAGTAGACTAGTCTACTAGTAGTGGACTAGTCTAGATAGACTAGTCTAGTCGTAGTAGACTAGTGGTCTGCGTTGGTAGAAAAGCAGAGCAGCGATGAATTTTGTAGATTTTGTATGCAAGCGTTAAAAATAAAAATCGAGGAAGGTATGGGACCTTTTTTATAAGAAATTAAATTTTATATAAAATCGATAAATTGGTTAGGAAGTATGAAAAAAGTGATATTGTTACCTATGTGTATGATAGAAGACGAATTGAAATATATGATAATGCTTAGATCAGGGGACATTTCTGGTTGACCAAAACATTAGGAAACGTAATAGAGAGATATTTCTTGAGCAATGTCATCGTGTCATGTCTGTTTGGAAAGAAAGAAGATGAGCATTCAGGGTAAGTTGTGACCAATTTTAATGTAAGGACTAGTATAAAAAAAATCAGCTTTAATGCAATAAAACCCACCAGAATAATGCATGGTCATAGGAACGTTACATCGGCCATAGATTACGCTTCGGAGTATGTAGTGGCGAAGGCCATTTCGCGGGTCACAGATGAAGCGATATTCGATTTCGTCACAAATGACTGTTTTTTTTAGTGAATTTGCTTCGAAGGGGAAAATAATATTTTACCGAGGGACGATCTTTTACTCGAGAATAGCGAGAGACACGACCGGAGCATTTGGAGCAATATCACCGATCTATTACGGCATTTCACCTCATACAAATGTCTCAATAGTATTGTTTCATCGAATTCTTTGTTTTTACGTTTAATGTAACTATACAGAACACGATGGGATTAGCATCTTATAAACGGGATTCGTTAACAAAAAAATGTATAGTTTAATTGATTTTTTTTTCTCATAGAAGGGTATTGTGTAACGTAGGTTGTGTTGAACAAATATGACTTTTTGGTTGTTGTACTTCAATATTATTTTTATTTGATATTTTTATTTGTTATAATGGAGCTATTGAAAAGAAATGAATTAGAAAAGTGAAGAATCTAGAAAGATACAGTCATGGAATCGATGGTAATGGGAAGAAAAGTGAAATGTAATACTTTAATATCACGTGCTGAAAGTAAATAAAAATAGTTTGTAAAAATTCATTAATAAACCTACATATGCATGGCCAGTCGGTTTAAGTTGCTTAGTGTCAGCATAGTAAAACATTTAAACAAAGCCTCTAATAAATTAAGATCTATCTCTTTGTAATATCTACTCCTTTTGAAATTGGCATGCGCATGCGTAACTTTACGTACGTATATATTTTATTGCAAAGATAGTTCCAAATATCCGCTACCAATAAAATACCACAATCACTAATAACACGTACCCTAAGCCCTGACTCTACGCTTTACCGACATAAGTGAGCCGCTCTGACAGGGCTTTTGCCAGCCCTCGGCCGGCGGCGGACGCCTCAAGGCCTTCGCGCCCTATCGACTTCCACTTCTCTGGAGCCGCGATTTTCTTGAAAGACGTATACGGGCCGAAAGATGGAACTTACAAGTTTGAGAGCGAAGTCGGAAAACGCTTACGGTAACCTCGTTTAAGTGTTCCTAGAAGTTAATGGAATTTATTCAAAGTCTTTATTAGTTTTGAACGTAAAATGAACTTTCATTTCATGTTTAAAATTAAAATCTATAGTTATGAGACATTTAAATAGAATACGCTCTCATAAGGGTCTATTCATTAATCTAAATTTACATTTAAGGTTTTGGAAGTACAGAAAAGTCTTTTTTTATTTGTATTTTCGATGAGCAAGCGATTATGAGAGCCACCAGAGATTAAGTGGTTGCCGCTGCCCGTGGACATTCGCAATTCCAGAGAAGTCACCTGTGCATTTTTGGCCTCTGGAATAGGAATAGAATATCTGATTAAAGGGGAATGGGTTGATTTATGGAGCAATGGGGTGATGGAGGGAAGAGTGGACCATTGGAACTTCCACACACTGGACGGAAAGCTACAGCGAAAGCTGTTACTACACGTTTGTATTCTGTAAAAGTACTATCTCACCTGTCAAACCGACCTAATTTCGTGTTTCAGCTAAGTTGGCCACAGCATAGCTTTACCACATAAATTTTTTTAGGATGCGGTATGATGAAGAGTTAGGATTGAGAATCAATATTTGACGAGGAATGTACGTGGTCGTTTCAGACAGATGGAGGCCGGCAGTTCATCAGGAAGATGATTACTAGAAAATTTTGACGCCCTATGAAGTTTTAAAAATCATCTCAAGGCACATTAAATTTGGAAAAAAAATGTAGTATTAATAATTACGAAATGAAACGAAATTATTTAATAAGATCATTAAAAAAAAAAAGATTTCTACTATAACAGAGAAACGAACTTTGCTTTTCCAAATCAACTCCCTCCCTTGAATTTTAGAAATATTCCATTAAAGCCAGACAACCGACCAAATTGAAAGTCTAATATACAGCGGAATTATACAAAGTAGCTAATGTGGCTCGCGAGAAAGCGCAATTTGTCTGTTTTAGAGCCTTTTAGCATATAAATAATACTCTGAAATCGGTTAGGGCATTCGTTGCATATTAATGTTGATATCTCAAAGTATTACTCCTTTGAATGAAATTTTTAAATATATAGAGAAAGATCGGAATTACTTTGAATGCAAAATAGATTAAACAGTTTAATTTACATTCTACAATTTAAGTTATTAAAGTAATACATTGATTATGGTTTTAATTCGTGCACTGCAAAAGGAACGCATGATTGTAGAATTAAATTTCAAAACAGACTCTGATAATTTATCTTATGAGCTGTTACTGGGAATCAGTACGGGATTTCTCAGTACTTCCTTTTTATGATAATGCTTCTGACAATTTTCAACAAACTGTTTTTTTTTTCTTTATAAGCGCTTTATTCATTAGCATTGTCTTACTTTAGACTTATTTTATTTGGGTTGCTTATGTTTTTCATTTCGAGTGCATGTGTACTACTGCTACTTCATTTGTTGTATGCACTGATAGCAATAGTCTTACTCGTTTACTCATCGGTCAATTGTCCGTCATCGACGATGCGAACGCTCGGGAACAGTCCCTGCTCCCCATCGCGGTATCGCCTTAAATGAGTTATGACAGAGAGACAGGCGCACATTGCAGAAATAAACCTCTCCCCTTGGGTTCGCCTGCATATTTGTGCTAATATAGATTCTAAAAATTCTTTCATTCGTAAAAATCTACTCAAGCTTCTTGTAAAATAATTTGTATTATATTTGGACATAGCATTTGCTCTGGCTCCGCCCAAATAAGATTCACGGTAATTAGTAGAATCCAAAATTGAGACTGAAATCGAAATCCAGAACGGAACCAAAATCGACTTCAAGGGCCCACCCTTGAAGTCGATTTGGTCCCAACCAAAGTTAGAATCGAGCATGCAACCGGAACTGGAAGAAGGAACAATACCGATATCAGAATTGAAAGTGGGACCGATATCAAGAATCTGACTAGAATCGAAATCTATTCAGTTCGACACGGGTTCGGAATCGAAAGCAGAACCGGGATCTGAATCAAGAACAGTATGTCGATCGGAATCGTAATTGCGAATGTAATCGGGCGATATACAGATTGAAGGAGTTCATTTTACGTCCACGCGTGCGGAGTCGCGGGAAAAAGCCATTAGAAATATATTTCTAACCCACTAACTTTTTCTTATCAGACAACAAAAACGTCGTCTGATACGAAATCCGTCATATATCGCCCTCGCGTGCATTTTTAGTGTCGTCATCATTTTTAGAAGATCATCGACGAGTTTTTGAAGTTTATTTCTGTATAATAGTTAAAATATTTTATCAATCCATTAAATTTAATCGGGACGTTTAATTGGACGACAATTCGCTATCTAACGAAAACTTCATATCAGTGTCGTAAAAATCAGATCGAGTACAGTACTGTCTTTATGCGATAATCAAATTTTTCGCCAAACTCCCAGTATTTTCTTGAAACCATGAATTTTGGGATTCTACGCGACCATATGTATAGAACGAGCTGTGTTATTTTTAAGCTTAAATTTTGATTCTTATTATGCTTACTGTAGCTCCATTATATAACCCTTGGCCAATATTACATGTATCGTCGTGAACGTTTAGCTTTTCCGACACATCTCGCTCGCCCTTGGCCGAAAAGACACGGCTAGTCTATCTCAACTCCCCGTTTGCCTGTTTATTATTCACTGATGATAGTTCCGCAAACTAGTTCGCTTATTCGGAGGTACGAAGTTTCGGTACAGTCTACGCGAAAATGCACAGCAGACGCATAGACTACAACTGTTTTGAATGTTACGAATTTAATTCAATGGCAATGTACACGGAAGATTATAAACAACTATGTCAGATAATGCGGTAGGCCCTTAAGTAAATTTTAACAAGCGAGTGGAAGAAAGTCATTATTATTCGTTTTTGCTGATCGACTCCTTAGTACTCCTCTTTAAAATACGAAGATTAACTTTGTATGTATAATATACTTCAAAGGGTTCTTTTTGCGGTTCGAAGCGATTCAATATATGGGAATGTATCTTCGAACAAAGTAAACACAAATGGTGACTGAACATAAATTTACTTTTACTTAAATAACACCAAGTCGTCAAGACAACTAAAAGGTTTACGTTTCGATATCTCTACAAACATTTAAAATCTGTTCGGTCGAGTAGTCCTAAGCAAACATTTACTTAACAACTTGGCGCACGCGCCGATTGTATTTCAGACGTAAATTTTCCTATCATAGGAGAGTCCGTTCTAAAGAAGTCTTTCTAATTCCTCTCCTTGCTTCGGCTCTTATATTCGATCAATTATATGTATAATAGATTTCCTATCGAGGTCACCATATAGTAACTTATTTTATTTAACAAATGCGTTTACCTACAAAAGCGCTTCCTCTTACAGAATTGTATAGGGGCATCTGGAAGAAATGATAAGAATGGAATTTTAACATGTCGCGAACTGCGTGCGCACTTTTAGCACCGTGTATATACTTTTAACAGCATGAAGTTGGCCATTAAACATAGCGCAGAAAACATATTTGGTGATACAAACAAGCTCCGGCTAAGTTATGTCACAACTTCCAAACTGCAGACGTACGTGGGTCACATTTAACATTTCTAGAATCAGTCATTGGAATAACAGTAATAATAAATATACGACTTTTCAAAATGTAAATGCTCTGGGGTGGGTAACGTTTTAGTTTGTGTGGATTATCATACGATTTATGATTGTGACACCATTTTGATTATTGTATGTCGGTATTACATTGTATTTAAGTAAAGAGAAACTGCGCGCAATGATTTTTTACTACTTTACTGCGGCTGATGATAGATGGAAGTTGATAGTCAATTGGTATTTTGTGATGAGGCTCCGTAACTTAGTTTTGCGTATTGTCTGTTCATTGGATTCAAAGGTGGACATGATCATCTCTTTGACGATTTAGTCGCAGGTTGGTCGGCGAATACAGTTACCGAAGTTAATTGAATACACGCTAACGTTAGGGTAAACGTTGAAGCTAAGTACGCATTCGCACAGCCTCTATAGTCGCATTTGTTGTACTTCAACTATTCTACAACATCTTATCCTAAGACGTTCATGCGCACATACATGACTAGCTCTGGCTTGCGGCTTTCCTCACGTAGATATAAATTGAATTCTTTCATTTGTCGTATTAAACTATCTTCCTTTCAATCTTAATCTTGACTCTGGTCCTATTATTGGTATTGTCCATTTCGATTCCACTGCCTAATCCGATCCTGCTCTCCAATCTGATCATTCATTACATTGATTACGAACCCTTGCGGTTTTACTCGCATGATTGCTACTGAATTCTAGCTAAATTTGAAAGCCACTGGAATTGTTTGAATTTTCATGAGACATGAAGCGACTTAGGAATCGTTTCAGTATTAAACAAACCTGCATACCAAATTTTCTTCAGGTGATTTATCCATCAAGTATTACTTATAGTTGTTAATTTACAGGCAGCGGGCATTTGTCGTACTCACTAAAATACTTTTTGGAGCGACAAAGGACCTCTATGCAAAAAATTGCATCCGTACGTTGCTCCGTTGCTCGGTAAAAATAAGGCAAGCAAACAGACCAACAACACAGAAAATGCACTTTTGCACGTTCGATACACATAGAGATACATGTATGATATAAATAATTGATCACTAATGTTTTGAGAATTTGTTCATTAATTCATGAAATAGGGTTTTGTCACTTAATGAATTATTTCGAAAATACACAAAAACAATAAAAAACGATCATTACGAGCTGATGGCTGATAGGTTTAAACCGATGGCTTCGAACCAGAAGACGTCAGATTCGATTCTAACCGCTGGTTAATAAACCAATGAGATTAAACCACACGCTCCATACCTCAGAGTTTAAGTAAAGCCGTCAGTATCGGACATTAGCGCACACTGACTCTCACCAGTCCAGCGTGGGGCCCTTAGGCTCGAAGCCCTTTATAGTACGAAATAAATGATTGTGAGAAAGTCAGCCCGAACAGTGTGCAAAATTAAACTTGATAAACGGACACACATTGAACAGAAAATAATTATATGAGCCGAGCGAAACTCTTTATGAATACTCCAAGGAAATATAGCTCCTGAGAGTGTTTGTATTTAAAAGAATAACCGTATCACATTTAAATTTTTTAACACTGAGCCCTTTCGGAAGGGCCGCTTTCACACGGAACAGATTGCTTGTATAAAAACAGACGTGGCGCAGCTTCCGTTATAACGATCCCTTTTCAGCTTTTTACGCCTGGATACCTTGGAAAATGTAAAAAAAAAAATAAACTCAAGAACTTAAAGGATAGAAGCGAAACAGCTACACTGTTGCAAAATAGTATTCCGAAAATAATTTTTTGGACGAGAAATACAGCGATTACAGAGCGACGTGCGACATCCTGATAGCAAAATGTATCTTCGATAATAATCTGACCTCCAATTTTTATTACACATTTATTAGCTGCAACGCACAATACGTAGGGGGGCATTGCCTATCGTAAGTTGATGTTTGATGTAGCGCCATGTTTAACTCTCCTAAACGTAAAGTAATCATTATAATACCGACAATATTATATAAAAAAAATAACAACTGACTGACTGACTGATCAACATATATAAAACAGGATTCATATAAAATATAGACGAGCAGTAAGAAAAATAATTCGTAAATCACGCAACTAATTACGTGAAATGTGGGTTTAATTCGTATACTTGTTAGTATTTAAGTTTTAGGATTAAAAAAAAATTGGTACTCGTGGTTTTATATTAAATTAATAAATACGTCTTTCTATAATTTCAGAAATTCAACCCCTATGGGTATGAAATGTAGGAAGAAAATTTGTGTGAGGATTCCATTAGTTTTGAATTCAGACTGTATTAAGGCTTAAAACAATATTTAGAATTGTAGATACATAAAACAAATTGTATGTAATAAACCAAGAACGGAAGTGAAATTATAATCTAGAGCGAAATTGGGATAGAAAATTCAGTTCGAAATAATTTGACATCGTTTTGACTCGGTACTCTGTTGGTACACGAATTTGTCGAATTTCGTTATCTCTTATTAACTTTTATGTTCTTCGGTTTCATTACTTTATATGTTTATTTTTCTTTGCTGGCACGGACTTTAAAAAGCAACTAGTTATTTTAAGGGTTCTTAAGGCGGCTTCTAATTTTTTTGTACAGTTATTTTATTTCACATTTTTTAATGATTGGTAAGTCAAATTTTATAATTCATCTTTAAATCTTAACTTTACTTAAGATTTAAAGCAATGTATATATGTAATAGAAAAGCCCATATGCAAAGTTTCATGTCCATGGTTGTTCACCGTTGAAGAGTTCCATCATAGGAGGAAACCTTCATGACTGCATTTTTCTGGTGCACCAGGACACGATCCATAATCAGAATAGCCCTGTATGCAAAATTCCAAGTCTATGGCTATTCGCCATTGAAGAGCTGCTTGGTCTAGAGACTTAAAATTTTGTAATAGAGGTTCATGTTTTAACGTAGGCGAGTAATAAGAAACAATTCTTAGAAATTCAACCCCTAAGTGGGTGGATAAGGTGAAATATTGTAGTATAAAAAATTGAAACCGTTGAAGCTACAAATGTCAAACTTAACATTTTAGTTACTTATAAAAAAATTATATACATTATCCCTATAAATTAACCCTGCGAGGCGTACAATAAAGGGAAAAGTGTTGCATGGCAAATTAAAACCGCTAAAGCTATTTATGATAAAATTTCTATTTTAACTAATCATGGTAATATATGCACTGATGAATTGAAAATCTCCTTTTTCTTGAAGTGAGGTATAAAATGGTGCTAGTGTGTTATTATATAAATATATTAATGATCTTGGTGTATACTTATGGATGATAGTTTTGATTTTACACTATTCTAACATTTTTAATGGACCATTTTAATTTTTCAACCTGTACCCATCGAAATTTAACTGAACTTTATTTTCATCAATCTGTTGCCAGCCTCTCTAATGAGATTAGGGTATCTAATAAAGGGTACATTGATGGAGAGAGAGTGCTCTCTCTCACAGGAACTTCTCACTCACAGGAAGAAATACTATAGCGGAAGCTATTATTTCAAGTTCGTATTCTGTGATGGAGGGGTAATTTCACTGGAGGATCAGTCCATTTTTGTCCTCCAATCAAAAATACCACAGCATGGCTCTACTACGCTAAGATGCGTGTTATTTTAAATTAACGTTAAAGACTTTTTTCTTCCTACAGAGAATTTGCTTGCCCTATTACGAAATCGGTAGTTAACTATACAATTGGAATCGTGATTAACTTAAAATTGTATTCAAATTCAAATTTAAACGTCCACCTTTCAATATAAAATGATTTAGCATCGTTGGGTTCATTAAGAGATATTGAAAATGACGATAAAATTGACGCTTTTCAATACGTCTCGTTAGTACATTGTACCAAAGATTGTAAAATGTGAATATCCCGAGAATCCTCAATATTTTACGAGTATGTTAATTTTATTTTAAAATAAAATGTAATTTTACTGGTAACGGAATTTTTATAATCACTACTAACACAAATATTTACAAGGAGGCAAGGTATAACGTTGATAGTCTATTTTAGTCTGGGAGCTTCTTATTGGTGAAGTAATTTTTAAAACCACTTAAAATCACATTTAGAATCGGTTTAATGCTTGGAATCAATAGTTTATTGATTCTTTATTACAGTTTTTTTATTACAAATAAAAAATAACGTCATGTATTATTTTTTGATAAATTAACTCTGAGGGGACTAAATAAGGGATGAAATGAAATATTTTATGGAAAATCGAAACCGCTATGTCTACTTTGTCCTTTTTTTTTTTAGTACACCTTTTGTATACCATATCAACCAAATAAACGACGTATGCGGTTACTATGAAACTAGATATTTGTTGTATTCGCGAATAAGACTCTTAAGTCTTAAAATTTGGCTTCAACTTCATATTTCTGTCCTTACAGATTACAAAAATTCTTTTACTCACAATTATAAAGATACATCATCCCCAAATAATATAGCCCAAATTTTGTTTCGGAACTACTAGCATTTCCTACATCTTCGTCCACATCAGAACCATAACCGGTAGCAGAATCGACATTGCAAACAGAACGAGAAATAGAATTGATAGTTGAGACAGGTATCGAAATCGAGAATGAGGACCAAGAACGTGACCGGAATTGAGAATCGTTCGTAGATGGTTATAGTCTATCCATAAAACAAAAAAAGTTTTTAAAGTGTAATTGTTTGGATGTTTGTCCTACGGATTGTAGTTGGGACATTGACCATTAGACACGGATCCGTTTGTTGGTGGTTGTGGACTATTTATGATAAAAAAAATGTTTAAGTATATTCGTATGGATATTTGTCATGCGCTGATGGTTGAACGGATTGTAATGAAATTTGACATAAAGGTAGATCATGTCCTGAAATATGATTTAATATCAATATAATAAAATTATATTATAGTCTATAAGAATATTACCTTTTATGCAAAAAATGTATAAATAAAAGGAAAAATGGTAGTGTGTTATCACTAACATTCATTCGAGAAATCGAGAGCGGGACAAGGACCGGACCCGGAATTGGAACCAGAATTGACATCGAGAACACGACCGTGATCGCGATCGAAATCGACAGACAATCGGTCGATATAAAAAATGAAGAAATTCGTTCTAATCTATGTCCACGGAACCGAGGACACATTGGAATAATAATAAAGATTATTAACATTTAATTTAAGTTCAGCGAAGCGGGAGGGTAACTGCCACACAAAAATATATATATGTTTGTGTGGCATATAATCATCCTAATCATCTTAATATATATATATATATATATATATTAGGATGATTCATTTCCGCAAAAATTTTTTTTTTCTCGGTGCTCAAGCAAAATCTTAATCTACATGTAGAAAAAAAATCTCACCAAGTTTGAGCCCTTAATATTAATTTCAACCACTTTCTATTTCAATTTTTAGTTTTCCCATTTAAAATACACGTAAAAAAAATGGTTTTTTTTTTTAAATTTCTGATGCTTAAAGACCTTTTACAATATTTTCAATCGGTTTGATGGACCTTTTAGGAAATTTCACGCTCTTTAAAAACGCAGTTGGGATTTTTTTCGTATCTCCCATTGGTTCACCAGTAGAAGTGGTCAAAGTACAACTTTTGCGAAAAATCGCTTTTTTTTCAGTTTTTTCGAGCTAATTGCCAAAAGTAAAAGGAAAATACGACTCAATCGTAAATGAAAAGTGGTTCGGCTGATATATCATGAATTTATAGTGATTTTTATGCCTAAAAACTTAAAAAATCCGTAAATTATTTCAGTCATATCGGATAAAAGTGTAGTTAAAAAGTTAATAAAATAGAAACGAATTGATAATGGAGAATATCAAGAAACAATTCGAATACATTACACAAACGCAAGTGATAACTAAATGTTAATATTATAATAACAACTCGAGTATAGTTTATTAAAAAGATAGTTTACTCTGGTTCAGAATCACTCGATTACCGGACTAATGACTTAAACGGACTAATACGATAAACAATGAGAAAATCTCATTTGAGGTTAAGTATGACACACAGTGGGGAAATCGTTTACAAAGACAATAGAGCCGCCAATGTCATACTAATTAACTAGAGCAATCATAAAATTGTAACAGGAGCTTTTCCAATCGGATAATCATAATTTTTTGCGTATGTTAAAATACGTCATCTTTGAATTATTAAAAACAATTATTGAAGTAATATTATTTTTACTTACCCAATATAAGCGTGATTGAAGATTACCTTGATTAGAAGGGAATTTTTTATTAATTTAAGAACTTTACTTCGAAAAACAGAAATATTTATTATTTATATTTTTTGGCTACAATCAAAAATGTTTAAAAAATTGTAAAATCAACAGTATAATTTCATTTTTGTCTGTGTTTTTATGAAATTATTAACTGTTTTTATATTAATTATAAGTCAGAAATCATAACAACTCAAGGAAAATGCTTTGAATAGGGAGATATAAAGGTAATTATTGAGAAAATTGGATTTTAATAACTTTTTCAGATAGTAATTAAGGATTTTTTAAGTTTGAAGGCATAAAAATCACTATAAATGCATGATATATCAGTCGATCTACTTATTAACGATTAACGATTGAGTCGCATTTTCCTTTTACTTTTGGCAATTAGCTTGAAAAAACTGAAAAAACGCAATTTTTCGCAAAAAAATTGTACTTTAGGTACACACTTCTACTGGTGAACCAATGGGAGATACGAAAAAATTCCCAAATGCATTTTTAAAGAGCGTGAAATTTCCTATACGGTCCATCAAACCGATTGAAAATATTGTAAAAGGTCTTTAAGCATTAGAAATTTAAATAAAAAAAAAACATTTTTTTACGTGAATTTTAAATGGGAAAACTAAAAATTGAAATAGAAAGTGGTTAAAATTAATATTAAGGGCTCAAACTTGGTGAGAATTTTTTTCTCTACATGTAGATTAAGATTTTGCTTGAGCACCGAGAAAAAAAAATACTTTGCGGAAATGAATCACCTATATATATATATATATATATATATATATATATATACGATAGACGAAACAAATGAACTTCAGTACAACCATTTTCGGAGTAATTGAAATTTTTGTTGTAAAATAAAAATCAACCGACATAAAAGTCGTTTTATTTAAGTTAAAATTAAAAATTATAAGTTCATTTTGTGATCTATAACTACAAATTATTCATCCCGATAATTTTATGAGTCTAGATTGAATTGTACGCACGTACACACACACACACACACACACACACACAAGCACACAAATACACTAACAAACCTACAGACAGAATGACAAACCACTAACAGTCTATTAGAACGGGCAGTCCACATCCAAGAGACAAAATTAATCCTAACAACCTTATTTAATAGAAGGTAAGCCCGTACCCCTCTCCCACGTATCACCACACCCCCCAGCGTCTTACCGCACGACATCCAAATATATAACCCAATACGTCAATATCGAGCTCACAGCGCGATAAATCAGAATCCGTGATACGTAATAGGTCGGCGATTACGCCGTCGGTATCGATCAAGCGGATCGCCTGACCGAGGAATTTTCGCTCATGTAAGGGAATCTAACGCACCTACTGTCTGCCTGCGACGATGATGGAGATTTTGTACTCATGAAACACGTGTGAGTTCCAGTCGCCGGACACTAGGGCTCCTGCAATAAGTAAGGTTTTTGGCTAAAAATGTCATTCACCCTGGCACAATATTTTTATTTTGGATCAAGGTTTTGAGCCTCTTTATATATATATATATGTATAAACAAATGACATATATACGTAAGCGATAAATCAATGAATCGTTGCAAATAAGTTGATGAAATTAAAAACAAAATAGGGAATGACGTACTATTAGAAAAATGTGTAATAAAAAAGTAATTAATAAAATTATAAGTAATTAATTCTATCCACGAATGGCTCATGAATTAAGAATAAAAGCAAAAATCTATATTAAATAGGACCGGAGGCCACTATGTTAACAATGTTAAGAGTGCTGCATTAAAAAAAAAACCGTTGATATCAGTGCGGTGATAACACCGGAACAGACGGCTTAATATGCCTTCCAAGGCATCAAGCTTATGGTTTAATTTTATCACGAATACATTAAAAACTCAATGAACAATCACTCGGGATTGCATGTGACTTGTCGTTTGAAGGCAAACGTGGATGGACCTCAGACCGCTATTGATGTACTGATAATAATACTAAAAATATAATTGTAAATACTATAAATAAACGCATTGTCATTAAAAATTTTTTTGTTGCAAATTTACAGAATCTTCTTTGATTAAACTAAAAACGGTTAAAATTCAAATTTCGTTATAAAAATTAAAAACCATTATGAAATAAAATGTATGAAATAGATTAATATAATTAAAATGAAATAAAAATAAATAAAATACGATTTTTGACGAAACATGCAGTTGCATTCCGATTGATGGTAACTGACATCAGTGAAATTTGTGTAACTAATTTAGTTTGATGGGATCTCCATCCTACTTGGTAAGGATGTTGAGCGTTTCACTATCAAATTCATATTTTCACGTTAAATTTTCAATATCCCGTTCACTTTACCCAGACACGGGCGTGTTTGACAAACGCGGAAAGTGATCTTTACTATACTATTTGTTCACATAAATTGGACGGCATATTTTGACACTGACCATTCGATAGCTCATGTTTGAATCTTCGCCCCCAATCAAACCCTATTAAAATCTATAAGAAACACTAAAATGTACAAGAGAGAAGCGCTTGCGACAGACGGATGTTGGTGCCAAACTTATATCATAAATGTACCGTTTTTACGATCCGTATAGGAACAATCGTTTTATAACCGTTAGGTTGAAATAAGTTTCATCCTAGCTCAAAACAGGTAAGACTATTTTGTTTGAAAAATCTGAGGTAGGTTCATCTAAGGAGACGCCTTCCTTTCTCACGTTATCCCTTTATTACCGCCACTTAGGCCCACACGTCGGTTTTCCTCAATAATTAAAGACAGGATGTTCCTCGGGAATACAGCTGAATTATCCCGGATGATGTCGGAACACACTTGATTTCGCATCGGGAAATGCTTAACCAAGTGGGAAAGTCTCATTTATTATTAAACACGGCATCAATATGTTATTAGCCGAAGGTGAAAGCGAAATGTGGAAAAAATATAAATAATGTATTATGGTTATCTATTTTCTGTTCTGTATTGTCTGTGGATAGACACATATGATGTACTGAGCATTATTGTCCCATTTATACGACAGAGAGTAGATAGAGTAAATCTTTCTCTATCTTTGTCGTTGCTTCGTTCTCAGTTTTCACATAAAATCAATTCCTTCGTCTTGTATATCGCCCCATCACGAAATCAAGAACCCGATATCTGTCAAGTTCTCGACTATGATCCGTATTTTGGTCTCGATGCCAAATTTTTTTTATTCTCGATTTCGACTCTGGTATTGATCTAAGGAGATTCCGATTCTATTCCCGTTTCCGGTCCCGCTTTAAATTTTAATCTCAATACTGGTTCTCATTCGTCGATTTTGATCCCGCATTCGATTTTGAGCTTGGTCTCCTTCTCGACAAGGATTCCGGTTTCAATTTTCAATTTTCATATCTCGTCCTGTGTGCAATGTCGATTCTACTAGCGGCCACAGTTCTCGCACGAAGATGTAGTTTGAGTTATATTCCTTAGGGATAGCTTTATGTAAGTGAAAGAAATTTTAAAATTTTTAGTAGCAGAAAGGAGCAAATGCAGAAGAAGAAAAGTTTCTTTTAGAAAGCTTCTCATTCGCACGTATAACACATAGCTAGTTTCATATTTATCGAATAAATCCTTTAGGTGCGCAAAAAAAAAAGCGGAAAAAATACACATAGTGGTTTCGATTTGCAATACAATATTTCATTCCTTATTTCATCTTATTACAACTACTCTTACAAAAAATGATACATGTTGTTATTTCCCATTTGTAATAAGCATCTAATTAATATACAGGATGGAATCGATCATGCATTTTTCCGCAAATATTCATAATCTCCTCCTTTTTTAGAACTATTTTGCCAAAATAACCATAACAAAAATATATCATTGAAAAGATGCTTATATACAGACCCGTGTCGACGCGCCGCGATTCACTGACGCCTGTGTGTGGGCCTAAGAGACGTAGTGGGAGGCGAGGGGGGAGGCGCATCGCGCGCTTCACGTAAGGATGTATCTCGTGAGATTACAAGGTCAAATGTTGACCTATTTTTCTCGGTAACGGTTACAACAATGACTATGGTTTCTTTGGAAAAGTTGTTCTAAAAAAAGAAGGAAATTATGAATGTTTGCGAAAAGATGCATTATCGATTCCATTTTGTTCAAAATTTTATTTCACCTCTTTCGGGGTTAGTTTTAAGAACGATACATGCCATTATTTTTTATTAGTAATGATCAACTAAAATATGCATTTTTACGCAAATAGCTTCAGCTGTTTTAATTTCTCATACAACCTATTGTCTCTCCTCAAATATCCCCTCTTCATGATTAATTTGGAAAAAAAACAATGCTTACATTTTTTTTTATTCTATAAGTACCTAAGATGTTAAGCTTAACATTTGTAGTTTCAACGGCTTCGATTTTCATACAAGAGTATCTCACCCTTTTTATATTGTTACGGGTTGAATATCCAAAAATTCTTTCTTAGTGCTCGTCTTCGTTTCAATAGGAACCTCAGTAAAATATTTCAAGTCTCTAAACCTAGTAGTTTAGGCTGTGCGTTGATATATCAGTCAATCAGTTTACTCTTTTATGCATATATAAACGAATCATAAACACAGAACAATATTAAAGTCATACTAACCGCATAAGACGACAACGGCGTAAGAACTCTCTTATCGCTTCTAGTAATCTGATTCAGCCAAGTCTCACAAATGCCAAAGTCGAATGGTTCTCAATAATCATAGATTAAATCGTAATAGATAATACAAACATAGGTTAAATCAAACTGACATTCCAAACTAAATCCAAAATCAAGGCTATAGAACTAGAAGTATAATTTGTGTTTGGGTGGGCCATAAAAACCTGGCTTGAAATAGGCGTTTTTAATTATTTTTTATCGATATTGAATTCGATAGATGCAACACTATTGTAAAGTAAACCAATGACAACCTTTTACATCGTATAACGTATTACTCTATGGATTTTACATTTTCTATAAAATTTTCCTTTACTTTAAGTGAATATAAATGAATGTACCTATTACGTTGTTATTTTAGTACCATATCTATAGATGTTTCCTAAGGCAAAATTGCATGGATTAATATTTATATAGGTTATGAAGAGACTTAGTTTAATGAAAGGTCATCAAAGTTTATATTCAATAAGTATACTTTTCTTTTACATTTTTATAAAAGAAGTACACTTAACTACACATGAAAACTTACACAAAATGGAAGAAAAAGTACTTAATGCACATTATTGCATGGGAAGCCTCGTTTTAATTACATATTGGACCATCGTAAAGGAACAAAGAGGCATTGTTACGGCGTTTTTTTTTTGTAGTCGAACACGATAACACGATCTTGTTCGTTAGTGTTATTTATAACACATACAAATATTTTGGCTTAGTTTCAAAGGTATTACATTTCGTATTCTACACAAAGCTATACGTGGAAAGAAACGTAGAAACTGAGTTATTTCAAAGCAAACCTTTTAGTAACGGAACGTGTCGACGCTACAAATCAGGCGACCATTATGCGTCTCTGATACGTTTGTATATAAATCTGTATATTTACATTATCTTTCTACGAGTTATTTCTGTAGAAATGAAAATTCTTCAATTCTCAAGCGACATCACATCAGTTTGTTGATATTAAGAATATCATATTTTTAGATTTAATATATGAATTGCCTAGTTGAAATGACAATAATATAATTATCGATAATTCGTCGATGTCGTTTTCTTACAAAAGGCCTGATTAAATATCAAGTAGTCGGGTATGGACAACCTTTGACATGTTGTGGGCCAAACTTTAGTGTGCAAATATATTTGCGGGCAGTTGAATGCCTACCATCGATGTGGTGCTGATGGTATTTCTGGCGAGTCGTGTAATGACGGAATTTAGCGCAGCACTGACGTTTAACAAATCTTTGAAGTATTCTGCATACTATACACAATAAAACATACACGAAATACTACGTCACTTCGTAAAGCCAATATAACATGCTAGCCGCATATGAGAGGCTCGCCGACGACCGAAGACTCTCCGCGCTGGACGTGATCCAGAGGTAGAAGTTGATTTAAGGTGCTCCGGCCCAGAGATGACAAAAGTACTCTAGACGTGAACGAGGCTGTGCCTTTTAGAGTGAAAATGATCATCCGGCTTAAAGTTCTGTCGTGCTCTATTGAACATCCTAGGCTTTCCAGGCTAGTTTTTTGCGTATAATAATAATTAAATAATATTTTTTTAAATAATAAAAATTTTAAACATCAAGAAAATTGATGCTTTGATATGGACCCAACAGTCCAATTTTTCTGAATTTGTTTGTCTTAAAAGTATGTACTTAAGATGCAGCCATGGCATGGCTTCGGGTGGTAGGGTCATTGTTGTATAATTTACAAGATTTACCGTCATGTGAATTCAATATTACTATTAAACAAATACTTTGAGAATGGTATTAAGCAGTTTCTAAAAATTTAGAAGAAAAATATCAATGGGCATTACCAGTGCGACTTCTTATTAAATTTTGATACTGTAATTATTTTGTATTTGTTATGATAAAATTGTAAAAAATAGCTACGATTAAATTTCTTGCTCGTTCCTATTGAGAGAAAACTGCCTTCCGAATGAGTGGTAAAATGTAGATCCCTGAAATATTATGCCGTATTTAATTAAAGTCTTATACGAGTATAATAAACTATGAAATTAAGGTATTTTATTAATTTTAATTTGAATGACTTTTCAGACCTATAATGTCTCTTATCACGTTTTCGCTAAATCAAAAATATAGACAATAACGCTTCGATGAAAATTCATTCAAAAAGAATAAAATTAAGAAAATCTGAATTTCATTTCTACATTCTTCTTCAATATGCAAGTAATTAAACGAGCATTGTAAGAGTCATCTACTTAATAAAAGCGATACACCTGAGCCAAATCAGAGTTAGGCATTAGATCATATTTTAGGCATTAGATCTTTTTTAATTGCAGGTAAAAAAATTCAAAAAATACACAGCTAAGAATAAATCGTATTAAATAGTAAACAATCAGAGATATATTTAATTGCAGCAACCAATGTTAACAATTAACAGACCGTTAATTTATATTCAGAACTCTTTCTACATAAAAGCGGTTCTTTATTTTGGTTAAACGGCCTATTTATTGTTAACAATCTATGGTGAAATTAAATATAAGTCAAAAGAACGCTCACGCATTTGGGTCAGGTTGCGTGATGCCGACCGCACCCCTGTTTTAATTATCGTTTTGGTAATCGGCTTTGTTCGGTTTAAACGCAAATTTCGCTAAGCAAATATAAACAAGCTGTACAGAATCTAAAACTACTATCAAACTAATTATTTTGCTATCGGATTAGTTAAAAGCGGAAACCGGCCATGACCTAATTGTTATAAAAGTACTCCTCGATGCACTTGACTGATAATGTTCTAAGCCAAAAATTCGAAAACAAACAATAAAAGGACTATATAATAATACGAAGCACCCGTCATTATCTTTTCAACAGACGTCATACAAAGACATTAAGAAGGGCTTAAAAGTTACTTGATTTCCACGAAAAGGCCTATTTTAAAAATCATTTGTCATTGACACCTGCTTAATAGTTATCCGCTTCCTAAACCACGATCACACTATACGACAATAAAAATAACCCAAAACATACCAATACATCGCTTCACACACAAGGCATTATAAAGCACACCAAGAGACACGCATACTTCACTGAACACACAAAATAATGGTCACTCTGGTCACACAAACACATTATGAACCAACTCGTTTGGTTTAAGCCTAAGGATCAAGTGTGCTGGTTCTTCTTAACCGACTTCAGTTTTGAGGTAAAAATCTTTGGATAATAATAATATTAATTGTTATTAATATATTTCACTTCAAAAATACACAAAATGTTGCTACGAGTACGTTATAACAGTTTTAAAAGGTTAATTTAGAATTGTGAGAGACTGGTGCCTTAGTTAGGTTATCTATCAAATTCGGCAGGTTCATTATTACTTTAAATGGATTAAGTCACGTTCATGTGCATAAAAAAGTGCACTTTGAATTCGTTAAAATGTTAAAACTGTTCCATCTAAAGTTTCAAACTCAAATTAGTAGCCAAAATACACAATATGCGTGTAAAATATTTTTCACGGAAGTCGGTATACAGCTGTTAGTAAATGCTATTTTTCATAAGCAAATAAAAATTTTAATTAAATATTTTTGGTTTATAAATTATGTGTACTTATTTATCACATTAAGTTTATGTGATCTTCTTAAAAGATTTACAAAACAATAATACGAAGATATACATGTTGTTAGTCACAATTATATCGTTTTGGAATTATCTCAACTCATGCTCCATCATAACATAAGATTTTTCCACGATTCAACCGAATAACTTACTTCAGTTTACAGCTTAAGCGTAGAATCGTAATTCCAGTTCAAAGCTGAAGCTTTCACTACGTAAATCTAGGCTTCAGCAAACAGTGGACACTTCAACAGCACATCCTCCCGCGCCGATGGCAAACCACTTAAATTCAGCATCCGATGAAATAGCTTACTTTGTATAGCGAAAGTGCTTTTAACTTAGCAAATAGTTACGAAGTTATGCAAACGAGTCTAGCTATTGAACCATTTAGACGGTTTTAAAATTTCGATGCGACTGCTTATGATATTTGGAAATATTTTATTACAAAAGACTTTTTATGGTAAACGCCGAGAAAAATATGTTACGTAATAGCGTTGAATTATGAAATAAACGAGATGCCAAGAAACGAGCAATTGAATTGTATTATATTAATTATGAATGTATAAGGATTATCGGGTTCATACAAAAGCGGGCGTGTTACTTAATACGCGAAAAAGATGATGTCGGCTTTCAATGCTGCTTTGTGTAAATGTAAATTTGATGCGATTTTAATTAATTTCGTGACGTGAGGTACAATCCACCTCGCGCTAGCGGCGCGGCAGCCAAGGCTCCGACGTGCCGAATGCGCTTTCCTTTTGTATAAAAAATATAACTCGACTGTCTCTGTTCGAGTCTATCTATCTATGGATCGGGAAGATCCGTTTGCTGTTTGTCCGTTTGTGTATTTTGTGCTGCCGTGACGTTTGTTTTTGTCAGTAATGGCGATATTAAACCATCGTCTAACGCTTTTGTCGAGCTCAGTCCATTTGTGGTAGTTTCTAAATTTAATAAGTCGATTTAATTTAATATTATTTTAGTGATCAGATATCGTGATAATAGAGCTGGGTTAATATATCAAACTTAGCGGTTGTCCTCAACAACATTAGGGCTTAGGACGTTGTTATAATTCTGGAGGACTTTGAAGGGTTTGAGAGGACCAATTGGAGTCAAGCTTGACGTAAGAGTGAGCTGAATATGTCAAATATTATCGTGACGAGTTTCAATCAAACTTTCAAAGAGTTCATCGAAAATGTTCCGTTTAACGCATTTTGATAAAAAATTCAACATGACAATAATCTCACATGCTAGCACCATATAATAATTAATTACATTGGTTTCGTTTCAACACTGAGAAACATACGTGTCTAAAACCTTTTGAAAATTACGTTGTAAAATATCTAATCTTTGTCTGAAATTTTATTTCTCCGCTGACTTTTTTCTATTTTTTTTTATTATGACCTCTGATCAATAAATCAATAACGAAATGGTTGAAATAAAAGCAATGAGATGACTTAAATATGTCCTACATTTAAAAAATCTGTTGACCCTGTAGGCCATCCCTAAAACTTCCCGCTATGGTATTAATGGATGTGTTTTTGAACCCCTTAATTTCAAAAATACCTTAAGTTGACAATTTTTTAAGTTCAAAAAGCTGTCTCAAAAGTCAAAGAATTATCTTTAAGCTTTTCGAGTTCAAACACTCGACAAAATAGTTGACCTTATAGGCCATTCCAGAAAACTTTTGCTACTTTAAAAGTCAGTCTTTAAAAATTAGCGAGCTATTTGTAAGATAATATTTTAAAAATACTTTTAAAATTATTCGATAATAATGTTTCTTCAACGAATTGATGAAACTGTATTTTTTTTTAATTTTCTAATAAGTCAACCAATTTTTACGTGGTTAACAGCAATCGATGCAATTTTGCGAGTCCTATAAATAATTTGTAAACGAAAATTAATAAAATAAAAAATCATGTAGTTTTTTTTGAAAATTTCTATGTTTTGATTTTTTTTTTTGTTTACGATATCTCACAGACGAGTCAACCGATTTTATCCAGCCAAACGCAACCGACGTGGCTTAAGTTTTTGGAATCGATTGGTGAAGCCGTTTAAAAGTTATTCCAAAAACCACATTTAAAAACTTTTTTCGTAGTTTTTTTTGAGATTTCTTGGAATCTACTGGTCCGAATCGATTCAAATTTTCAGGAAATCTAAGTTATATAAAACTCTTTGAAATAAAAAATAGCTTCCTAGGACCTCAAAACGTCGAAATCGAATGAAAACTCGATTTTCGAAAACGGGGTAACTTTACGTCACCAATAAATTTCCGATTCACGAAAATTTTTTTAGCGGGAAATTAAAAAAGCTTTCAACGAATTGACAATAACATTTTATGAATACTAACTTCAGAATATATATCAAAATACAGTTATCACTTGAAGATATATATCATTATACAACTCGTAGGTGTACATCTACACCGAAGTAATAATTATGGTAGTGGTTTCAAATTAGTTGTAGCTGTCAAAAACAGTTTCAGCGTGTCAGCAAGCTGAAGTGTGACCCGGCACAGCGCACTCTGACGGGAGCGGGAGTTATTTTTTAATTTAGCGGAAGTAAATTTCGGGACGAGAATAATTTTTCGGTCCACTTGAGGCCATAATCGCCATTATCATTTCGCGTTTCTCTCCCTCAGAGGATTCATCTCGGTTGGGCATTTGTTCGATTCTTTGTCCATGGTCGAAATGGGTTAACTTTTAATAATAATTCTTTAAGGAGAATTCTGACTCTAATTGTTTAAAAATTAACGATACAATACACACTTTTAGGCAACGGGTTTCTTTCTATTTTTTTTCAACTTCCATCTTATCGAGTTGAAAATATACGAAAAATAAAAAGAAAAGTAAGTATTATTTTCAGTGGGATTTTCGAAAGCGAGATTTTGAAAATCGCCAGTAGATGTCGACGTTGTGAGGTTGCGTACCTGACCATTTTCAAAGGGATGTCCGTATGTGTGTGTGCGTGCTTGTATGTTCTTTGGATAGGGATGTTTTTTGGCTTAAGATTTGCGACATTCAAGGGGACTTGACATAATTCAAATTTCCTTAGAAAAAAATTTCATCGATTGTCTATTGTTTGAAGAATACCAAAAATTTAATTTGAAAAAATATCTATTTTTTTTTTTAATAATTCCTAAACTATTGAACCAGTTGATTCGAGAATCTATGTTTAAATTTCTTGAATGGTTGATTTTAATAATCTAAATATTTATATTTCTATTTTTTTAAAGAAAACGAAAACAAGCCATAGCGTTTTCGTGCTTTTTAAGCTCTAAAATATTATTTCTCAAATTAATGCGAGAAGTTTCAGGGCTGAATTGCAAATTTCATCGGCCAGATTTTATTGAAATTTTGTGTACTATAATTTTTGTGTTGTATATAACTAATAAGCTACAATGAAAAGTATAGTAAGATATTTTTGTGAAATTATTTTATATCGAAAAAATGCAAATCTGATTTATGTTGTAGATGACCCGTAAACTAGTATAGAACAATATGGATTCCTTTCAAATCGTCAAATTCAGAAAGAAAAGCCATTTTCCTTGTAACTTGTTTTATGGTTATGAATAAAACGAGTTTTTTATAGACCCAGGGTAACTTAAAAGCAGTGTAGATAACTTTAATAAAATTTTGATTCAGAAGTAGTTGGATATTAACAGTGCGTTTGGGATTAAGTTTAGAATCAGAAATTTTTATATTTCAAATTAAATATCAATCCAGTGAAAAAAAAACAAGAAGAAAATTATTCAATTCTTATAGCATTCTGGATAAGTTTATAAGGATTGCATCAAAGTAAGTAGTTGCAATGTGATTAACTTCAAAGCTGATTTTTATCACTTTTCGCTATGAAAAGTGAATGATTGTTAAAAATTGAATGTTATTGACTATTCCCTGAATGACTTCCTGAAAACTTTAACCAATTTCGTCTATTAGATTTCTTATCGCAACTATCAATTCTCAAGCAACTATCAAGTTTTCAGAAATATATTTCTTGAAACAATTTTTAAACTACTCTACCGATCTATACCACAATTTAATCAGTTTTTTTTTCCAACCAGATACAGTAAATTGCATAAAAATCGATCATATTTCTCAAGAGATATCGTAGAAGAAACATTTTTCAAAAAGTAGGTTTTTGCAATATTTCCCAAACTAGGGATAAATTCTAAAATCTAACGAGTTATCTTGATTTGAAAGCGAAGTCGATCGTAGCGAGCTGCATTAAAATCGGTTGGTTCGTTCGATAAATATCGTTAACGAAAATTTTGCAATAAAGTAATTTAAAAAATTATTTCTAAAGATTTTGTTCGACAGATGTTTGTTATTGGTCTACTTTCTTTGAATAAAAAACTTTGTCGAATGGCATAAAACAGATCAAAATCGAACAACGCGTTTGATAGATATCACAGCTTAAAAATAAAAAAATATCTTTTTTTTTAAATAAGTCTAAATATTCTAACTGAAAAATATAATGTTGATAAGCTATTATCAAGATTATATTATTGAGCTCGGAGAGCTTGAAATAGCATAAAAATCGATATTTTCAACTCAAACTAAATAATTTACTGATAGGTACATTTTTAAAGATTTTGAGCTAGAAAAGCTTAAAGATAATTTTTTGAGCGTTGAGGCAAATGTATTTTTGAACTCGACCAACAAAACATTTCACGTAATATTTCGCTTCACTCGTGGTTGTCCCGGTTATTTTTCGGATTTCGTTTCTTTGCTAGAATTTGTTGCGGTCGCCGCGCACGCCCCTCTAATGCGGATTTCAGCAACTAGTGGAGCGATCGCGACGTGACTTCCACCGGAGATTTCTGTTTATTTCCTGTGTAGAAATGTTGATGGCGCATTCGGCGGGCGGACCAGTGCGGCGGGCGTCAACTCTACTTTGTAGGGACTAGGGACCGACTATTTTAGATGATTTTCTGCGATGAAAATTGGACAGTTTCATTTATTAAAATCGTAAATATTTAATTATAATAAAAAAATACATATTTCTTAGGTTTTGAATTAAAATCATTTAGATTTGAAACATGTAATGAAAATGTTTCTTAGTTTCACTTTGTATCGAATCAATATGTCTTATTTCTCAAAAAAAGAAACAAAAAGGTTTAATATAATTTTTTACCAAGAATAAACAAAACGGTTCTTTAATTTAATTATAATTTATTGATTTTTCTGGATATTTTATAAATGCTTAAAATTATATATACGATCAATATATTTCTAAACATCTTGTTGTCAATGTTACAATTGAAGTCGTAAAAGAGATTCAACAAAATTATTGAGTAGAGGGCGAATTCATTTGAAGCCTATAATTGAAGGAAATCACATCTCTGTAATGTATTGATCTCTGATCGTAGAACCTCAAGAAAGCTCCGCATAAACGAATTCCAAAATCATTTAAAAGGAATTGTTCATTTTCGAAGGTCTTCGCTTTTAATGCAGCCATGGAGTGCATAATAATGAATCTAGTAAGGTGTCATATTTTTACGACAAAACTCACTTTTATAGATCTTTGGCTATTTAACGCGGCTTTGTTTTTTGAAAATATTTTCCATCTTAATCGAAAACACGTAATTTTTAATGTATCGTTTAAATTGTTACTGTATGCATTTTAAACAGTAGACCAAAATTATATGTTTAAAATATGTACAGAAACAGATAAAAGAAAAATTACTAACTCTTCGGAAAATAAATATCTCAGAGTCCAGGTGTATACGTGGTTTTGCAGGACATTGTAAAATTTAGTACATAAATTAAAAATGTATAGGATTTTATTTGAAATCAATAAATTATAAGTACCGAATTCTTTATTATTAAAGATTATTAATATTATGTGAAATTAAATATTCTTAAAAAAGAAAATTTTGTTTTGGATACAACAGTGCAAAAAACTTGAAATGGTAAAGTAAGTATACAGTTTATGATCTTATGAACTAGTTAGCCAGAAGCGCAAAAAACTAGTTTTTCTCCAACAAATAACTTACGTTTTTAATTTAATCTAGTAAGGAAATCCGTCATTATTTAGTCAAAGGCAAATTAGACGCAAGCGCCCTTTAATTCATCCAACTCAATATAATTAATAATCATTTTCCTTGTTAAAACCACACGATTACCAAATCTATGTTAGTGCTTATCGAAACTTTTCGAGCTGGTCAAGCTCTGTTCGGATTCGTTCTTTCAAGGTGGGTTAAAAGAAGAAAACAATGAATTTCATCGATCATCATACAGCAGGCGTATGATGATCATCGATCATCATAAAGCCGCACTTAAATATTCGACCATAATCTAGGATCCACTTTCTCAATGACTTATCAGTTATTTGGGGTAATGGCTTATTTGCAATTTCCGATTTGCGAATGGCGGATCTTAAAGTATACTTGTCGGTAATCAGATGAGAGTCTCGTTTTCAAAGAATTTCGTTGGAAGAATTTCGAAGAATATCTCTTCAAATGTTATCATTCGTTCTACATCCATTAGCACCCCGTTGCATTCCCGCTGAGCGAGTGCGGCGGTCCGATGAGAAATATTAAACCGCTCCGGAGTAGGAAGTTCTCCTCTACAGCTTCGAACTTATCCCGTTTCAAATTTCGTTTGTCTCGCGTTCATCGGTACTCTCACGTACGCGAGCCGAGCAAAGCGCAAGTGCCTACTACGCCTCTGCTCGACCCTTGCAAATTCCGCCGTCGGAACCCGCTCGGTTCACGAGCGAGATTAGTCCCGCATCTCGCATGCGGAATCCTGGAAATTCGGAGCTCCGGAATTATAAACAGACATATTATTTTAACCGTCACGCGAATCGGCATCCAGGAGCGGTCTCTCTTTGCACGAGGGAAGTGCTCGAATGTTAATGATGAATAAAAATAAAAAAATGATAAGTCTTTGTTAAATGTCTGTAATAAGTGTAAGACATAGAATAAAATAACTAAGTTTGAGATATTCATTTTGCTGAATATATAAAATTTACTTGATTTGCATGTAAATTCCGAAGAGTTTGTTGCTAACTCTAAACTAAAGCGGTAAAAAGATTTTAAGGAACTCTTTACCGAAATAAGGTAATTAAAACCAATTTGTGTGTATCAAGTCTAATTGACGTTCTTAGCACTGCTAAGACAAGAATATAAATCAATTTATTTACTGACTATTCATTAATTATTACATATTCATTAAACAATTTTTAATCAAAGCCGGTATATATATGTTTCAAATACGTTATAAATAATACATATCGCACTTTTCATATTAGTAGGTGCTCGGATTAAAAATCATAATAGGTATGTATAATCTCACTACAAAAGTATAACACTGTCACAATGTTTTTGTTACTTGATCACACGACATTGACACCGCCAGTTACAAGGAAGCAACCCTGGATATTATTCAAACAGAACTTAAAAGCAATAAAAAACAATAATTAAAAAATCCCAACTGTTTTAAAGTACACCAAAAAGATGGAAACAAGATGATGCAAAAGAAAAAGCATCCAATCAAATATTCAAAATATTTGCAGTTGAAAGCATCGGATTTATGTTCACTTACTTGCTGCGGCTCTCGCTACATGTGTACATTTGACTGCAAGTACGTACCTGTCATTTGATTGGATTTACATCAACTCATTTCCATCATTTCAATTCGCTTATTGTTTATTTCGAAATAAAACAACTGTCGATTAACTAGTCAGTTTCCTTTCTAGAATGTCATGCGGCAAAAGCAAATATTTTCTATTACAGATCAGGAAAGATATTCAAGGTGGAACTTTAAGTTGTTAGAATCGAAGCAAAACGAACTAAGTTACAAGCGTTAAACGGATTACAGAGGGCGTCGCAAACGACTTTACGGGTTTCACGGCGTCGATTCAATTGTTTGCGTAATTGGATTGAACGTTTAAGCGAATCGAGTCTATGATATCTCTTATTCGTTTCTGTACCTGTTATGTTTTATTGTGACTGCTGTTATTTTATTTTGTCTATAACTTCTTGTCAACGAATTTCGCATAAAATTATAGATGATACGTAGCATCAAAATCTTACACAAGATATGACACCTAAATAAATTATTTTAAATAAATAAAGTTTACTATTGCTTATCACTCGTTTGCAATTTCTACATTGTTGTATTTATGTTTAATTTGACTAATTTCGTCGTTTTTTTTTTCAAAACCCATCCCAACTATCATAAATATATCATTCCACAGTCACATAAGCGTTTTTGCTAAAGCTCATTATTACACAATTTCAGTCGTACTAACGTTTCAAAAAGGTGATTTTCGCGCAGATTGTACGACTAAATAGCTAAGCAGTTGTTATTGAACCGTCGCAAGCTATAACTTTTAACCATACTGCTATTGTTAAATGAATATTATACGATTATATCGTAATAAAAAGGACGTAAGTTACTATTTGTGAGATCAATTAGTCATACGGTCATCATAAGACAAACGTTGTGAAGCGACAACGAAGCGGTTTCAATTATATGTATTACATACACTGTTGGTGTGTAGTGAGCTCATATAAAATAACAATCACAACGCTAAGTATTTAATATCTCTACTTTCTAAGCATTGTGAACTCGATATCTATGCAAGTTATTTAAGTAAATGACTTGATTGATGAGGTATATGAGACGTTCGGTCTAAAATCAAAATCAAATCATTTACTATTCTATTTCTAAGCATATATAAAATAAATTTTTGACTGGGGCATGATCGGTTAAGAAACAAGGATTGTTTGCTAAGCATCACTTCCGATTCTGGTCGAAGACGTTTGTTATCAATTTCATTTTGAACAAATGCAAGGAGTTTCATTGGAAAGTACTAAAAAATGTGGAAATCCTACCAGGTCAGAAAACAATAACGCATCCATTGAAAAAAATTAACTCAAGTTGCGATAGATACTGACCCAAAGAATAATTCTTTAAAAAAAAGAGTTAAAATGTAAACATCGTGAAGACTAAAGTTGCGGGGATTTAAATAAACAAAAGCATGACGGAATACGATATGAAGGACGTGAGCCGAAGAAGTCAAAGCGTTTGTCTACTTTGTCTTGTTCGTATACAGTTGATGTTATATTATGTCTACGCGAGCGGAGCTGGGATCGAAAATTAATTTAATATTATAAACAATAATAATACATTCTGGTGGGTGATGTTAATCGACTCCCTTTCACCGACAGGCTGAACCTCTTTGAAACGCAGTACATTCAACCAAACCTGGTGATGACAATCACGAAGGAACTGCTCTGAAGCTGCAGGAACCCCATGGATGTAGCATATGCCCTTACCGAGGTATAAAGTGGAATATACTCGTCCATGAATCAGGTCCGGTTATTGCGGCTGAAGAGATACAGCGACGCGAACATTCCAAAAGATCTACCAAACACACTCTACCTAACAAATACAAAAGTAGAGAAAAGAATCCCTTGTCGCCCAGGAATTCGGGAAGGGAAAAGGGACAAGTCCTGACTGTCCATGAAGTACGAGGGCTGACGTCCGAAGGAACAATATCGTGCGGACCACGGCGAAACAAAAATCACACGACAATGGTGGTGAAAACGCGCCACACCGTCAGTTGTGTGTACTACGCGGACGACGGTGAAGACGCAAGCGACAGATTCGTTAAAAGGGCCGTGGCTGCCCGCAAAAACAAAATAAAGGACAACTATACAAAAATAGTCATTCGAAATAGGGACAAGACAATCATGAACGTCCTCGCAGAAAACTAGAAAACAATAAATAGACGATGCGGACTTCTGACGTCGCCCTAGCCGAAAATCAGTTATTGCATCCATCTGTCCTACGCTACATAAATACATATATTTGAAAGAATGTTAGTGCTGTGCAAACAATGAGTATTAACAATTTCAAATTTAAAAAATTAAAAGGCAAAGATGAAATACTTAAAACAACCCGTACAACTGTAAACATCAAAACATAATGTAGTAATTAAGTAGTTACTAAGATTTATCGATACATAAAAAAATATATATCCGGTGGCATACTTAATGGTCTCCTTCTAATTCTAAATCTAATCCTTCGTAGTGCTTCTTCCAATAATGCTCCTTCTTCTAATAAATATGGTCGACTTGAGCGATGGCCGCCTCGACGTCAACCCTATGAGTAGGTGCTGCGAAGCGAGATCAAGATCGGGCCCGATATAAAAAAAAAAAAAAAAAAAACATAAATAAAAAAAAGAAAAGGAAATAGTTCAATAATAATAAGTGTTTAGATATGTGAGTAGAATTAATAGGGAAGTTAAAGTGTATATATAGCAAATAAGTGGTGCTGAGCGAATAATGCTCTTATTAAGTATTAAGCAGCAATGTATAATAAAAAAAATTCGATAAAAAAGTTGTGGACTACGAGTACGGAGATGTAAAATAAAATAGGAAAACAAAAACAATAATAATGTAAAACAATAACTGTCCATATCTAATAAGAAGACGAATGCATAGTATTTATTAATTTAGTTCATCTATAATACGGGGAAGTATGTAATCTTTTAGCATTAAACTTAGCGAAGTGCGCAATATTTTGAAACTAGAAATGTTTATTACTGGCAAATAAATGGTTAAATAAGAAATGAACGTTGAACAGATAATTACAAAATGTAATATTTCTCTCTATGCAGTCCATTCGTTATTCCAACAATACCTCTCGCTACAGGCACCGACAGAGTAATACATCAGCGTCCGGCGCCGGCGATGTAGATCGCCAGAGATTGTATTTAAAAAAGAAAAATAAAAAGCAGTCTAATTTTTTTCTTCAACCACAATAAATCTAATTTGGATAGAGTTTGGATAGAGCTGCTGTACGCTTGCCTCTTAAGAGAATAGTTACAGATGTCGGAAGAAATTGAGTAAATTCTTAAAATACTTTATTGGCGTACATCAAACAAAAATAAATTAATTTTATGCATTAGGGTAGTTTACTATTTTCTTTTTTATTGTATATTACTGTGCTTAAAGCTTTTTTATTCGAGTAAGAGTATAGTGAAAGCATTTTTTTTTTGATAACTTTAAAAATAACTGAGTAATGACTTTTATATTTTTATTTAGACAGAGAAGGCACTAGTATCCAGTGACGTCGTTATCTACTAGCGCTATATAGAATGACGTTAAAAACCGTTTAGCAAAAACAAAATGGCACAGAACTTTGGATGGCTTATACTTTATTGTTTTTTTAATCTATTTTGATTTTGATTACCTACACTGTTAGTTATCATGTGTAGTATGAATTATGTACGCTACTCTATTGTGCTAATGATAAACTAGCAGATGATAGACGAAAAATTGGATCGTTTTTCCTTAAAACATAAGACGAATAAAAAGACATTAGCTCTTGACATTCAACCATTTATCCACGATTTCAAAAAATACATCATGTCTAGTCGCCATAGCTCTTAAATATTGAAACAGTTTCACGAACTGCGATGGTAGTTACCTTTAATATTTTCGTTTCTCAAACAGACTTTGAATTAAGCGCTACTTAACGGCTTTTATAACTTTTAATCGCTCGCAACGGAGATACAAACCTGAATGTAATTTACTAGATTATAATCGTTAATAAGTTTTATTACTGATATGTGATAAACTTTATTATATGTATGTAGTATTAATAAATTTAGCATATATCAATGTATGCATTTGCTAATTTCACAGCTATGATGACATTAATTATAGTCTAATAACATATTATTCGCGTAAAATTCATTATTTTGAAAATTTGGCTAAAATTCTGCTAATACAAGTTAAAGAGTCTCTGACATCTTATTGAATAAGGAATCAGAAATGGACAAAACAGACGTACAAGCACAAATTAAACCGTAGTTACAAAGAATCCATTTAGTTAAGAAAAACATAAAAACGAGCATATTCTGATTTCATCCCATGATCGTTAGTTTTCTTTCTGATTTCTTGTTAAATTACGGAATTTATTACTTTCAAGTCCGCTTATCAAATCGATATATTTTTCGACGGTTTGAGTCACTAGGAAGTTTTTTTGATCTATCGCGAATATCCATATACAATTTTTAAATAAAAATAATGATAGGCATAATGTCAATACTAGAACAAGGAAATAATAGAAGAAACAAAAATAAACCCTGCTTACATTTTAGTCGACTACATAAAGTCGCAAATTAATTTAAGGAGCTCTGTGTCTTCATATTCAATATTCCAAAATGATTCCGATAATATAAACAATCAGCATTATACTTTAAAGTCTTTATTAAGCAGAAACTTTGTAAAAAAGAATATTATACATTATCTGAATATTTAGATGATAAATGGAGATAACGAACTCGTCTTCCTACAGGTTCGTTTTTCTTGCAATAGTTTTATATACGATTGTATTTCTATATAATTTTGCTTTGAAAAGAGCTACTCTCAACTTTTTACTGGTGCTTCCTAAGGCATAGTTGCCTTACGAAGGAGTGCTGGAAGAAAATGGTAATATTAAAGTATTGTAAATTCTTTAGATTTTATGATATATTCAAAATGTTATAACCTAAGAAACAAAGATACTTTGAATTTGAATTTAATTTTTTTGAGATTTTTCAATATGTTCAGAAATGTCAATTTTTTAGGAAATCAAAGTCTATTTAAGTTTTTTTTTTAATGCCGACAACTTCATAAAATTCAACTTACACACATGCATATTTTTAAATCTACTTTATATCTTTGACTTTTAAGATTGTCCTCTCGTTGCTTTTATAGACATCTTATATAGCGAGCATCTGACGATGGTTTTGATAAAGGGCCTTTTATTGGCCAGAAGTTACACATGCAGCTATTGTAGCATATTTTTCTCTTTTGGGATTATAAATTTAGCTTATGTGTCGCTAAAATTTGTCATTGCCGCTAAAGTTTGTTGGGGTTTCCAAATCGTAATTTTTTTCCATCCAGTAGACTCGGAAAAAATAAGCTGTGGCAGACAGACAAGAGTGTGTTTGAAGAGGACCCTAAAAATTATGCTATTTTGTTATTTTGGCACATACAAGTTACTGCTGAGAAAAAGTGAAAAAGAAGGGCAAATTATGTTTTTCACATAGACGCCATTTTAGCATAAGTTTACGGCGAAATGGATTTTAGTTGGGATGATTTATAAACTACGCTGTTGCTATTTCGTATAAATATGTATAAGAAATTTGTGTTTTAATTGGAATTTTAACAAATCCATTATAATACAGTGGCCCGTCTGCGCGGCGGCGGGTGCGGGCTCGGGCCGGCTCGCTTACGACGGGCACCGAGAATTATTATAATTCATGTGCGGATCGGAATATTAATTATCGTTCACTTTAATGGCCAAAGAAAATATAGTGGCGCAACCCACATATCGGAGAAGGTATAACAAAATCCTCATCGATCTGTGGGTGTCCCGGCTTGTGATTGGGGCGGAACGGGTGTGGGGACGTCGTCAGCCACAGTCTGGAGAGGCATAATCAAGTAAAGAAGAATGGTGGGTGTCAGATCCGGCATGAGACTGGAGTTATCTACTTGGGAACGATATCCTTGGAATATATATTTGGCAAATTGGCATAATTGGCAAAGGGGGGTAAATAAACGCATCTTTTTTTATACTGAAAACATATACATATGTTTTTATTAGTCTTTTTTATATCGATTTGATAAAAGATATTAATACATGATAAATACCTGCAAACTCCAAAACTCCTCTTTAAGCTATTGGTAACAATAGCAATAACTTTAACACCATAACATATCTGCTTTACAAATAGAACACTTACAAATCAGAAATGGAATACACCCAATACGAGATGCGTCAATATGTTGCGCTGAGGAGCAGCATAACATCGACTTCGCTTAGTATTAACATTCGATTTCACTCCAAGAAAATCAATTTTTACTAAGCTACAATTCTTATATCAGGTTTTTACTATCCCACTTTGGAGATACAAATTATCATATTATTTCTGGAACTAAAAGTTTTGGACGTTAAGTCCTTGGAGGCTGCTAAGGAACGTTGTCAGTACCTCAACGTCCGGGATCATCGGCTACGCGTGCTCTCCGAGGCACGCAACGACTGGTTTAATTTGATTAAAGTTAAAAGTTAATCGGCCAATTGTTCCGTAATCAGAACCAAACCAGCACCTTCCGGTTTGAAGGCGCCGTTCTTACCCAGAGACACCGTCGCTCTTCTCACAGCCACGTATGAAGCAACCCCAAAATTTAAACAATTCGTATAATACATTGCACTTCAGAGATAAATATTACTACCAAACGGCAGTATCAACTTAATAATGTATGCAAATGAGAAGCCGATTGCTATCAACGATTGCTATTAGATTCTGCTGTGTGTTCCTACCAGTTCAGCTTTTATCAAAAGAGTAGAAAGACACTGGTGCATAGACAATTTTAGAGTCGAATGTCTAGCAGGGAAAGGAGACAGAGAAGCAAACGTTACTATCAAAAGGAATGGCTCATTAAAATATTAGTTACAAATTAACTAAAAATAATGTACTATTAGTCAATAAGAATTCAAAATAACCTCAAATCTGCCAAAACTTTAGAAAAAAAAGAGGGCAATCCTGGCGACGACGAGTCGATAAACACTAAATACAATAAAAATAAATACGAACCATAAATGGTCGTGACCTCAATACGGTTATTAAATCAGAAAACTATGCCAATAAACCGGGTCAGCCGGGACTGATGTATTATAATGCGGACGATTCTAAGACAACATACATGTTCTGGCGTTATTCAATGAATAAAATGTGAATACGGGTACAATTTATTTAGCTGGCCTATATCTCACGTTCATCAGTATCAGAGGGATTTGATTACTTTTTTTATTGTATTTAGTAAAAAAAATGTCACTATACGCAATGTTCAAATATTGGCTAAAAGTACAAAAAAAAATGAAGAATATTGTTCGTAGTGTCATAAATTTTGAATTTGTATAGCCCAATTTTAAAATTGTGCCAGTTTTCAATTGTCACAATACATGGTACTGTTTACACTGTCTTAATTTAATAATGACTTAAAAACTATCGTGAAATATCATTATAAACTATTTCTTTCGGTTTCCAAAAAAATTTGCATTTAACTCGCATTTCGCATATTTAAATTTATTATCACATCAGATATTTGTGCTTCAAAAATATGTCAATCAAGGTGGTGAATAATGTATTTTAAAATTTCAAACATTATCCTTGAATTGGTAATAATAAAGATCACAAATATTTCTATAATTCAAACTCAATTTTATGTTGATTTGAGTTGAGTTTGAATTATTCTAATCAGACAAAACAAATTAGATTTTTTATTGACTGCAAATTATCAATATGTATCAATTTATTTATATACTATTTAAGCAAAATAATCATGAAGGTGCTTTTTTTAAAAAAGAGTAATTACGAATACTTTTTTATTTCTAAATACGTAAAAAAATTATGTTTTTGATAAAAAATGTGTAAAGGGATAAGTGATACGACTAGTTATTATATTGACAAATGATGTGTTATCAGATGTAATTAAGTCGACACAATAATATATCTAAAATGTCATGTAATGCTGATTTATAAACTTATTTCGGTTTGTACAACATAAGCGGATTAGTGACTTCAATCAAGTCTAGAAATACTATTACGCTCATGAGATTAGATATTAAATTATTTATAAAGCTAATAGATATACTATAATGATTAGAACTTCCTCTTTTAGATGTGATGGCTAAAAATTACTTCTTTATGATGAACGTTAATAATTATCAAGGTTTATTTACCCGCAAAACATATGTCTTAGTCTGTGTTAAGTTTCATATGACAAAGTTCTATGAAACTGAATTGCTATCAGTATTTTAACTATGCTGTCGTTGAACGATGAAAAAGCGTAAAAAAATGAACTGGTCAAGAGCAAAAATAAAGTTTAAAGTAGGGATTTAGAAAAATAAACAATTAGAGTTTACGTTACCTTCTGAAATCTCGACTCCAGCAGGCGTAGATGACTGGATTCATGGAAGAGTTGACCCAACCCAGCCACGTCACTATAACATTCACGACTTCTTCGTGAGCTATACACGCGGAACATATCCCCGATAGGAGATTCACTACGAAGAAAGGCAGCCAGCATACTATAAACACACCCATCACTATGCCCAAAGTCTTCGCTGCTTTCTTCTCTTTCGCAAATTTTGCCAACTTTCGCGACAGCGAAAAGTTTTTCGGTAAATGCTTGGCGTGAGCCACGTTTGTCAGACGTGTGGAAGAACGAGATAGACCGTTATTTTGCAAAGCTGTCAATGGCTCTTGGTCGGGTTCATCGGGGGTGCAGACCCCGTGGCAAGTCTCGCTACGCTGACGCATTGTACCTCCTCTGTGGATTCTGAGAGTCAGCTCCACTTCTCCCGAAGGTCTCATCACCTGCTTCGTGCCAATCTTCAACGAACGTGTCTGTATCGTCGCCGCTCTATATATTCGATAATAGGTGAACACCATTACGAAAAGCGGCAGATAGAAGGATATCGTCGATGAGAATATGATGTATTCTAGATTTTCCGTGAACGGACATTTATAGTCGGGCACATCCTCGTGACGGACGGCGCGCCACCACGCTATAGCCGGAAAGGATATAGCTCCTGAACATACCCATACCGCTGCTATCAAAAATGCCGCCTTCTTCCCGCTCATGCGCATCGGGTAAGTGATAGGATCTGTGATCGCCCAATATCGGTCGAGGGATATCACACAGAGATTGAGGATGGAAGCTGTACTGAAAAGGACATCCAGCGAGCGCCACACGTCGCACCAATCTACTCCAAAGAACCACGTGTGTTCTAATACCTCATACAGCGCCGAAAACGGCATCACAACTAAGCCGACCAGGCAGTCGGCGACGGCGAGGGACGTCACAAAATAGTTGGTGGAAGTATGCAGGTAGCGTTCCCTCACCACAGCCATGATGACCAGCATGTTTCCGAACACTGTCGTCAACGAGAACAGTAGCAGGAAGCTGACGAGCAAGGCACGATCTCGCAACAGTTGGATATAGTCAGCCCACAGGTCTTCGGAGGTGACGTTGAAGTCGTCGGTGTCGTTGCCGACGCTGAGGTTGAGCGCCGGCGCCAGCAGGTCTTCGAGCCGGTACTCGTCGGTGCCGACGGGCGGCGGGTCCGTTTCTGAGGCGTTCATGTTCCCCGCTATTCGCACGGCGCCATGGCGTACGGCCGCGTGTCCCGTTTAGCCAGCAGCCATTTCGCGATCTCGTTCTTGGCAACTATCGTACTCGCGTATTCGAATATCTGGCGAGTGCTCCGACCGCATCGTATCTCACAGCGCCGCTGCGGCCTGCAACAATTGCATACTTATGTCAACTCAAATGCAGCGCTTTGTATCCCTTACATAGTAATAATTTTGTTTTACATTTTACGTTAACGTTGCAAAAAAACACAAAGAGCAATTACATTAAACTGCATACTCCTAAATCACAAAATTATCTGTTTGATCAAATATAGGCATTATGTTAGGATATTGCTTAGGATTATCCCTTATTAAGTGGATAAGTGTTCCAAATTGGAATTGATTTGCGGTGAGCAGACGAGAGCTATTTAGGTTGGGGGGATGAACGGGGCTCATAAGCTCGGGGTTACGGGGGGAGGGGGGTCGGAGCGTCCTTGGTGCGACGTAAATAGCCCACCGGCGCTCATCGAGATCAAACGAATCGTGCACAACGGAGCGAATGGGCGCATCCACATGAGGTAGCACGGCCCACGCGCTCACAACACATTATTTTCGGTGTGTGATGGGCCTTAAATGTTTTCATTTGTGCGATTACGAGTACCGTATCGGCCTTTATTTCGTTTGCCCTTTCGCTGACTTCAAAATAAATAAAAAAAAATAGGTCTCGACCAGCTTATATTGGTAAAACAAACTAAACTAATAATATTAAAAATTAAACTGTCATTTAAATTTTTTTTGAAAACAAATGCACTTCACGTAACGAGAAATATTCATTTAGAACTGAGTATTATTATTTATTTACAAAAATGCATAAATCGATATTGTTACGTTTCAATTAAATACTTCTTAAAAATTACTAAGAATAAATGCTTTTATTCAATTTACGATGAAAATCACTATTTATTATTTCATAGAAATATTTAATGTTCACATACCCTTATATTACACAAAATGATGTAATACCCAAAATCTATGTTTTAACACACTATATAAATGTATATACATAAACGAGGTGCTCTCTTATATATCTTACATAATATTGTTATAAGACAAACATCATGTTGTACGCCGCTTCCAAGTAACATATCACAAAAGTTACAAATTGCTTTTATGTTACGCAACATTTTGTAACTAACCTAATATGTAACAAGACAACAACAAGCAAAATTCTATAACTTTTATCATCTAACATATCCCTAGTAGTAATGTGACACATCATAAAACACAATGCACTATATTTTCCTCGACTAGATTATATTATAATGCGTCACATTTCAAACACACAATCTAGTAAATTCCCTCGCTACAGAACTTTGATAGACAAACCTTTTAGATCATTGTTACGCGTTGTTAAATCTTGTACGGTTGTAGCAACAATAAATTAAATATTAATCGTCTTTACACGTAAGCTACATAATTACATTTCAGAAATGTAATCACTTAAAGCCACCCTCAGCCCCTGATTCCTTTGATGGTGTCATTTATACACAACAACTGCTTCATTATTCCATATAATTTTGGCTCTTTTGAAATCTCCTATCAGTAATCCCGTTGTCTATTAAAGACTTACTTTAGGCTGAATCACATTTTATAATAAATACTATACGCAACACTACAAATACACGTCCATTTTGCCTTTGAATATAATGGTGAATCTCATTTAAAATGCCAAACAATATCTCCTGAAAGTATCGACGGTCTCATCATAAAATATAATAAATACATGTAAATACAATACAATATGGTTTACACGTAGATAGATCTTTATAAAAAGATCAAAACCTAGTATATCTACTAGCTTTTGATCTTTTTATAATGCCCGCAATTCCATCCTCAAAGACAATATGATGGAATTTTTTTTGAATGGGATTTGAGTAAAATCCTTTCGCAGTGCGCGTCGATGTCCCGAAAAGAGTACCTATGTCAAAGTTCATGTTTCATATAAGCGACTCCCAGACTCCGTATGTTTAGGGTCACAAAACTCGAAAAGCAGTCGGTCGATCGACGTGAAATTTTGGCGAAGCGCTGCCTTGGAACACGCGCGGATTTTTATTGTACCCTTTCATTATTTCCAACAATTGAATACTTTCAAATATTGCTAAACGTCCCCTAGACGGATATCATCTAGATTTCAACGATTCGAATAGTTTCTTCATTGGTGACGAGTTGAACGTCTGTCAGTACACGGATTTGCGTCGGGCTTACCAGCTTTTTACATTTACGGTCCGCCCGTCCCGGGCACGTCACGGACGACTATTTCTCCGGTTATCGCGTCGGGAAGCCGGGCAATAAAATTGGTATAAGGAAAACGAGACGACGGCCGTTAGGTGTACGCGAATGGGTTTTTCACCCGGAAAAGTCGAACTTTGCCCGGAAAAGCCCGACTCCTTATTACTATCGGCGTATGCGCTTTTGCGATAGACGTATTGCTTGAAATATTACACAAACGGAATATAAGCCGTTTGTGTCGCGCGAGATTGTTTTGTTATCCACCGCAGAGACAGAACATCCCACAGTCTTTTGTTGATTCGAGTGACATAAACCTTAATCCCACTTGTGATGGCTCAATAGGCCATGTAGTATCGGAGGTTGTTGATCTCATTGTCACTGTCAACGCGATCACAGCATCCGAAGATCGACCTCTTAATGTGCCCTTAGAGGTACAGTTCTTGTCGTTTCATTCGGTCTGAGTTGAAAACTCATCAGTCAGTGCGCCCGTGGTCATAATCAAACGTATATTTTTTGCTTCAAAAGCCATATTTTAACCGCCGAGTAGTCTGTTATCGTCGTTAACATGCAATGGATGGTTAAATTCGTATTTTTTTAGGTCCCCTGATTGCGAGTTGGAAGACGTAAAGTAGTGCTGACGAATTATTTCTAAGTCATATGCAGATTGAAGTCTAAGTCAATTGCGTCTCTTGATTATAAGTTCGTAAAGGAATCCGCATATGGGAGAAAAGTCACTAGAATCTTCAACAACATGCGAAGTTCCTAACACGCATTCAGTTAGGGCGAGGAGAAGAACTGGGTCTGCAAATGTTCATCGTGCGGTTAGCGACAGTAAAGACAAAAAAAAGCTTAAAAGAAATGTACACTACATAAAATTTTCGAACAATGATTATTAATTTTGATGATTTTTTTTTCTTACGCAAGAAAGAATTTCTGATATTCGTATCGTATAAATTCCAGTCGTATCGGATAAGGAAAAAAACACCGGACCGGTGCGAATAGGTCTTGCATCCTAAGGGTTTCGTGCAAACTCGATTACGTTTTTTCCTTTTTTTAACAATTTTTCAAATTCTTTTTTATATTTCACACCAACGAAAAAAATTTACCCAACCCGTGATTCTAAAAAGCGGTCTTACGAAAAAAAAAGAGAAACAAACTCTTAATCTGATCCACACAAGTTTCCGGCGCGCGGGCCGAGCGACCGCGCGAGTTCATCGCGGAGTTGATGTATATCATTCATAGCGGTTTCGCGGTGAATTAATCGCGATGTTTATCGCGCAAGTCCCCGTCCCCCCCGCCCCGGGCCCCAGTGATTTACGGCGCGCGCGAAACTGCGTCACGTAACGGAATATAGTTAGTCGGTTGCGCGATTCGTTATCGCGTGTTTTTCTTGAGCAGAAACAACGCGCGGACGGCGGTCGGACCGAGAGACGCGGACGTCCGTAGGGAGTAAATGTATTGTGCGAATGTATACATACGACGGGATTGAATTTGGCGTTGAACGCTTACATCTGTCTGTCTGTGCATCTGTTGGACTTCACTAAAATTAAGTATGAATTTGTAGCAAATAAAATCTACATACAAACCCGACATATCTGAATGATACATGACAGAAATTAAATCTTTATGACTTGAACTTCATCTAGTTTAGGTTTTAGGCACAATATCACCCAATGGAGATGCTGAACTTGATGATTCTTGATTCACCATGTTGTAGGAGATACAGCAATATTCATAATTAATATGGACGGTGTAGTGATCTATAAATTAAAAGTGGCCCATAGATTTTATTGTTTCCTCTTTACAAAACAGTGAAATAAGTAACAAATTATAAGCTTAATATACCATTATAAATGCAAAAGGGACCTTTGTACAGCCAATGTTTTTGACGCTTGTGTTGGACTCAAAAATGATTTACGAAACATCCGAAAGTTTAGTTACTTAAATAATGTCATAGATCAGAATTCGGCCGATACTAAGAATTCAATCAGAACTACGTACGATCATAGCGAGAATATAGGTTGAGATCAGAATGATTATCAAGACTGAGAGTGTTATACGGATCGGTTTAAGTTCAATAAGTGATTAACATTTCACCGGGTCCAAGACCAAATCAAGAGCGAGATATCAGGGTAAGGATTAGGAATTAGATCGAAATGTCGTGATTACGAGCAAGATCGAGAGCGGTCAAGAGCCGAACTAAAATCGTGTGAAAATTGGGAGCGAATTTTAGGGCAGGATTAGAATCGTAATTAGGGAGTTCAGATTTTAGGAGCAAGACCACGATTTACATCGTGATTAGGAGCGAGAATAAGAATGGAATTGGAATTAGAATTGGAATTAAGAGCGAGACTGAAGTGTAGATCATGATTGAGAAAGGTATGAAGATTTGAATCAGAATCGTAAAACTAACCAGAGTCAGGGTAGGGCCGTGTTAGGATAGAAAGAAATTTTGGGAATAGACCAGTGGACAGGAGTGTTACAAGACAAATAGATCGGTTATATACTATGGTTGCCAGATCACCTGTCTAGCGTCAGGGATTATATCACAGTCGGGATAAACGCATGTATGCAAATGCCAATGAACGACTAATAGTTTACTGCGAACGAATATATCCTAAATAGTGTAATATAGTCATGTATTTTATTGCATTACTCTTCCAAGCTCTATGGGTTCTGAAGTGAACAACCTGTCAAGTGAACAATTTTAATTACGAGTTTCGTGTCTCATGTCACGTCGTCTACAAGTTGTATAGTTCTATAGACGCTGACTTAAACTGAGGCTGACGCAGAATGTAACTAATGTCTCAAGGATGCCAGAGGAAATGTAATCAAATAAGAAACAGAACCATAACTATGATAGGAAACGAATAACGGTTTGAAATTATTGCGTAGTTTGTTGGTAACGATTTCGAATCGATATTCTCTATGGCACGTCAATACCTTAGAAAATTACAAGAAGCGAATTGAACTTTAACCAAACAGATAACACAGAACTCGCCGAAGCAGCGGCCGACGGGCGAAACACGGGGAAGTTTCCTCTCTAGGCACGGTCTAAGCGAAAAAATATGCAAATACAAGCGAAACTTGTAATTGACAATTTGTAAGTTCGCTGGTAGGAAAAGTGAGGCGGTAGGAACGAATTTTCCTAACGTTCCGCCTTGGGAAATTTTCGTAATCCCCTTACAGAGATGAAAAACAAATTAGAGATGGCTCCGGACTATTGAAGGTGATGTTATTATTTGATTACCCGAGTGAGGTGAGACGGGCTACTCGGCACAATCACCCGTCTCGCTAATGGTCAAGCGTGAACCGCTTTGCTTTGGATAGCATCTTGTGTGTGCCATTTAAACTATTAGAGATCTAGCCAGTGATGATTCTCAATATCAATTCAAAAGTTTTAAATCGAATTTATTGAAATTCGATTCAGTTTTATATTGAGAAAGCCGATTTTTGGGGTTCCGCACCTCCAAATAAAGAACTGAACCGTTATAGGATCACTTGTTTGTCTGTCTGCCTCTCAAGCCCACTGCCACAACCAATTTGCTCTGCTAAACTTTGAAATTCATACACGTGTATAGACCATAGACGGGAGTGTAACGTAAGTACATAATTTTAAATATGAGAGTGACTGTTAAAGGGTAAATCGTAAAATAAAAAATTTGGCAAACTGTACAATGTGACAAATGAAATAAATGCATTTATTATGGGGTTTTCGAATCTATTTTCTTTTTATAATTTGAAGTAAATCATTTTAAAATGTGTAACAAATCTCGTGTGTTTTATTGTATGTAGAGATTAGGTTTCGATAAATCAGATTTTTAAGTTATGTAAGGAAATAGATAAAAACTGACCATCCCCTCCTTATCTCCGAAACTACTGCGCCTAAAATTTTGAATGAGAATTTGAAAAACCCTTTGACCCTGCAGGTCGTTCCTAAAACTTTCTGCTGTGATATGATATGAGCTCGGGTCACAAATAGTGCCCACGAGTTTTTGAGCTCAAAAATTTGAAAGACTGTTGACTTTGCAGGTCATTCTTAAACCTTCTTACTACTTTCGAGCTTAAAGCTCAAGTGTAGCGCCAATAAATTACTAAGTTCATCACGCCCAAAAAATCGATGTTAATGCTTTTCCATGTTCTTACAACTCAAAAATATAGTTCTAAAACGTTTTAAAGTCTTAGAAATCTATATGTGATTTATATTTTTTAAATAAAAACGACACTTTTATTAAATTTTAATCTACTGTATCTTTTGAATGCATTTTTGAATTTTGATTTGCTTTATATTATTTCACGTTGTTTTTTTAGGTAAAAATATGACCAAGTAACAAACATCAATCCATTAAAAACTTCCCATATATTAAAAAAAAACCTTTTTTTTTAATTTTCGTTAACGATATCTATCGAACGAAACAACTATTTTATTTTGCAATGAACGACGTTATTTTTAAGTTTTAATTTTGGAATTTATCAATAGCTTGTGCTTTAAGAAATATTCTGAAAAAACACTTTTTAAAAATTTTCTCCAACAGTATTTCTTGACCAAATCAACCGATTTTAGTTCCGTAGACAATGATCGGAGTTATTTTTAAAAAAGAATAAATGAATAGATTTTGCAATTTATTGGCAGAGTAGTCTACAAAATTTTGTAAAAAAAACACTGAAAAATTTTTCTCCAAAGATATATCTTGAAGAGATCAACCGATACTTATGTATTGAATGGCAGTCGATGCAAATGTTTGAGCAAAAAAACCTGATTAGATTTTAGTGTTGATCGCTAGAGTAGGCTAGAACTTATTTAAAAAAAATTGTGAAAACTTTATGTTTGAGATTCCTCAAAATCTACTAGGCGAAATCAGAAGTTGCATTTTGATCAGTTAATCCGTTCAAAAATAATGAGAGGTTTTCATTCACACACACACAAACACATACACCCTTACACAACACCTTTACACATACATCCTTAATCACACCCTTATACACACACTATTCCAAGGATCCTAAAACGTCAAGATTTGGTGAAAACTCAATTTTAAAAAATCCAAACAGTAAATTTTCCAATTTTATGACAATTTTTCAATTTTCGTAGCGGAAACGTAAAAAACAGAAAAAAATAATTTAGGGGACAAATCAAAAGATGGAATAGAACACCTTCCATCTCTCGGTCTTAATCCACGTATTCAAGAATATACAAGATAGAATTTAAGAATGGACAATCCATTCAATAATTTCCCCCTAAGTGTGTATCCATTACCATACACACTTTTCTTAGTTACCGTAACAAATTTGAGTCAGATTTAAAACAATACGATAGGTGAACAACGTACGGACCCTTCTCCATGCCAGTTCGAATCGCACTTGTCCGGTTTTTCATATATCAAGCACTCTTGAAACATTATATAAGAAAGTATTCACGTGTCTGTAACCCTACTCGCTAAAAGCAAACAATTTAAGCCGTAGAATCAAATTATAAACCATACTTTGCTAATGCCACTCCCAAGAATATAATCTCAGTTCGCGATGCCTAACCACGATTCCCCTATAAGCCCATTAACCGAGAGTAATGCCACATTCGCCGAGAACTGTTTTCTCGCTTCGCCGTTTATTGCACCAAGAACGCTTCTAAAATATATTTTTTTAATTTCATAGTTGTATTTCTGCTTATTTTTACCCCTTAACGTTAAAACATTGCTCATTTATGGGGGTAGGTAAATTTGTACACCCTTAATCTTTTATTAATTGAATGAATTGCTTTATTTTATATTATTTAATTAGAAATATTATTTTGTTCACAGAAATACAAATCAATTTATTTATACGACACGAAAAAAATATATATATACTATTCCTGGGTCAATTAATTACTTGGATTTGCTTTAAAAAGCACAACTTTTCTGTTAATTTTTAATGCTGTTTATTTTATTCTATATAACTATCAATTTACTGAAATATTATATTTGGTAAATATAAAGTTTTATATATTTTTTTTGTAGTACGTATTAATCGAACAAACTCATTTATGTGTTTAGTTTTTGATTTAGTTAATTCTCATAAAATAATAGTTTAGATTTTTATATTGATGATGTCTTCACGGTAGGCTATAGACGGACCTTCTTTTGACCTATAAAAAGATCTAGCCTCATATTTACACTACAGCATTAGCCTACTCGTCAGTCTTTTTATGGGTGAGAAGAATTAGCCATTTCAAATTGAGCTGTATCAGAATACCCTTGCTCTGATACAGCTCAATGTACCTTCGACCCTCGACGTCAACCTAGTGAAGGTTAAGGGTTACGTTACGATAGTTGTCAGCTATCGGCAATCGTATTTAATGACAACGTTCGAAACAGACGAAGCGAGTTGTTCAGTGGATCAATCTGCCTTGAGTTGATTGTAAGCAAACTCGTCAATCGGTTTAGGATTGAACCGGGTATTTCTCGGTATGAGGATACCGCTCTTTACCGCTCAGCCACCGCAGTTTCTTAATCTGAAGCAGAATTATTGTGGGCAGCCGTTTTCTCAGCAGCACAGTGTTTGATGTCTTACATAAAATTTGGTTGCCTGTAAAGTCGGTATACGGGCGAAAGTTTTACGTGACAACGACTTTGAATGGTAAAATCATTTTAATGTGAATATTCATTCGTATAGTAGGAAGAAGGATGAAATAATAGTAACAATTTAAAACATTTATTTATACAAAGAATTATATTTAAAACATTAATTTATACAAAGAATCTCGCACTGAATTTCATATTAACAAAATTTTATTTTTACCTTTACACATACATACGTATTTATATACAAATATACATACAATAACTTGCAATACATTTGCAAGCTATGCACTAATTCTCTAGCGGCAGACCGATCATAGTTGAGTGGGAGAGAGACGCAAGGCATTCGGCGGCCTCTCTCGTTCGGTGACTCATCGTTACGTTACCGAGCGTTACATTTCAAAACTCCCAGCCGCAACCTAATTTAAGACGTTGTCACGTCAAAGTAATCGCTCAGAAAAATGTATTTTTTTGTATTTGCATCGTTTTTCTATGTACACGTGCCTTTACAAAGTCATCTAACTCGTTTAAATTTATTATTGTGACATTGTCCTCACACAACTTTCTCGATTACGCTTAGGAAGAGAGACGACAGATTTTTTTATTTACGTAAATATAGTCTTTCATGTGCTTTATAAAATTACCCCTATACACTTTCTGCGCGTTTACTTAGGCAAAGAATTTAATAATTTTCCCCAAAAACGTGGAATTCTTACTTCATATCCTTTTTTTTATGCATAATAGAGCCTGCTTATTTAAGCCGGTATTACCCCTAAATCTTTCAAGTAAAGTTTATTTAACGTTAATGTCTTACTAAATAAAACAACATTTTATTTAGTAAGACATTAACGAACGTAGGTAAAACTAGGGAAAACAATATACATCTCGTATTTGTTCTATGACCATATAAAGTATTATAATCACCCAGCATGTCTGTGGTCATTAGGCTAATTAGAGCGCTCGGTCGGCTTGGTGGTATGTTATACGTCAGACATCTTTGAAGTAAAAGATATCATATCTGTCTACCAATGGTAGGCTTTTAGATCGATTTCATATCGACTAAACAAATTAACGAAAAAAAAAGTCCGAGGAAAACTGTGAAAAATCAAATACACTTTTTTATTGGTTTACTACATTTTCGGTTTGCTTGTATATCTCAATGACCTCGAAGACAACCTCAAAACTTAACAAATCATACATCCACACTTTTGAAGTCCCAGGGAAGAAATGTAAGTAAACCTATTCCCAATGTCATTTTGATCAAACTAGCACTCCGATATTAATCAATGGATTCCCTTTAAACTTATTTTAAAAGCATTTTTTAAATCGTACCTACTTCTAAATCTGTCATTTTAATCAAAAGTTATTGCTATATGCCAACCTGTTTCAACGGATTTCGTATCAAAAGAAACAATTTCTTGAAGATTAAGGTTAATTGGATTACGAAAAAAAAAATTTAATATCTGTGTAATTGCAATCAATAACTTTTTCTTAACTTAACTTAGTGAGCCAACTTAGTGAGCTTAGTGAGCCAACTTAGTGAGCTTAGCGAGCCAACCAATTTTAATATATCAGTAAATATACCTAATGAAACTTTTTGTATGCCATGAATCTGAATCGAAAGTGGAATCATTTTGTGACTGTTTCAAAAACCCTTTTTCGAATTTTTTAACTATATTTTTTGATAAAATCAACCGATTTTGGTGATGTTTTTGGTGTTCGACGTAGTGGAGTGGAGCTGTTTGATTTCTGAAATTAATAAGTTGATTAACTCAAAAATAATAAAAAAAATAATTTTGCGGCCCTGGTTAGCATCTAACCTAGATACAGGGTAGCGGAGGTCTTTGAAATTCCTGAACGTAAATGACTCAAGGATATCTTAGGTATTCGAAGACAAGTGCAGATCACCCCGGACATTAATAAGGTTCGGTATTAGTTCTTATTAATATTTAACTAGATTAATGGTTTAACATTCCACATTGATTATGTTTATATAGAAATATCATTAGGATTTAAGGATTGTCATAGGATATTTTAAAAATTATAATAATTTAATTATTGTGCTCGAGAATATCAAATACGGAAATTAAACAATCTACCAAATCTGCCAAAGGAAAACTTACTATAACATCTTATTATACTTGCATACATGTGACGAATAAGTCGTGGTAATCAACCAAATAACTTTTTGTATATAATTCTTATCTGCGTATATTAAAATGGATGTTAGTTTGTTTGAAAAAAGATTTTTATATTATACCTACTAGCATTTGTCTCCAACTTCGTTCTCATATTTGTACTATTGAACGATATTACTACAACGATTCTAAACAATATTGTATTCATAGAAAGCTTTGTTCTCCCCGAGAAATATACGTTATATTTTCTTTCGATACTACCATTTTACCCGGTTTCGTACAAATCGGAACCGTTATTGTGGAACCATTAAATTAAAATCGGTATGGGAAGAGAATCGAGTAGCAAATTTGGAATCGAACAGAATCGTGCAGAGACCACAGTCAATTTCGACCACGGAACCGGAGTCGAAATAAATACGATATAATAAAATATATATTTCAAAACAAATCCTTTTAAATTTAACTATAATATTGTAATAGTTCATCGAAATATTAATATATATTGTACATCGCATTATTAAAGTATGAAGCCTCATAGTCTCACTTTGTTCCCACCGTGACAGCTTTTGATATAGATTTCTCACTTAGAAATAGCAATTTTGTCTTGTCACGCTTGAAATGGGTTTGCAGGCACATCCCGGTCGTTATTAATGTTAAAATTAATATGAATTATTACTTCGATATTAAACAGAGATTTCTTTTGGAGAAGATGTTCTCTCATTGTAGTAGGATGGCGAATTTTTATTGAAATTATGAATTCTTATTTGAAACAAAAAGCTCTGGGTTTTTTATCGTCTAGTAGATGATTTTTTGGTAAATATTTTGTATTTAGTTAAATAAGACATAATTTGTATATATATAGGGTCGGAAAAAATGTTTTTTCGTATTTTTGTACAAATTGAAGATAATTTTTCATCACACTTTATTTACATTCGTTTATAATACATATATTTATATTGTATTTACATATACAATTTAAATATATGTATTATAAACGTGTATTTTCTATAAATATATGTATTATAAATACATATATTTATTTATTATATTCTATTTTGTTCAACGACTAATTGCCATTTTGTAGCTAGTGACATAATCCCATTGCTGTGATCGGAAATTTTGTAATACCCTTTTTTACCAAATAATTGTTTAATAATGATAAACTAAATTTTTGTTAAAGTTTTATCTATAGCACAGGTATGGGCAACCTTTGACACGTTGTGGGCCAAAGTTTAGTGTGCAAATACATTCGCGAGCAGTGTTCAAAAAGTAGTGTTTTAAACTAGTATTCATAATTTTTAGCGATAGATATCAGACATGAAGTTTTTCAAAATGTCTCTCGGCCCGATTGTTGTCCACATATGATCTACAGTAACTTTATGGAAAACATACACGTAGAGTTTCTTAAATGAGTTCGTAACTTCATGTCTGCTTAAAAAAAATTTTTACTGTATTATGTATGATGATCACTCTTTATTTTTAAACTTTTGTTACTTCTCTCAAATTTTCGTGTATACATTGAAATGCCAAAGTAAAGATCCCAATTTCTTTAAATTTAATTCTAAATGTTCTACTTTGTGAATCATCCCTGCTTCTCCGGCATAAAATTTTTTGTGACATGTTTCTTAACCAAAATGCCATATAACATTATGGTATCAAAACAGCTAAAATAAACTAATATGGGATCTACGTTTTATGTTGCAAAAAGAGAATTTTATACAATTTATATATTTTCTCTACTTTTGAGAGGGCAATATTCACATTGTTTTAAATATCTTTTGACTTTGAATAACAATGACACATCATCCCCAAAGAGTATTATCTCGTAAATGTTTCTAGTAAAAAAAAAATGATAAAGCGTTCATATTGACTAAAAGGAAAAACGGACTAAAGATGGATCGCTGTGATACCCCCCATGCGGGTTACAGATCTGTATAACCTCTTACCATGGACATCAACCCTTTAAACTCTGTTGGTCAAATATGACCTTAGGAGATTTAGTGCCCAGCCTGTTACTCCATAATGACATACTTTACGATCAAAGTGTCATAAATTACACAGTCAAAAGTCTCGTAGAAATTGCAAAATACTTCGACTGCGTCCGACTAATCCTCCGAGACTCCAGTAATTCATTGAATGAATTCAACGCCAACATCGATTGTTAAGTAAACCCTGGTCAATCTTAGCTGATTTGTAAACATTAAATAACTATCTAATACTAACTATTATAAAAATGTACTAATAATTGCTAGAAGATCAATTTTCTTTTTAATTTCATTAAATATCCATTGTATAGATATAAGTCTAAAGTTGTTGGGGTTCAATGTGCTACGGCGTTTAAATAACGGAGTGACTTAACTTTCTTTCATCAGATCGGAAAAATGCCATGAACTCCCATTGTAGCGCAATACAGTCAATGATAGAGTTTACAATTTCAACAGAGACACCATAAAGGTTAACTGTTAATTTTCATTTCTATTGACCTAAATGTCCTCTTTACCCAAATTTACATACTTAAATTATTCTAAAATACTACAAATCTGATTACTTTATTAATGCTTCATCAAGAACGGGACATGATTTAGGAACCTTGGTGGTCGAAATTAAAATGAAAGAACTTTTCAAAAGCTTCAGTAATCTGTAAGTCTTGATCCGAGGTCTTGTCATTCAACTTAAGTCGAAAATCAAGACCGCGACCTTCTAACTTCTTTTTTATAACTTTCTAAATAACTTTCATAACATTTTCATTATTTTAAATAATTTACTTGTTTGAATTTAGCTGCGATGAAAATATGTTGTTTTGTATGTAGTCCCTAACGCACTCAACTAAACTCTTGCTATTACGGTGGAACGTCTTTAAGTCAAACATCGAGGAAGACGCCAAAATGTTCGAGTTATATATTTTTTGACAAAAGGAGGATTGAGACTTAGGCGGATTTTGTTTCGACTCGCAGAGATTCATTTTAACTAATTTTGAGTTAGAGAGGTGAAATAAATAAAAATTCGAGTTACACAGGTACCAACATATTTATATATGCATATTTATTATTAATCAATATTATATCAAAATAGGAACATATTTAAATAACTATTTTTTTCCTTTAAAAAATTCGGTTGTTCTCAATCTATAACATTGTCTAAAGTGTAAAGAGCAAAAAATTCTTGTTCTTTTGAGTTGTTTGATTATTCTATAAAACCCGGTAAAATATTCAAGCTGTTCTTGACTTTTTGATGGAAACCCGTGGAGCGCATGTTGTATTATTCGAGTCTCCTATGCCATCTAAATCATTAGTCGCGCTTGGCGGTAGAACCAAACTAGTTCTGACAATTTTTCAAATCGACAACAAACCACTCGCTTCGCTAAAGTTCAAATGAAATTACTAACATTAAGTACCTAAAATGAAACTCCTGACCAAGCAAGCAAGCACGTGTTAAAGTCAGTCATAAATTCCTTTATCATTTCTTGGAATTGGTAAGCCTATTTATTGTATAGTCTTAAATAGATTTCCAAGAAACAATGGGTATACATTGTCGGCAAATTGTTAAAGTCAGTAACTTATTTTTACTTCGAGCTTAAAAGTAATATTTTCCAACAATCGAACTGTGAAGGTTCTAAAATAATTTGAAGAATATGACATATTATTTATTTATTTAGTTAGATAGAGGTGAAATGTGTACAAAAATTTTTGTACACATTTCACCTCTAATACACAAGTAAATAAAATGAAACTGTGTATTTCGAACATAAGCTTGTAGGGGGTCAGTGATTATTTTGATTAATTGGGGGTTAAGATTTCGAATATCGAAGGTTTTGGGAGAAAACTTTTTTTGAGTTTTGGAGGTTTTCGACTCGTTGAGATCCGACTTAAAAAGGTTCGACTGTTTCATTATATTAATAATAAATTTATCTTATAATATAATATGGTAAAGTTTTATCGAGGCATGTTCTACAACTGGCAGTTATGTTTCTTTTTTTTTCTGAAACGAGAAATGATAAACACAATTTATCATATCTCGTTTCAACGAAACGACTCCAGAAAACCAATATACGAAGCCAAGTTGGGGGATTGCGAACTGTAGAACTAGCAGACGCGCCATTTGTATTATGAACAGTATGCGTGTGACCTCATAACATTCAACACTTGATCCATTTACGTAAATAAAATCGACTACTTCGTATCTCATATAGAATTTTATAACGTTGAGGACTAAACCTGTAAATATAGTAAATTTCTTATATAGTAGATTATTAATTTCAACGAATAGTCAATGATTTTAAATGCACTACAAATATTGCCTTTTTAAAATAGTAGCAGTTGCTTTAAAGTATGGAACCATCCAAAATTACGTTACACGAATCTCATGATTTTATAGACGGTCTGTCGTCTTTGTGACGTCACATATCATATTTCTTTTTTTTATTTTAAATTTTAATTTAGAAACTATAAATCGAAACGTCTGTGCTAAAATTATTTATGTATTTTTATTTACAATAAATTTTCATCAAGTTAGCAATAAATCAAACATTTTACAAAAATTGCAAAGCGTGACATTGTGGATAAAGTGATAGTTTTTGTTATAATTAAAGTTTACAGTTGTAATATTTTAGTTTTATACCTGTGACGTCACAAAGTTTATGATTCGCCTCCCTCCTCTCTATTACACGATATCACATTTCGTTCATCCCCTCCCTCCCCTTTACCATTTGACTTAATTTGTGGATGATCACTATCGTGCTAGATATAATTAGTACTAAAGCTAATGCGAATGCCCATCTACCATCTAAAACTAATAATGCAATCAACAAAATTAATTAATATTACTTCCTTTTTAAATATCATGAATTGTCAATTAAAAGTTACTTATAAGTAACAATAATTAATATTCTTTAATTTCCTTGCTACTATGGAGGCAAAGTGTCAACCAATATCAATCACGTAACGTAACGAGGCAAAGGGCCGTTTACAAACAGCCTAAGGTCAACAACGCTCGCTCATAGTAGCAGTTGTATTGATATTGGTGTTTACTTTATTTTCGACGTATATAACTTTTCTTAACTCATATCTTCCCAGTGCCCCATTTAAGGTGCGCTTATATTTTGCGTGACAAGCCTATATTTTAACAAGTGAAGGTAGATGTGATAATTTTGTCTTAAACTAAACGCCTTTGCAGTTAATCTAATGGTAGTTGACATTGATTGTGTTCATTTGTTACATTTTTATAAATCTTCGAGTTTTGTGAATTCCAACCAACATGAGTTCCCGCCGAAAGTAAGTAATAACTTTTATATTTTATTTTTATAATTATAGTGAACTAATGTTTTTAGTAGGTTATTTGTTACACTATTAGGTAATAATAAGAACATGATAATATTTTGTTTTTATAAATGACTTTTACAAGGTTATATTGGACGCCCCATTTGAGGTGCGTTGGGAAAAGGAGGCCATGGTAGTTTGTTCGTTGTATTGTTGTAATTTTTTTATTTGAACGTAGTTTTTTATGTATTTAGAGTTAATTTTTGTTTTTTTTTATTACAGTTTAAATGTTCATGAAATTATATCGGCCTTGGAAGACGATAACCTTACAATTTCTGCTGACATTTTTATTACGCCACCTGAAAATGATGATTTGAGTGATGAAGATAGTGGAAGCGAGGATGCAGTAGAAATTAGTAATCTTGGCGTCGTCAATTGTTAGCTGAAGCTGAGGTTCGACGTACGGTTTCATCATTAGAAGGAATTCTGGAAAATGTGGAGGGTATTGATCAGGAAGAAGAGGAGGAGCAGCCAACCACATCTGAAGCCATTGAACCACCTGCAAAAAAAGCTAAGATTATGGTTACGAGGAAGTAGAGGCACACAGATATATCTGCAAAACCTGAAAAAGAAACCACTACACCCGAGTTTGTTTTAGATAAAGATAACCCTTTAGAGTTTTTTGAGATGTTTTTTGATGACCAAGTTTTGGAATTACTGCGTTCTAGTACCGAACAAAATGCTATTGCCAAAGGACACGTAAATTTTAGACTCACAATTGAAGAAGTAAAGAATTTTATAGTGTCTGGTTATAATAGCGTATCGCGTTACAGAATGTACTGGGATCAGAGTATAGATACTCATCATTCAGGAGTTGCTACATGCATGACGCCTAATCGTTTTGAAGAGCTTCTGCGTTTTTTTCATGCATGCGATAACAGTAGTCTTCCTCCCGATGACAAATTTGGCAAAGTAAGACCTCTTTGGGATATGATGAATGAAAGATGGCTGAAGTTCTTCCCCGGAGACAAACATTTATCTATTGATGAATCTATGGTGCCTTATTTTGGAAAACATGGAACCAAACAGCACATACATGGTAAACCTATACGTTTTGGGTACAAGATTTGGTCACTTTGCACACGATTGGGTTATCTTATTTATGGTGAACCATATCAAGGGGCTAAAACCGGCAATACCAATCCAAATCTTGGCGTAGGTGGTTCCGTGGTGACCAATTTGATTTCCAAGCTGCCAACCGCTGCCCACTACAGTTTTTATACGGATAACTTTTTTACATCTTTACGATTACTTGATGATGTGAGTCAGATGGGCCACGATATCACTGGAACTCTTCGGGCTAATAGAACTGAAGGTGCGCCACTAAAGATATAAAGGAGATGAAAAAGACTGCAAGAGGCTCTTTTCATCAAATTACGGACGTGTCGTCAAACTCCACATTAGTGCGTTATAATGACAATAATATCGTAACTATAGCCTCAACAGAAAGCGGAGTTCAGCCTATTGGAAAGGTAAAAGGTGGTGCAACAATAAACGAGTGGACATAGATCAACCACATTGTTACCAACTATATAATAAATTCATGGGTGGAGTCGATAGACTTGACCAAAACGTTGGTAAATATAGAATCAGTATTAGGCTGAAGAGATGGTATTGGCAAATGATGATGTTCCCGATAAATGTGTGTGCGAATAACGCATACCAGTTGTACCGACTATCACCAGCAGGTCAAGCTAAAGATTGTCACGATTTTTATCATTTACAAGATACATAGTACAAACTTATTTGATTCTTGGCAAAGCATCGTCATCTCTCCCAAAACGGATTGGAAATAAGGCACCTATGCCAATGAAGAAAAATCTGCCTGATTCGATAAGATTAGACGGAAAGGATCACTACATAATCAAAACAAAACCCAAATTGATGTCGTCAATGCCACAAGAACACTAAGTTTCGGTGCAGCAAATGTGGGTGGGTTTGCATCAACATTGCTCTCAATCTTTCCATACAGAAAAATAAGTTTTTTTCTGCTATTATTAAATTTTTTTTTTCGTTGTTGAGGGGTTTTATACAATTTGTTTTATTTTTGCCTATTTTCTTTTCATTTTTTAAATAAAAAGATCCAACATAACATTGTGTGTATTATTTCTCTTAACATAATGCATAGGCATACTTTCCCAACGCTCCATTTAAGGTGCGGTCCTGAAATTCAGCTTCTATAACACTTAAAAAATTAAATGCTCATTTTTATGTAATATTAGAGCTGCTTTTTAGATATACATAATGAAAACATTTTTTTTCTCACAATTTAGTGCCTTGGGAAAATATGGGTTAATTATCTATATTCAATAAGGTATGCAGCATAGTTTAATAAAAAAATATCTGATTTAGTTACAGTGCTGTAATTTTAATAACATTAAAATTTTACAGCGGTCAAAATATCAATGAAAGGAGTCATAATTTCTTATAATGGATTCAGAAATGCCAATGAACCAGAGTATTATTTGTGACATTTTTTGTGCATATTTGTTTGTTGATTTAATTTGCAGGAAATTCTTTTAGCTTGCAAGAATTAAAATTATAGTTTTTATCGCTCTTATAATTAATTTCAAACATACGAACAAATGGATTTTTTTTTACTGCAGCGACAAATGCAGTAATGTAGTTAATATCATGTATTGTTACAACAAAGTTTTAAACCCACGTCCATTTTAAACTTTCGCCTCTTATAATCTTCAGAAAAAAATTATTAATATTCTGCTTCTTATTAGCCTTTTTTTGAGAACTTGATCAAATTCAAATGTTGTTTTTATAGTTATATAAGAATTTTGAATACAAACGTAAATAATTTTTAATTATACAAGACGGCATGATCATTTGGATTGATTAAAATAAAACCTCCAGAATCATTTCAAGAAATATTTTTCGAGTACTGGAAATATGCAATTATCATTACATTCTAAAGTTCAATTTTTATTTCATAGAATAGCTTATAATCTGGTCAAAATAGACATTAAAGATTACAATAGAGCTAAAAATTGTAGTTGTTGAAAGTTGTTGTTGTACTAATGATGAGAATACCATTGTAAATGATATGTGAAAAATCCCCATCGATCTCCAAAAAAAGTTGTTAAAGGTCAAAGTTAGCAAGTATGGATTTTTTTGTATTTTTCAGCCAAAAGGTAAATTTTTTCATAAAAATTGCCCAGACGATTGCAGATCATGCAATCATATATATATATATATAAAAAAAAATAATTTGTTTCCTTAAGAATCACCATTTCTAAATTCAGAAAGTTGAAAAAGCTGTGTTCTTTTTAATATGCACGAGTACACTTCAAGGCTGTCAATTGCCTTCATAAACCACACTGGAACCATAATACAAGTAAAAATGTTGGTCTATGTACATCGACATATATATCAAGGACATGCCATGAGGTACAAATATATGTCTCCCAAATTGTGGTGTCAAAACTTGAAATTGACACCACAGTAGATATATGGCGAAGAAGCTATCAGTTTGGCAGGATAAAGATGCCGACTTCTATTATAAAAAAGTGTACGAATTATATTCGAAAGTGTAAGAAGAAGAAAAAGAAGACATTATTTCTGAAGTTATATTTATCAATCATAATAATCAATCAGATGAATTATTGTCTCCAATTACTCACAATTCAAACCGCTATCATCATTTCCAATAGTACCATTTTTAAGTTAATACAATGTGTTTTAATAAAATAAGATTGCAATAGATCGTGGAATTGGTCTACCGGGAAAAACCACGTTTAAAAAATGCGCCGACTACACTACCTCGCAGGTTGCATGAAAATGTGTGCATATTAGGGAGGATACGACATTTTCAACTTTAAGAATCACTATTTCACAGAAATATCAATTCTTGGAAAAAAAGTACAGAACAATTTCTATAGATAATTAATTGTTTGATCTTTAATTTTTATCTGACATTTTTTATGATAAAACTGGCTAAAAAATACAAAGAACTCATATTTGCGAATTTAAGTCTTGAATATTTTTTTTGCCAGCTTGCGAGCGATGGCGCTTTTCCACATTTCGATTATATGAGAACTCCTATTTATATATCTGGAACTGGCCACATACAGAACAATATTTAAAAATCAATCACAACATTTAAAAATAGAACTCCTCGGCTGTAGAATACACTTTGTTTCATATAACTGTCAATCGTTTTTCCATTGCGGCGTCATTTTGAAAATTGCGTGTCTTTGTCACCACGGATTTAACTAGTGAAATTTTTCGTGAGACATTTTATTACGATTTTCGGCGTGAGCTAACTCAAAAACAGTGCATCGATCAACTCACTTCGACTTTTGGGGATGAAGAACCATCGAAATCTATTGTGTATTAGTAGTTTATTGAGTTTAATCGTGGCCGGTCTATACTCACGGACGAATTTAAACAAGGTCGCCCTAAATTGGTTGTTGTACTACAAAATATCGACGTTGTGCGGGAACTAATAAGGCAAGATCGTCATGTTACATATCCCGAGATAATGGCGTCCTTGATTATGCCCACACATAACATCTTGTGTTGTTAAAATTTGGCAGTAAAAATATTTGTGTGCGTTGGATTCCATACAACTTGAGCATTAATCAAAAACAAGCTTGTGTCGATCAGTGCAAAAAAAATGATAAAAAAAAATACGATGATGGTGCACCAAAAGCTGTTTATAATATCAACACAGCTGATGAATCTTAGATCTATGAATATGACCCCGAAAATAAACAACAGTCAATGGTATGGGTCTTCCGAGAGGAACCGAACCCAACAAGAGTGATTCTTGCATTTTGAAGCAAATGGTTGCCTGTTTTTTTGCATATGTAAATGGACATCTGGTTACAGTGCCACTAGAGAATCGTAAAACGGTTAATTCGGAGAAGTACACGACCATTTGTTTGCCAGAAGCCCTTGAAGAAATAAGAATTAACAACCGGCAACGCAGAATCATTCTTCATCATGACTATGGTAGCTATCACACGTCGGCCGAAACAGTTTCATTTTTGGAAGGTCAAAAGATCGAATTGACGGATCATCCGCCGTACAGCCCCGATTTGGCATCCAACGATTTCTATTTATTCCCAAGCGTGAAGAATAAATTACGTGGTCAACGTTTTTCGAGCCGCGAAGAGGCCGTTGATGCGTTCGAAATACACGTTTTGGAGATACGTCAATCAGAATGGAAAAAATGCTATAAAAATTGGTTTCAGTGGATGCAAAAGCATATCGTTCATCATGGCAAATATTTTGAAAAGCAATAAAACCATATTAAATGATAAATATTTTTGTTTCTTTTTCGGACACACAAATAGCAGTCTTCGTAATGGTGTTCTCAACTATCGTGGGAATCGTTAGCTTATTCGGAATGTTTATGCGCTTACCACTGTTCTTTTAGGTAACTTGACCAAACTACCCTGATACCATAAACAAGAAGAATTTATACTTTAAGATGTAAGTGTTTTCCTCTTTTATGTGAAGCTATATTTAAAATGTCACCGCCTGCCTTTTTATTCCACCCTCATATCTATTTTTGCTCTATTCGCGGCAGATATGATACTTGACCTTTAAGGGGATCAGCGTTTTGATCCTTAAAAAATTATTTTATGAAGCGCTAATTAGTACGAAAATAGTTTTCCCATGAACATTTCGTCAACAAAAATAGATTATATGCATTGAAAATATTTAGTGATTTTTATATAGAGCCTAACTTACATGAATTTAGATAGATAATGCGTCAATATGCATTATATATTCATAATATGTTAGGAGATATTATTCATTCTACTTCGGCTCGAGCTCAGTATGTTTTTTGGGGATTCTCGCCTATCGCCAAGCGATACCAAAAAACGTTCCTTGGAAAACATTTCATTCTCGGAGTACATCCAAGTCATAAATCTTTCGGGTGCGTCTTTCATAAAACCGGCGTGATATCTGGGACTGATTTTTATTGACTGGAGATTTATCTTTGGCCGAAATCTTGCAGCAGCGCGCGAAGGGGTAGGTACGGGGATGCTGAAAAAGAAAAACTATTCATCGATGCCTTAGGGAGCGAATGGAAAGATTTAGATACAGCCAGCCACGTCTCCCGAACGACAGATGGCGCTAATAAGTCACGAAATGGGATCCGAGAGGAGTACTAACGTTTTGATAGGCGGCCATCAATATTTGTCTACTTTTTTTCCGTTAATAATAGCTCCGGCCTAAAGATGTTTTGTATTTAGATTATACTAAGCTGTTTTGTACATTGAATTTTTGGTCGGTTATTTTGTTTGGTGAACGTTTTTTTTTACAATCGGCACATTTTGAATTGGCTCCATTCGTAAGCCCGAGTTCGTATGAAAATTCAAATTTATAAAATTTTTGTCTGTTCTGACATCGCTCGTCAACCTGACACGGATCAGCTGATTTTATTCGTATTTTCTAAGTTAATGAGAAAATATTCGTATTATTAATACACAATAATTATTTATAATCTAAATTTCCAATTATGCTTAGACTTTCTTTACGTATGACTATGTACCTGTAATATAACCTCATGTTAATTTAAAGTAAATAAAACATTTGTATGGTCTTTTACATCAGTTTTAATCGGTCCTGTTAGCAAGTTATTGCACAATCGAGACACTAAGCTGCATTTAAACCTGGGTCTGTTTATTTGGCTTTGACTCCAAAAACAACTGAATCAATTTTGATGCGACTTATTGTTGTGATAGGTTTTTTCTCAAAAGCAAATAACTATTACGAATATATAAAAACAACAGCTAGGTACAATAATGCTGATACTGTAATATTTTTTTTAAGTCTATTGACTAACGAAACCCGTTTTTACCAGAAACATTTGACTCACATTCTTCAGTTGTTATACCCGACGAAGTCATTCAGATACCTATTGTTATATGATTCTAAATTGATTTATCTGAAAAAAAAATAACTGAAATTGGGATAAGAAGGTAGATAAATTAATTTACAAGCGTATCTCGTTAGCAGCAAACGTCGTGCCTCCTAGACCGAGGGAGGGCGTCTTCATTATTTTATAATTATCCCCATTTCTATATTAAGCTTTCCCTATAAACCGAGAATGAATTTTCAATCGCGTCTATTTCTGTTATTATTAATATAGTCTCTGAAATCTTTATAATTATAATGAAATAATTATATTGGATATGAATCCGTGAATATATCGCTCGTGACTTTACTTTATAAGACCTGTCATAATTTTGATGTAGTTTAATTAATCCAGTTTGTACTTTGACTATAAATACATATAACTCAAAATGGTATTTGTTATATAATTTTCTTATAAAACTCATGTTTAAAATCGAAATATGTAAAAGGGAATCTATCTATATTATGCTTTATGTTTGTGATACGAATTAATTCCGATATATCCAAAAGCTAGTATTTATGTTACAGTTAATTAACAACATCATAAATATAATTTTATATATTATATTTAACGAAGTTTCAGATGGAGTAGCTAATGCACTAATTGGAAAAATTGAAAGGGAAATTGAAAAGGTCACAAATTTCACAGAGTATTTATAAAATACAAACTGCAAACTAAATGAATCCCTCCAGGATTAATTAACTCATGCAATATTAAGGAGAAGATTTTTAAAGCATGGAAACTAAATAAGAACAATTTGAAGATAAAAGAGAAATATTTTACTTGTTGTAGAACTTTAGACATAATAATTAAATCACGCAAAACAAAAATATAAAGATAGTGCAACAAAAATATTAAAATAGTCTCAACCAAATGTAATGATAGCACAAAACTTTGGTATATATAAAAGAAAAATTAGAGGAAAAGCAAGCATCTAAGAGCAATATTAACGTGATATCTAGAGGAATCCTAAGGAAATAACAGATGTGTATCCTTCTTCAGTAGTGTGCGAATAAATTTGTTTTTTTGGTACACAATGATCAACGGGAAATGGAAAAGGTAATAAATAGTCTGAAAAGATAAAGCCAGTGGGCTTGACTGGATTAGCGCCAAAGTATTTATGTAAATATATTAGCAAACCACTATAAAGTATTATTAATAATAAATTGTATATTAAATGGTACTTGGCCGAAAGCATTAAAGTCAGCAGAAATTATTTCTAAACATAAAGACCAGTTTTATTATTAATGAAAAAATAAATTTAGAAAGCTTATAAACAATAGTAGTATTATATCTAAATATCAGTTTTCCTTCTTGAGATGTAGAGGTATTAAAGATACTTTTACCTCAATTTCCAAGTCCAATTTCCAATTTCCACAATTTTAGCATTCTTAAAATTTTCTAAAGCTTTTGACAATGTAAACCATAAAAAATTACTGGCTAAACTGTACAAATATGGTACAAAGAGATTAGCTATTGATTTAATTCACAGTTATTTAAATGAGTGGCCAAAATTGTTAAAATTAGAACTGTTAAAAGCATATCATTAAATGTTACTACAGAAGTACCCCCAGGACCAATACTAAAGTCTCTACTATTTATCATTTATACAAAGAACATATTTGATGCATTATCCAGGAATAGCTTAGTTTCTTATATTAACGGCACTCTTGTAAAATGCATAGGAAGAACATGGACTGGTATTCAGAATATAATGACTAATTATTCAAGTAAAATAGGAACATGGTTGAAGGTAAATTAACTATCACTAAACATTGATAAAAATTCCGTCAAAACCATCGAAAGCTACAGAGACAGTTATATCTACCTAATTGAAATTATAAACTATGAAAAGGAAATGAAAAGATTAGTCACGCAATTACCAAGGAATATATTATAGTCGTTTTGAAACTATTAACTTTCTGGTTTTGTAATAACTGTTGATGATTTATATTTATATTTTCTTTCTTTTCTTTTGTATTATTTAAACATGTATTAAATATTATATATCTGCTGCGTAATAACCAATAAAATTTACAGCTTATGTTCCATTCATGAGTAACAATACAAATTCTTGTTCTTTATTTTATTCCCGATCTTTACGTCATCTTAATTTTTGCCATCTTTTATCCCCACTTCCGGTCCTTGATTTCGGTGTATGCTTAAATCTTAATCAAGAGACGCGTTAAAATTGGAATATATAAAGTCCCACTCTAAAATTTGATTAATTTATATTTTCATATTTGCAATACAACAAAGTGTACAAGTACAATACCAAAAAAAAAAAAATAAGTGTAAGTATTTTAAAAAGGTTGGTAATTACATAGCTGGTAGTCAAACTCACATAAAGCGCTGTGTACAACCATATTGAAACTACTTCTCAAATATTTCTATTCGTTATTTAATTTAGAAGTTTTATTTGTTTATTTGTATATAAAAACTTTATGATTGGCAAAATATTGACTTCTAGTTATTTAATTAACGTTATTCCGATAACGAACACTCAACAAAACACGTGTTTGATCGTTGAATTTATCACCGATCCCGAACGGCACAGGACTCAGGATCGCTGCAGGGAGAAGGCGGAGAAAAGGGGGGGGGGCGGCAGGCGAAGAGGGGGGTTACAAACGTCCGTCTCACGGAACCCTGGCGATTAATCACTCAAGCAGACGCTGATTAATAACGACCCTCGGACGTGGTAACTCCGGCTCACGAGCGGGGCGGGTCCGTGCTGAGCTGGCGCGAGCGAAACAAGCGCAAAGGGTAGGCAATTGTGCTCTGTAAAGCATACGGTATTCGGTGTAACGAAATAATAAAAACAAAAACAGCGTATACGTGGTAGAAGTGAAATTTTAAGCGAAACGTCATTATCGATAAAAGATTTGTACTTTGAATATACTTACATAATAAATCATCATGTATATAATCAAACAATGACAGAACACGAACGTAAAAAAAAACATAAATAATAACAAAATATGATGATTAATATATAACGCGTGGCATCTCAACCGTTCATTTATAGCGTCTGACCCGTACGTCTACAACGCGCGCATGCGCCATATTATCTTATTCCATGGCTTTACATCGTTATTATACGTCGCTCTCTTTTGCTCCACTCCCGTGGCATAGGAACATGTGGTCTCTCTCCTTCTCCCTACTTTCCTAGTAAATACGAATAGAGATGTATACAGATGTATAGCGAATAGATTTGCAATGTCCTACATGCATGGCTATGACGTACTATAACATTTTTTTCGGCCTAGCTCTCATTTGCCAAGTTTTTGGAGCGTAACGTGCGATAAGACACTTCGTTTCAAAAACGACTGAACTTTTTAAGAATATTTTTAACGTTATTGATCAATAAAAAAAAGAAGATGCACAGTCCCGTGCTCAAAAACGGTCGCAGTAATTAGTGTTAAAACTGACAGTTTAGCATTTATTGCATTCATTGCATTCACTGCATTCATTGTATTCATTGCAGTTTCGTCGCATCTTCCGTTATGACGTCGAAATGTTCTGTTAAAAAATGCAAAAATAACACGTAAAAAGCTATGAAAAAGGATGGCATTTCTTATTTTCGATAAGCAAAAATTTATTTTATTTATAATAGGTGTTCAAGCACGTACTTTAATGAGTATTTTTTATTTCTTCATTTAAAGTAACATAAGAAGCTAAGATAGAAACCAACTTAAAAGAAATAGACTTAAACAACACCGGTCTCGTATTTCTTGCGTTGTCACATTATTATACTAATGAAGTCCCCTTTTTTATTTATTATTTGTTTTATATTTATATAAATCATAAAATTACTTGTAAAGAGAAATCATATAACAGATTAAATCTATTTAAAAAATACATGTTGATTGTATTTGATTTTGTTTTTTAGCAAAATATATATAACTACTATGTTCTTCAAAAATATGTTAAATTTTAATTTATCGTCGTGTTATTTTATTTTGTAAATAATAACAAAGTTTTATATTACTATACTCTATGCACTTTTGAAATTATCAAGTGTTTTCATGTATATTTTCACCGACATTATGACATTAAAGATTCATATTAATTTTAATCTTAGGCGATGAATACATTAGGCTTTCTTATGAAGAAAAATATATTATATTTATTTTCATACACGCAACCAAAAAAATAAATAAACATTTAAAATAATATTAAACTACTTCACTGATGTCTAGTTTGAGAACGGCAAGTGTAAATTATAAAAAAAATAGGACTTATTGTCTTCCAATAACAAAATTATTGTTACTTGTTCTCGTTGCATTTAAAAATGAACCTTATGTTGTGATGTTTCGGTTGAAATGTCAGATGACAAGTTATGTTCCTTGCTTTCTTTTTCTTTGGCACTGCAAAATGGTATCGTAAAATGTGAAACAGAGACAAAATGTATAATGAGCCATTTTTCCCGTCGACATAGTACACGACTGTGCATCTTCACTTTTTTATACATCTTTATCTATCGAGCTTTACGGTTACTGAGCAAAATCATCAACTGACAAGATTAGAATTCTTATCAGTTATCATTTTTTTTAGTGAAATATTTTAAATCTAATCATTTTTTTACGGCACTGTACGTCTGAATGAAAAAAAACATCGGACTCCTTATAGGATCATTTGTATTTTGTCTGTCCGTTTATTATAGACAATTTGCATTAAATTTAATGGAACCATTAAAAAGAAAAATTAGTGGACATATGAATTTCTATGAACTAAAAATTAACGTTTAACGTAAATAAATTTATTTTGAATATGGGGTCCCTTTCGGGGACAAATTAAAAACTGAAGAAAAAAGCTCACAAACTGTACCGTGTGACATATCAATTTTTTTTTAAATACATATTACAAGAAAATCTATAAAGACTCCATTATCCTAAAATAACATGGTTAATTTCTCAACATTATATTTATAAAGTCACATTTGCCGTTGTTTTTCTTACGATGAACAAAGAGTCATATTTAAAACTCTCTAGGCGAGTTCAACTTCCATCTGTTCGGTTATTTTTAGGGTTCCGTACCTAAAGGGTATCAACAGGACTCTATTACTGAGAATCCGTTGTCTGTCTGTCCGTCTGTCACAGAACTCTATCTCTTGAACCGTAATAGTTAGACTCTTGAAATTTTAATCGATTATGTATTACTATAGCTGCTATAACAACAAATATTAAAAATAAAATAAAATTAAAAATTAAAAGCGGGTCGTCAAACAAGAAACGTATTTTTTTTTACTGAACTATTTCAAAAACATTGTACAGAGTCATGGAACCATTTATGTACGAGTCCGACTCGAACTTGACCGGTTTTTTTTTTAAATTGGCAAAATCCTAACATAACTCCTTCAAAATTCATCTATTTCACATGTTTTTAAATACTTTAATTTAATGTATCACACTTGTAATGAGTATAATTTACTTACGCCCTTAACAAAAAGGTGATAAATCAAATTCAGACTGAGAACGCTCGCTCGCTTGTAAGCTTCATTCGTGACTCCACTTTTCTGATAAGCATAATGGACTTGTAACAGAGGTCCATAATTTTATTTGGTTCCATTTCATTAATGCATAAATGTGATTCCGTCTCGAGACCTGAGAATGATTTAATCGCTTGCGTATAATTTGTGAATTATGACTTGTTTAATAATAATGAAATTCAAAAATAATGTGATTTATTGGACCTTTCCAAATATTTGCTGACTGGCAGAATGTGTTTTATTAGTTGGCAACACTGTTTCATTACTTGTCTTGTAATAAATACTTTGAGTAGGTATTATATTTCAAAATATCTGTTGTCAGAAAATGTTTAATGAATGGAACTAATTTTTCGTATATTAAAATAGATTTATTTTAATGTATCAAAAATATTAGCATAGGCCATCAAGTGGTAAATAGACTCATTGTTCAAAGACGAAAGTTTTTGACGTTTTAAGGTTCTACAAAAATTATATTTTTGTTTATGTGTTTTATGTTATTTGAACTATACTTCGATTACAAAATAAATTTATTATACACATATATATTGCATACTAGAAAGTGGAGACCAATTAGGCAGGGATATGAGGTCTTCTGTACGGTAGGGCCGCGATATGTGACATATGAAATGTATGTAATAAATTATATGTCATGATAAACGAGATACCATCCATATATGACATATGCATGATATCTCCACGTTAGCACTGAGGCAACTAACGAGGCAGGCGATGGTGGCAATGGACAGTGTATTAAACGGGCTACTTCGAGCTGGCCACTTTCCCAATGCCTGAAAAAAGGACAAAGTTATCACCATTCCAAACCAGGAAAGGACCCACGGAGCCCAAGCAACCTCCGTCCAATTACTCTGTTTTCATACGTGGCCTGCTGAATAGATTAAACTCCTGCCTGTCTGCGCGGCAGGAGTAACACGGGTTTCGCACCGGCCACTCGACCACACTGCAGCTCATACGGGTCCTGCACCATTTGACATCTGAAATGAACTGTAGACAATATACGGTGGCGGTGTTTCTGGACATAGAGAAGGCTTTCTATAAGGTGTGCCACCATGGTCTCTTCTACAAACTAATTAATAAATCAATACCACCCGCTCTGACAAGAATCATCTTCAGCTTTCTTCACAACTGCAGCTTTTGCGTCGCAGTTGAGGAATCACTTTCCGCCATCCGCTCAATCCGTACAGGAGTTCCACAGGGCAGCTGCCTGTCACCACGATAACGCCTATTTCGCTGCATCCCGTCGGGGCGACCTAGCTGCCAGGAACGTGTAACGAGTCTTTGACCTGCTGCCCGAATGGCTGGATAAATGGAGGATGGTTTCAATGTCGGTAAGAAGGCCACTTTGCATACCGGCGGAAAACGGAACATGCAGACCCAGTTACGCCTCAGGGATCAGGGCATGGAGTGGAAGACCGTCTGGTACCTGGATGTACATATATATCTACCGCTCGCCGCGTATAATTCCGCAGGTGGACCATGTGATCCAACAGAGCTAAACTGTGCGAGCTAAATTCTGACCTATCCTTACGTCCAGGCTACTCTAGCAATACATAAGTGCTATATCCGCTCCGATCTAACCTATGCTGCATCGGCTTTGTACGCACTACGCTCGTAGCAGCAGCGTCAGAGACTACAAACCAATAAAATCTAGCGCTGGGGATGATCGCTAGAGCTGACTGGTACGTCAGGCATGACGTAATTGCCAGAGACCTGCGGGAGCAATCTACCAAGGACTTCGTCCGGACACAAACACGGCGTTTATTCAATTGAGCGGACGAGGGCCCAATACCATCGCTCCATAACCTGGCGCCACAGTACGAACGACTGCCCGATGGATGCCTACTTCCTCGCGACCTCCTCTCTCTCCCTCAAAATGAGATAAAACGCCTACTGACAGGCGCAAACAGGTAGACGCAAGTAACCTGCTCCCATAACCGTGAAGGCAATGTTTCCCCATAAAAAGAAGCCCGGGTCCGAGCCCAAAGGTTCATTGCCCGCACCTGCAGCCAGAAATGAATGCATAAGACCCGACGGTGACGAATAAATAATATAGTTTTACTGATTCTCGAACAAAGAAAAATTATATTCGTTTTGTTTCAATAGATTCATTCAAAGTAGCAACAAGATATTGTACAAAACATATTTGTTGACATTTATTATCGTGGGTATCTGCCATTAACAATAAAATATTTAGGCTAAATAAAGATTTTTTTTTTTTTCTTTAATTCTTCATCTAAAGCTTTTTTACTCTCCAAATGGTCATAAATTATTTTGGAACTGAATAGGGACTGTATCATCTAGTTATGAATGTGTCAAAATGCCGATTAGAGTGCTACAGAACCCTGACGTCAAACTTAAATATTGTTGTATTAAAAAAATTAACTTTGACATATACCTAATATGTAAAAGTTAATTTTTTACATTGCGTTAGAAAGGCATTTGTAACAAATCGGAATTTCGTAATATAGAAAACATATCTCAATGATTCCATCCATCTTTAATCAATTTCAATTTAGATTTAAGTCTCTACATCATCGTATGAATATAGCATATTTTAATCGAAAATACACCATTCTGGATGTCAATCAACAGCCCAACGGTGAAGTAAATAAAACAAATAAAGACAAACTCTACAGGCAATCGAGAAACGATTGTCCAATATAAAGGGCGACTTCCTTTACGTTCTCGTCGACCCTAACGTCCCTAAACGGAAGGAGGGTCTAGATTTCGGATATAATGCCCTTCCATGGACACTTCTTATTGGGCACGATTTCGTGAGAGCGGGGACAGTTCTTAAACGACTCGACGTCCTCTATTACTGCCTCTAGTAGTTTAACACACTACGTCCACAAGCGTAAGGAAATATATTTCCTACATTTGACAGTAGCAAATAGATAAATTGCAATAATGTATCCATACATTTAATGATTGTATTTAAATTATTTTAAAAGCTGTGATCAGGTATTTTATACACGTATTTTATGTAAGAGTTTTTATTCCCGAATCAAGAATTCATGCATGTCTATATATTTTATAAAAAACTTCTCTCTCTTTCTCCCTGTTTCCGATTTATTTACGTGTTTTCAACACTAGACATTCCTATATATGCCGGGCGTGCGGCTGCACAAACTGAAAAAAAATCGCAAATCATGTTTCTCCATATAAAGCCTTTTAGTGTTCGTTACAAAAACTAGGTTTCTAGGCCGTCCTCCTTTCGATTCCTCCTTTCAAGAATTTCCATACGAAACCTTTCCCCCGCCATCGAAAAGATTCGCGAGAGTCACTTAAAAGTTATCGTAGCTACAAACAATGAGCCCCGCCGGCACTATTAGAGCATGCGGATGAAAAGCTAAAACATGATTGATGACGCCACCGCCGGCTGCGGCCCCGGAAACGGGCGAGCGCGAGCCGAGCACGCACGACGTAGGGTTCCGCAGACGTTACGAATATTTGTATTATAGATATATTAAATTACTGATCGGACTTGATTTTTATTATATACATACATACGATTCAGTTTCACAGGACTTTAAAAAATTGCTGAGTCAACGGGGAAGGCAACACAAAAATATAATATTGTTATCATGACACTAAAAAAAACTAGCAAAATATTTTGTAATTTTTCGAAAACGACGATTATATTATTAAATTATTTTATAGTACACGGATCGTTAAACAAGTTTCCGAGTTCATAGTTTAGGATTCATGGACGGTAAAATTTTCAACTTATAAATAATGTCGTAGCTTTGTTTCACTTCATTGATCTTCGAACATATTAAATAAGCAATAACATGAATCCTTTACGTTTTGTTACGACTGACAACTTACCTTGACCTTCGTCACTAGATTTATTTGAAATATACAATCTTACCTAATACTTTCCTATATCTTCAACGAAAGCAGTCTTCTTGATATCTTCATTAGCTTCAATGATATAAAAGTGAAAATTTTCTTTATCAGTTAATACTAATAAAGAAAATTATCATTCTTATTGATATCGGAATCGTGAACGGTACTTTTCATCGAAGCAATAATGTACTAACAAATTTTTTTAAGCACCTATTAAATGGTAATACTATGTGCTAGATATAAAAAAAATGTAGATGCGTAGAGGAACTTAGTGTATTATTTTGTGAATTTTATGCCACTCTTTCGTAAACATTATAAATATAAGCGCATGCGATGGTCACCGAATGTTCAGGAGTGTCGCTTTCGATGCAAAAGGTAATTTGACAATGATTGTTTATTCGACCGAAGAGGTCGAATTGACAAGTGAGTTTTTTACTTTAGTCTAATTAAAACACTGTGCCTCGAGAAGCAACTTAGCAGCTAGTCCCGAATTTTGTGACTGCACTTTTAATTACAATCGCTATCGGCCCTCAGCTCGCACTTGACCGGGAGGAGTGTCTGCCTTTGTAGTAGGTAAAATAAAAATCTAACAAGTAGCTACGTCGACATGGCGAACCGCATTCAGTCGGACTTTGTCTACGGTACCCTAAAATGCCCATCTACAAAACACGGATAGCTACTATTATAGCATCGAAGCAGCTGATTTATCGTATTGTTCTAGTGTAATATTTTACGTAAGTAATCGATGTAGCTTTCTCGATAATTTACTTTTGTAACAATATCCACGAGATATTTTTAAGGAAACTTTTTTTTTTAATGTCAAAATTGTAGAATGTAGACCTACTCATTTTTAACATGCCTTTATAAGCTTGGGCTGTATGTTTGTATGTATGTAACTATGTAACGAAATCTTTGAGCTTAATTTTCACCGGTTTCTAGAAGTCTGATTAATTTGAAACTTTGCATACTTATCAAGGAGCAATGACAATACAATAATTTGATAAGTTTATCCTCTTATCCTGATCAGGATCGCCAGGATCGAATAATTTCGTCACGTATCGTCTGCGTGAGAGCAAGTGGCTTTTTACTGTTACTAAATTCTGTTACTGTTTTGTAATAGGATTTAGTAACAGTCCTCTTATATTAATAATTCAAATATTGTTGTATTGTTAAAAATTACATATTTTACCAATCAACTGAACTAAAAGTGAAAAATAAATATAGTTTAAAAAAAAACTAAAAAACACGCTTTTAAAGAACATTAAACTAAAAAGTGAAAAATAATCCTTAATATGAAATCAAAAAAATAATGAACAATGACGAAAAATACTAGTATTATTGTGGAAAAAGCGTGGGTTGCTCTACACGCGAAAAATGCGGCACAAAGCGCCCCACGCTTTTACCACAATAATACTAGTATTTTTCGTCATTGTTCATTATTTTTTTGAGTTCATATTAAGGATTATTTTTCACTTTTAAGTTTAATGTACTTTAAAAGCGTGTTTTTTAGTTTTTTTAAACTATATTTATTTTTTTACAATTATTTTATATTAATCTATTACTTTGTTTTATTCCGATTAAGAGACTTTATTTTTTTTAGATTCGTATGATTCAAGTAACATAATATATCATAACTGTCCATTCTGTCCATCTGCTGCAAAAGTTTTTTTCGAAGACTTTTTTTTTAAACGAATTATTTCCGTTACGGGCAAAGCCTCTAGTTGCACTCTAGCAACGGCCACCGAATGCGTCAAAAAAAGGTTGTATTTTAAAACATGTTCAATATCATCCTATAGCCTAATAATTTACAAATATTAGTGTGGATGCCGACAGATGGACAGTAGCATAACAATATAGGGAAACATAATATGCATTTGAAAACGTGAATGTTAAAATTTTAGTCGATTCAATTGAAAGAAATCAAATTAACGTAATTGAAATAGTCTAAAAGCCGACTTTAATCAAACAAATTCTCCATTCGCCCTTTACGCGTCCGTAAGCGATATAAGCGGTATCAATTCAATTTGAACAAACACAAACTTTCCAACTCCGTGCCCGTCGGACATGTTGACTTGTTGTATTACGATGATCCCTCCCCGGCGATGTAAATGAGAAATTATCTCGAGCAGCGCTTAATTGAGCTTTCGAAACTGGAAGACAAAATGAGAGAGAGAAAAGCTCTCTTGAAAGTGCTCACGTAATAAAAATCCAATTCGGGACGTGTATTTTTTTCCGGTTCTAGACGGTGACACGCGAACTGTTACCGAGTTATTTTTTACTAGCTCACCGCGCGCGGTTTTGCCCTTGTGAACGCAACGAATTCCTTCATCTTTTATCATTGATCAATCCTACTGTCGATTCCGTTTCTTGTCTCGCATCGAATTGCAATTTCGCTATCGATCACAGTTGCGATACGGACGAAGCCAGAGCCGGGATATTAAAATAAAATATAAGATACATCACTCGTGGATAGCGTATCTTTTGAAAAGTGAAAGAATATTTAGGATTAGATTAGTAATACGAATACGGGGATAAATTCGGAAAAAAAAATTAATAAAGGGCTATCCTAATGAGTGAAGGGACAAACATTATGTTTAAAACATTTTATAATTAAAAGAAATTACACTAATGTTGTTAATTACACATTTTAGAGTCGGGTCTATATAAAATAATTTATATATCAGGGATTTGAAATAACTTGAACTACTTTTTTACTAATTCTAGTCTAACGATTGCCGAAAGAATTTATATTTCTTCCGTTTATCCGATGTCTTGTTATATTCTTTTTTATTAAATACCCAAAATTTTTCAATACCACGAGCTTAAAACATTGAGAGCGTTTAGATTTTTCAGTATAAATTCGACATTTTGTAAATCATCTGAAAGAAGTTGTGTTATGATACGTTGCCCTATCTGGCCAGAAAATGACACTATTATGTAACATTTATTATTCATGGAAATTATTTTGTTTTTTTAATGCACAGATTTCATTGAGCCTTCAGACACAAATGTATCGCAAATGTAGTCTTTTGTATTCATAGACAGTCGTATCATATTTTTTTTTTTTTTAAAATTGTGCTTTTCAAATTATACAGTCTTCGTGATTAGTATTCAAACGATGGATGATTGCAGATGCCAATGCAAAAGTGTGTTCTCGGAATATCTGTTGGATCCAGTAGCATATTAGTCTCTTCATCGATAACACGAATTTATTTTAGACTTTCATGAAAGTCTGATCTCGGTAATACTTTGGTGCTAATCATCGAGAGTATACTTTAATACCCTGAATCTCCAAATTAACTCTGGATACAGTAGGTCACTTCAATCGGTGTCTATGGGCTGCATTTGGACCGACATAGATGGATTTTTTTTGAGGGAACGTTCTATTCATTTAATAGGTACAGCTCGGAGTTGCCTCATCAGCTGCCGGACCAGAAATTTATTTGGATTTTGTATCTCCTGTACCGTCACGTATCTTAATTAGCCGACAAACACTCGTCCCTTAAAAATTTTCTTGAGAAAAATGAGCAGCCGTCGCAAATTTACCATTTAATTTGCAAAACTGAATTTCAAGTTTCGCTAATATTTCCTCTTCTTATCGCTTCATCTTAGAAATAAAACAGCAATAACCAAAAAAATATTGTGAACTATCGGCTGTTTGATGTTTCTAAGATATTTCAATGTATTTTCATTTATCTTAAACTTAATAGCTTTTATTGTCAAAAATTTTACATTATTTTTAATTTACATAAATAAAAAAAAATGTGTGCGCCAGGAAATATCCGGTATTACTTTATATGTATATATATATATTGATTCATTTAACATGTATATATTTATATATACAACATATAATATTTTATATATTGTATATACAAAATCACAATGTATTGTTATAAAAAGCTTTATCACAGGAGGATACAAGAATACACGGTCATACTAACAAAGCGTAGTTCAAAACTAAGCGTTTCCGAAGTATGAGACGCTTTATATAGTCTCAAGCCAACGCGTTATCCCCTCTACCTACGCACAGCGCTAGGCGCCAACGGCGTAGGCCACTTCCAAGCGTCTCCTGAATTTTGTGACATCCTTGTTTTACCCCAGTCCAACGCGCATAAAGATATTTCACATCAATAATATAAATATGCGTTATCGCGTGTTGGCGTGTCTATACGACACAAAGGCCTCCTCCAGATTTTCTCACTCTTTTCTTCTTTCTATTTCCTTTGCTTTCTTCTTTGTCTTTTTGTTTGTAATCTGGATATCCATTTCGTTATGGCCTTCGTCCACTGGTTTTTATTTTCTCTGACCATGTGACTTACCCACCTCCACATAAGCTTCCTTGTCTTGGTTACGACACGAAAATAGATGTCGTATTTTAATTTAATGAATAGTAAAAAATAATTGCACGTGACCAGTACTACTTAGATAATTTTTTTCTAATTATTTATCGAACATGAACATCTTTTAATATCGTATATTTTTCAAGGAAAGTGTATTTTACAATTAATGAATCTTTAGAACTGATTATTGCTTCGAATTTTTGTAGCACAAAAACGTACGTGAAAGCAGAGGCAAACGTTAGTTTTTTTGGCCTTCTTTTTGACCTACATGATGATCTGGATCTTTTACCAGTCCGGGCGAGTACAGTACAACTCCAAAGTTTCATTATAATAGCATGAATGGTATAGAAACAGATTTTAATCTTATATTATATATTAATATAGATTAAATAAATCGAAAAAACGAAGAAGAAACACGCACAAACAATGTCAAAACAAACGCCTTCCACATTGAACTCATATACATTGCGGGCTGTACTTTTATTGAAATCGGACTAATATAATTTAATGTACACATATTATACCTAATGTTAGTTCTACTTTTTGTTAACTGATATTCCCCGCCGTTTGATCATCATTTCGCTTTCACATTTTGCTTAAACTTTAAAGCACGCGACACTCTGCGGTGGTTTCCTGCGCCTACTTTACCATATTTCAATTAACGCTAGTTCCTCCTCGCGCCAACCTCTTTCAACCCGAGAGGCTGGATAGGAGCTTGTGGTCGTCTGTCTACCACCGCATCCGCATTTCAATTAAAGCGACAGTCGTAGATAATTTTAAACTGTTGCAGCCGTGGCCTACTATACGCCTGTTGGCTTACTCGCGCTCGCAACACGTGATAGTGGCGATTGTTTATGGATGTGATGCGAAGAGCACATATTACGCGGAACATAACCGTTCGAGATGAAATACCATAAGGGCAAAACCAATAAAATGTTTTTACGTCGAGAGTTTGACGTCAATTAAAATGTGCTATTGGCACATTTTTCATTCGAAAAAAGTTATTTGTTTTTTTTTCTCAAAAATTGTACAATTGTGTATTCCTCAATTGAAAGAATAAATATTTTTTTAAACAAAGTCTATTTTTAATTTCATTCTCTTAATCATCGCATTTGCAAGAAATACTGTTTCTTATAGAATAAAACTTTTGTGTGGAAACTCCGAAAAAGCAATTTTTGCTCAAGCTAATATTTTCGTTCCAGTTTCAGTCACTAGTCGACTATCGCCTTTTATATCACTCCGCTACCATCGCGAGATACTTAAAGTGTTTAAAATTTATCACACAGCTTAATCAATTCCCTTTTATGATACGGTCTACGTCTTACGACGTTCAGGGGTTAGGGTCTAAACAGCCGGACGATGCGATAGTCAGATCAACTGTTTGCAAATAGAACACGGGCTCGAATTTAAACTTAAGTCTAAGCTACTACTTTAAGTGGATTGAAATTAAGCTTAAGCTACTGCTTTAACTGGATCGTCGTAGAAACAAGTTGTTGAGAATGTTTTTCTGATCTTAGTTTCGTGGTAATAGATGGTATGAGGTCGGTCTCCGGAATGATGATAAGAAACCTACCATAGCTTCTTCAATTTTCTCCTGTAAAAGTTGCTCCGAGCTACGCTCGAGTTGCCTGTAAAAACGCCATGAAAATTCATCTAGTAATTTTGAAGATTAGCGTGTACAAATAAACAAATAGGCAAAGATTTAATAAATCTTATTGTATTATCTCACACTACCTACGTCTACAATTTAATTCTGGCAAATATTTTCAATGCACAGTGACGGCGTTTCTGCAGTTTTATAACATCTGCAGATATTCGATTGTATTTTTGATTCGGTGGTATATAAGCAAACTTATTTTGACTTCTAATGAGAGTGTGTAAACTTAGTAAGCTAAAAAATATATTTGTCTCATTCCTGCTATTAATTCCGTAGTAATAGGTATTCTATTTACTACTGGTCATAGCCAAGATCTGGAGTCATTACATATCGAAATTGAAAACAAGAAGATCTAGATGATAATGTTATGAACGTAATCCAATCGACGACATCATCATTGGGTCTGTGTGGATCGTCTATGATCTCCATTGGGATTCTATTTTTACAGTAAGGTCTTGATATTTTGATACATTCAATTTTCAAAGAGTAGATTACATGTTTCGATTATTTAACAGCATCACAACGACAGATATTGTGTCGTTAGCGCAACACTAATCGGTAGCGGGACGCGCACGCGGTTAAGTACATCACTACTTTTCTACACGTCGATGACAACGCGCGCTGTCATACGCATCGAGCGAGAGTAATGGAATACATTTCTTTTTAATACAACTTAAAGCTAGGTTATCAGTCAAACTTTTAATTGCGCACACGTCTACCGCCTAGACGTATCCCGTTCCCTGTTTTGCTTAATTCTTTTTTTACTAGTGTGTATGATCGGTTTTGTCTCTCCTTAAGCTGCCCCGTTTCATTAAAGTTCACTATATCTTCGTAATAATAATAGTTGTAATAATAAATGTTCTGCACTTTGTATTAAACGAATCAATTTTTTTTTTGTTTGAGGTTTTCTTTAATAGCCCCACTGCTGAGGCCATAACCTCCCACAAAATTTTATTTCAGTTTTAGGGTTTTAAACCATAAAAGCCTTCGATGCGGTTTCGTGCAGAACGGGGACTGTTAACGAGCATCATCACCAATACAATGGCAACGTCCGCAACAGACGGCTTAACGTGCCTTTCGAGGCACAGAGCGAATGGTTTACATCAACTAAAACCAAGAAACTTATTGGTTGATTCGTCCGTAATCAGAATCGAACCCAGTACCTCCCAGTTCGAAGGCAACGTTCTTGACCGCTGAGCCGTCTCCGCGAATGCATATCATAGATAAATATAAATAAAAACTTTATTACACTGTATATTCGTTATCGAAATGGATATATATTAACACTGCCAGATTAGATCTTCAAACGTCAAACGCCATAGACAAAAGATTAAAATCTTTATCCGTTCCCAGAAAAAAAAACGCCTAATATTACTGACGTCATCAAAACACATTACGCTTTATTACTGAGTCGCTTAATTTTTATATGGAAAGAGGTGACTGTAACTGGCCAGTACGATGCCCTAAAAATGTCACTCCGGTTGAGGGTCAATATGTCAATCGATTCATTTCACGCTCGAACCGATGAAGAAGAAGGACATGTAGCAATGTATAATTTTAAGGAGTTTTTTAAGGCGTTTTCGATCAGGTAAACACACGCACGCACATAAACTAAAAGCTATTTGCAAATTTTCGTTATGAAACCAATACAATCACCTTGTTTTCAAACGGGTTCAATTTTAATAATATCTTAGCTTATGATTTAATCACATTTTTATGTTTAAAATAAATGTTCAGACTCAAAATTTAAAACGACAATAGTTAAAAAAAAATAAGAAAGTACAATATCTTTTAATATCTATTAACAAAACATAGCTTGGTATTATCGTACACATTTTCTTATATTTTTCACACATTTTTTTTTCAATATCAAAGCAATAAATGTGAACCTTGCAAATTTTAAATCTAATATCATCCAGTTTTATATATTTCATGAGTTTACATATTTGAGAGGCGTCGTATATCGTATATAGTCACGATTCTATATTTTTAACTAACGCTCTGTATGCGCTTAAACTAAGATCAAGTAGAACGTAAGAAAGATTTAACGAATTAACTGATTTCAAATAAACAGTTAAAGGTAACACTAGGACAAGCCCCTAATATCAATATTTCAGTTTGTTTCTTGGTAGTCATACATATTTTTTTATTAGGATAAGTATCTTATCTAGTTTTAGAATAAGTACTTCGTCTAGTATTAGGGTAAGTATATTACTTAATTTTTTTTCATTCGAGACGTTAATTGCTGTACGTATATAAAAAGTGTGGTGGAATTTTCAATTTTAAATAGCTACTGAACGCGACTGCGCTCGCGTGGACGTATTATCAACGATGAATTAATTCATGGGAGTCAGCGTGACACGAGCCGTGGGCGAAAGTTAGTGTCAGTACGGCACCACCGATAATACAGGCCTTCCAACTAGCTTGATGACGTCACGCGTAATCGGCGGACATTATTGCTCATTTGTTAATTTGAAGAACATTATTAGGTAAATAGGACAATATCAATAGGGCATAATAAGGTTATTTTATAAAAACAAAATAAATTTATAAAAATTCTTTTAATATAAATAAACATTATTTTCAAACAAGGAGCACCACAAGTAATTCAATGGATTTTCTCTATAATGATATATATTATATGTATTATCCACTAATTTAACAAACAAAAATATTATTACAAATATTAATCGACTAACTAAACAACACAATTTATTAATCATCTTTATCTTAATTTTAATTAAATACTATATTAGTGATTAAAATAAATAAAATACTTAACTCACATTAATATATTAACCATAACACAATACGCAAATGTGCTTTGTTTTGTGAAATGTGTACATATTTATATGAGAATTGGATTTATTTAATTGAAAAATTTATTCATTTATTTGCAATATATTTTAATAGGACTGCATTTATCAATCATAATAACAATACAAGTTTGAATTATTACAAAAAGATAATAATAATTTGGAGAATATGAAAAATGATAAAAATCATAGTAACATATTTAATCATTGTTATTTTAAATTAAAGTGTTTCCAATCCATCTTTATTGTCTTTAACTCACAATTCTATTGTAATTTCTTAACACAGTTGTTTAAAAATAATTGTTAATACTTTTATTAAATGATAAATGACAAATAGAGACTTATTTATTTTGATGAAATAAAATGAGAAAATTATTTTGATGCTATATTAATAACTGTATTTCTTTGATTTGTATTATTTACAAACTTCTCTTTGTTTTATTAATTTAACTGTTTATTTACAATTAAGTATCTTGTAATAATATGTTAATTACATTACAATGTGGATATAATGAGCAACCCCTATTTAGATTCTTAATAATTGAATAACTACAAACAAGTAAATGTTTTGAACAGTATTTCTTATAATTTTTATGTCGAACATGCACAACAACCTATATATATCAGTATAAGTCATATCCAAAAATCATTCATTTCAAGGTTAATGTTAAACTAGGAATAGTTTGAAATTGGTTTAGTGCCTTAATTTGATATTGATTGAATATATAAATTCAAAAATATTTACTGTAACATTTACCGAATCACACAATTCTGAATTTCATTTGAGTGGCAATAAAAACTGAGCTCTAATTTAAAGTCAATTTCAAATACTTGTATAATTGGAATTAAATATGATGAACCAGCTTGGCAAAACGTACCTCTAGATAATATTTGGATTTTGTCTGGCAAAATATATCAAACTGTTACTTTTCAAAACAATAATTTGTTAATAGAAAACCTTGAATTGAATATGAAAAGATAGTGAAATTCTCATCAAAGTGACTGTGATAATTGGGTTACAAAAAGTCAATTTTTCCTTGATATTTCTACTTTGTTAAAGATTCATATTACTCGGTTTTCTTTAGAATAAAATTAATGCATAGTATTTAGACAAGGTAAAGTTGTGTCTCTGTCTATTTTTTTTGTTTTTTTGTATTGTTATAAATAAAAATGTTTATCAATATAGTTGTATTCAGAAGGTGGATTCTGTAAAAGTGAACATGAATTTATCACATTTTTGAAATTCATTTTTTATTGATTGCGTACTTCGCAACCCAGAATTATTTTAATTTGTACATACCTTTGAACAAGCATTATGGTAAGTTCACCCACTGTCGCTAATATCGATATAATGGATTACCACTAATATCAATCACCACTAACATACAAACTTTATGACGTGTGGGATTCGAAATTAATCTTTAATTTTTTTTTTATAACCACTGAATTCACGACAATGACAATAACTGTTTATAAAATATCGTACTTATGGTTTACGTGAACACACACTTGCACATAATGCTAACTCTTGATTGCTCGTTTCCAAACGTTTGATCTGATTTATATTATGAATTTTGACAAAAACGAACAGAATTGCTTATTTTGGAATACCTCTAAATACTTATAGCACAGTATCGACTTTGAACGGACTCTTTTCAATGTACAATATTTCTGCCGTTTCACTAGGCGTACGTCTTTGCAGCGCACCGAATTTGATCTTCAACTAAATGTAATTGATATAGGTACCTGAAAAATAATGTTTGTTTATTTTGTATCAATATGGTAATTCATGTATATGAACATATAAAGAATAATTGTACTTACTCTTGAATGTATTGTTGAGACATAATCTTTCTATGAATGGCGAAAAATTCATTACATGTAAATCTGTGGAAAATAGCTCGAACTTAATGTGGGCGACGGTTTTATCTTTAATAAAATAAAGCTATGACGTTTTCTTTAACGTAATTGATATTTCAATTAGAAAAGGAATTAGTACACCACGATGGAAAGTTTACTACAGATTTTAAGTCTATTAAATGTGAAAACAAAAGTAATAACAATAGACGATACAACTGTAAAATATGGAATATGCGTAATGGCGGCTAAACATAGAGTCATAGAGTCATAGAGTAGAATGATCAAATAGGGCGACTCCATCGATTAATACTGAAATCGATTTTCCATACGCTATCGATACTACATTTTCAAACAACAAACTTTATAATAATTTTAAGTTTAGATTGTTGATAATAAAGGCCTAACATATTTTCGACATATCGACTTATATACTTTTATTTTTCTGCATTAATTTTATTTATTTTCATAAACATAAGAATGAGTATCGATTATGTGGTAACTTTAATATCGCTTGAATCAAGATGGTACAAACCTATGAAATGAAGTTCTTAAATTCGCTCTAGAGGGTCTAGTGTCTATGCATTAAGTAGTTAAACCAATGATGATGACGTAAAACGCGTCATCAAAGGTAGTTGGATGGCCTGTATTATCGGTGGTGCCGGTCAGTATGAATGTTTAGCATCTATGACGTCATCATTTTACAACACCTACCCATAGATATAGAACACACACCCAAACATCAAATTGGCTATATATTGCCAGCGATACGTAGAGCACTGCGATTAATTTTTCAGACATTGTACTCTAAATCTGTCCTCATTAATACTCTAGCACCTACTGTTTACAAAATGTGAACAAAAATCCAAATTTTAGCTTATTTCAATATGAAACAAAAGAAAAAGATAATTTTAACCGGAACAGATGGATAGACATTGAGAAAGGCGTTGTGTTTTACAATATGTATGGGATTTTATAGTTAAGAGTGTCATTACAAAAAACAATCTTTAAAAAAAAAAAATGAAAACCACCTTCAAAATCCTTTTTAAATATTTTTTGAAGTTGGTTCCAACTAAATCAAGGCAAATTAACGTATAATATATAAACATGAACATGAAATGTTAAATATTGAGCCAAAAAGAGAGCTTCTTCCTCTTAGAAGAGACACAACTGTGTCTGATTTATCTTCAGTTGGAACCGACTCCAAAAACAACTGATTACTTGTTTTTAAAGTCAGTTTAATAAAATATTCAAATAGGTTTTTTGGGCAAAAAGGCCGTATTCCTTCCTTGAAGGTCGGAAACGTACAAATAACTTCCCTAAGCTTGTCCGTGTCCGGCGGTTACGACACTTCCAGGTGGTCCGCATGGTCGTTTCGCCCTTCAAAAAGTACTAAAAAAAAACGATGATTTAAGAAATTCAAATTACTTCAAATACAGCAACTTTCACGGGCTTCGAACCGTATATAAAACTCGATACAAAATCGAATCTGCCCCCGAAAAATTGATCCGATCGCTTGTTTCAACCCGTCGACGCTCCGGGCGTATTCCGCGAAGCTGAAAAGCAATTTGGACCACAATACCCGAGTAGCTCGTACGGCGCTCTGCCCCCTGTCTAATGTAGACACGGTGACTCGCATTCTTGCACCGATGAGTGATGAGGCGGACGATAGGCACCTCCCCCCCGCCGCCGCTCCCACCACTGTTTTATGCGCGTAAGCAATTTTCTCTCTATTACGTTAAACGTTGAAAGCACGCGATATTTAATGATAAATCTTTTCGGGCGCTGACTTCGTAATGATCCGTTGGAAATTAATGATGAGGCGGCCCGGAACCAGGTGGTCCCGCAACTGAATAAATTAGCCGGCAAATTGATCGGATGAGATGCGTTTTTAAGTGTTTCGTATTCGAATCCCGCGAAATGTATCCCTTATGGATACAGCTGAAGGGATCGATTTGGCTGCACGTCTGCCATCAAGTATTTCCTGAGAATATAATTTAGTAGGCGAACAAACTTAGGCATGTTTATAGCAAAGGCCTAAACACAAAAGAGAGGTTCAAAATTCGCATTTTCAAATCGAGAAGTTAGCTTTGGTAATTTAAAGGAAAATTTTTAGACTTCCTTATTTGTTAGATATTTGATAAAAACTTTAGTAAAACTATTTCAGAATACGTTATAATTTGAAAAAAAATCTCAAAATGTTCTCTACCCCAGCTCGTCGTCAAAAATTTAATATAATTTTTTTTTCAAATAAGTAATGAGGACAATTTTATTATGTTAGTTAGATTCTTAACGACAAAACAATATTTATACAACAAGAAAATAGCCACTTAAAGAACACTAAAAATGGCTATTGAATTTAATAAGAGAGCAATGTTATGGAAATTTATCTATATGAAATAAATAAAAGTATGACTAAAAAAATGCTTTATCTAATAATCAATGTCAAGTAATATCTTTTTAGGAAAAAAAATAGTATGGAACAAAAAACTCCAAAGTACGACTCGCACGTTATTTCATGTACTTACTGTTAATGTTTAATTACATATAATGTGAATTTTCAACAAATAAATTTTCATATGTAATATAAAATAAAATAATTTATAATGAACACAGTTATTACTAAAGTGTCTTGATTTTAATAGTCATACAAATTAATGCACAGCAATTTTATCAGCAATTACATTAAAAACGAAATATATAAATCACTTTAATGGAATATTATAAAAATATTTTTTCATATTTTATAGGGCATATTCAATGGACTAATGAACAGACAAGCCATCAGACAGTAGACGGTCACCACTACCCACGGATACTTGTAACACCGGAGTAGTCACCGGTGAGTTGTCGGCCTCTTGCATGAGAATAGGATATCTGATGAAAAGTGATTGATGAGGAGGTGTGGAATGACGGAGGAGGAGGGGGCTACCGGAACTCTCATTCACCGAATTAAAAGCAACGGTAACAGCTGCTACTTCGCGTCCGCATTACGCGAGAGTGTAGTATTTTACCGTTGATGTGCTGCAGCCAAGTTGGTCACAGTATGAAACACATTACATACAATCAAAATTTACATTTCTAACATAATTGTTTTTATTTAAATACAGAAAATATCCATTGCATTACCTTAAATATACAATCTATAGCAAATATTTTACAAGCGTTTTGAGCTCAAAGCGACCGATCCATTGCGTTACGAAGTAATATGTTTCGGGAATTTATACGGGCTTATCCCGCTCCGATGACCACCGGGCTACTTCAGCTCCATTCGGATTTTTGGATCGCAGTACCGATAATATTCTCTGGGACCGCATTACGTGACCGACTATTTCTAGTTCTCACAAACGAGCTAGATTGTACGTGTAGTCTTTTCCTTATTACCATTATCCACAATATGATACATGGATCTGTGTTTTGTTGCGTGTATCAGGAATACGATATCTTAAGCTGGTACATTCACGAAAAGCTGATGAAGACGCTATAAAAAGGCGAAAAGTAAGTTTTTAAAAATATGAAAATAATCGAAACCAAGTCGGCTCCTTACTGCCGAGGAACCTTTTCGATTGCACCCGATTTCGCTTTACAACATCGAATGTAACGGCCCGTCAAGTGTTACCAAGTATTACTCACGTAGTCACCGGCCGATTGGCCCTTATAAAATTCATAAAACCGGCCTTAATAATAAACTCCTGTTAAGTTCTATCGTTGCAGTCTTTTGGAGATCCAGTGCCAGGAACGAGCCCTCATATTTTCACGACGCATCTTCCTGGGGTATCGTAAACCGACGGTGCTCACCACCAGCAAATATAGTGTCTAATGTTGTATAGATAATGGTATGTGACCCTTCGTGCGCTAGTCCGACTCGCAATTGGTCAGTTTTTTTAGTACAGTGATAGTGCAGTAAACAATAATACTTGATTATAATGCTTGATTATAAAGTATGAATATGTATTATAACCGTAACATTAATTGAGCAATAATTTATCTAAAAACTGTTCTGCATTCATCAAAAAAGAAAACGTAATATGATAAAATTAATAAAAAAAAAAAATACAAAATAATTTTTAAAAATCTCAACAACGTAATAAACCTTAAAACCTTCAGATAAATTGGATTAATCAAAAATAAAACGTACTCTTTCAATTATTAAATCCATTGAATAGACAACAATCGAATGTCTTATTTCGACTGTAAATTAATTTGACGCCGTCGTTTTACCTGAATCTGTCTTATATCACTCCATTGTTTCAGGATTGCATAAGTAAATTAAGCAAACAATGCTCTAAGCGATAGTTATGATTAAGTTACATCTGCTGATGATGTGGCGGTCTTGAGGCGTGAAATTACTACATCTCAGTCAAGAAAATGCTATTTCAGTAATAAATGACTCAAAATAAACAAATTATCCGATTTAAGTGCAATAAGTATTTTGCTGGTCAATTCTGTTATGGCAGTACAAACTGAGTAATATGTAAAGGGAAATTTAATGCGCCTTTTATATTCAAAATAAAATTGTTTTTATAAAATGTTTTTTTTTCACGTTTTGGTTCATCGAAGCGTGTTTATTTACTTTTTAAAAACTATATTTTATTACAACTATAATTTTTTAACTGTTTAACGCGTAACTATTAAATGCGTGTATATTCGTTTTTCAAATTGTAATAATTTATTTACGGACTGTTACTCGCGAATGTAATAACATCACTACTATTTATAAATATAAGTTTAGCTTATTTTTCTTAGTTCCTTCCATTTGGTTTAATGCAACTATAATACAGGGTGTCTTGTCCGTTAGCTATAATCAGTCCAATTTCTTGATCTGAAGTCCGTTTAGCAATTTTGCTCGACCCGGTGTCCTAAATTGATTTTTTATGACATGACATTTTTGACGACCTACATACCATTCAGATCTGGACACCTCACTTTCTCATATTGACTTGGATGGGATATCTAATGGCATCACGACATTAAACCCAGTCAAACAAATTGAAATTCGGAGGATTCAAGCACTGAAGTAAATGCTGAAGATTTTTACTATTCACTTCCTGTCTCCATCATCAGACCATCGTTAGAAAACGTATTCTATGGGGCCCGTCAAAACAAATCAAATGAGCCCAAATTCGGGGAATCCACTAGTAGTCATTTAAAAGCTGTACTGGTTTACCTCGTAGTTCCACCATCCGGTAGGCCAGATGGTATCTTCCTCTAAATAGAGCGTACTAGACGATGATAGTGCAGAGTAGAGCTGATTGAGCCAAACTCCCTTGCGTTGGCATAAAACAATTTCACATAGCGCTGAGGTTTCTGACTAACCTTTTTGCTATAAACAGCTTTCCGACAAACTCTTTCATCAAAGCAAATGATGATATGGAAACGAACATTTCGGTTAGCATGATATTCAAAGATGCAGGCCTTGAGTAAGCTCGGCTCCTCGCCGTCACAATAGGGCGTTGTAAAACACTAGACTTTTCATTCATTACTGCAGTGAATACAATTTATTAATAAATTGTGTAATTGTTAAATAAAGTTGACTAATCCGTAATTATCATCATTTAAATGCAGCAATGCTGTTGGCCGGTTGAACGTTATTCTGGACAAGCTGAACGCCTCGAGAGGCGCTTAATTTAAGAGCACCACTCAAATCCTCTCCAAAATTGAGTCGCTCGTAAATTCTGGTGGATGTCTGCCGAGCCGGTCTGGCACAAAGGCGCGACTGGGCGCTATCATAGCGAAGAAAATCGTCATTAAAACATTTCGCCGTTTTATGCTATATTAAAGTTGGTAGCCTTAAAAAGTCGTTATCGCGAACTCCACGCTTTGAGCTTTTCATTGCTTACAACAGGGCGGAGCTAAAAGTATGACAATGGAATAAATAATATTTGATTATTATGCAAAATGATGGAATACTAGCGATGAGCTTAAACAGAGAACTATAGCGGTATTTATAAAAAGGGCGATTGTAATGTGTTATTGTCAACGGATTTCTATGGACTTATAAGAGAATTTTCGGTACCATGTTTTGTTGAAATAAAAGAGTGTATGTCTCGTTGCAGAACTATGCTGAGTTCGATTAAATTTTTAACTTAATTAAAAAAAAAGTTCATTTTCCTCTCCGCCTATTGTGAATCTAGTTCTAAAAACAATAATTTGGTCGAATAGGTAAACACACAAGATGGGTCTATTACCACCAAGTTTTTTTTGTGATCATGGAATCCCAGGAAAATCGAGTCGTCATCTCATGCTACTGACTTGGCGACGGAGCACTCCTTAACAATAATAACATTCTAAATTAACAATAATTTAGAGAATGATACTGCGATTTGTGGACAGAAACTTCTCTTCAATGGCTACTAGAAAATCTTCGAGTTTGAGTTCATTTGACTTATTCTGATGTGTCTCATATATTACATTGCTATCGACCTGATGATGGAACCAATGAGTGGATAGCGGAACTTTTCAGGGTCTATTGGTAAACTCTCCTCGACTTTGGGTTCGTTTGCTTTGTTGTGACGAGTCTCATGCATTACATTTCGTGACGAGGGTCTGATCATGAAGTGAGAATATGAATCATGGAACTGTTCAAGTACTACTAATAAGCTCCTTTAGTTTGTACTCATTCGTTTTGTTTCGACTAGTTTTATACATTACATTTTGTAACGTGCATCGGGAAAAGGATCCAGGAAGTGGGAACTATATAGTTTTACAAAAAAAAAAACTTTGTAATAAAATGTTAAAAATAAACTGAATTTTCCTAAAAAACATGAAGAGGAAAACCGACTTCAAAAAAACCCTTAAACTAAAAAATTATCAATAATAATTTTTAAAACCTGCAAAAGAAATTCATTTTTCGTTTTGGTGACTTTAAAAATTCTTAATATCAACTTTTAAGTTTAAGGGTTTGTTGAAAAATATTTTTATAAATTATTTTCTTTGTAAAATTTAGTTTATTCTTTATCCAAAACAATCAAGTTCTAATTTTTGCAGTGATTTTCTAATACTTACAGCTATTGTTTTCATATACACTGCAATATATCACTTTATAATATATCGGACGTTGTTATTTTAAATCGAAATATCTTGAAAGTGATATGTGCGTGTAGTCTTACAAAAGAAATGAAACTTATTTAATTTATATATAATTTTCACATTATTTGATGTTAAAAATAATTAAAGTAAATTAGGTTTGATCAAAGGATTCTTTTTCTTTTAAATAAAAGCTATTTCACTGGAGAGATAAGTACGAATAATACAGTCAGTTTTACTTCTATTGTTATGACTATTATTCAATTCCATTAATAATGATAGAATTATTATTACGAACTTGTGCAATTAGAGAGTTATGGTAGCTAGAATTATATTAAAATGTTTTTAACATAACCTAGATAGAGTCGGATGACTGAGGACGCGGCGGGCAAATGTGACAGGTGGATTTGACGTTCATTATTTTACACTGTCCTAAAGTTTCACTCAAAATATTTCATAATATCGAGAATGTGTATATTTGTAAAGACTACCTGCTACCTAAACCATATCCAATCATGACAAATCCCTAGCTTATTACGACACATACACCATTTACAAGCTAACTCTAAACATGACAACTTAGATCTGTAACAAAAAAAAACCCCTTGTAACGTTCCTTATCAGCCACACAGACGTTATCGTATGCTTTTCTCGTATTACAGACCGCGCTGTGTGTGGTGACACTTGGCGAAGACCCGCGCCCCGCGCGCTCGTCGGACCGCCATTTTGTCACTTTCTACCGAAGCGATGAAACTACTGTATCGCTGTCAAACCACTTACCGGGCTGTGTAATAGAATCGGTGTTTATTCACAGGTGAATAGGAAACCATGTAATTTCAGAAGCTGTAAAATGTGTATGTATAGAGAGAGTTATTTTTTGTTTACTTTTCTAGTGTACATCCTTGATTAAAAAATCAATTCCGTATCGAAATCAAATACGTAACCAGTTTTGAATAAATGAATCGATTTAAATCAAATTTGTTTATTTTAGTTTTATTGATAATAGAGCCAATTAGATTTAGGATTTGTTTGATTGAAAAAGAACAAACCTTTTCAAAGATTTTAGGCATTTCTCAAAAGCTATATATTTGATTGCAGACAAATTTACTAAACATCGGAATTTATACACACACACACACACACACACACACATATTTGCGGACATCCTTCTCCGAATAATTAGAAAAGCTTCCCAGACCTCAAAACGTCATCATCTCACGAAATCTCGATTTTTGAAAATCGTGGTGAAAATAATAACTTCCTTCATTTTACGAAAACTACGGAAAACTTATGCCAATCATTATGAAATTGGCTATGATACCACGCACAGTGAAACAGACGTACGTCGGATTTTCTTTTAATAAATAAAATAACGAGGAAACGTAGAAAATTAAATCTCAAGCTTAGGTGAATTCCATTTATAGAGCCGCGAAATATTAAGCAAAACAATTTTTAACTGTAGACAACGGTTAAAAGTCGTTCATTTGATCGTTGACGGTTTTAACCGAGTTGAGAATTTTTCCGAATTAAAGCATCGGGAGGCGGCGGCGTGGGCGGCAAGGGCAGCTGGGGCGGCGGCCTTTTAACGTACTTCTAATAGCAGTTAAATGTTTTTTAAACCTATTAAAAGTCAAAATGAGAGCGATTTCACTTTTATTCCTGATCGTCGGGTCAAAGCTTAATTACCCCATTGCCGAGATAGCCATATTCACCAGCGACACCTACATATTTTTCAAATGTCTCTCAAAATATGTTTGTATTGATATACACTAATTTTCAACAAAGATAATGTATTTTAATCAAAATAGATTTAGATAGCAGAGTTTTCGCACTATACTAGCGGAAACAACTTAAAATGTCAAAGATGAAAATGTAAGTTGCTTTCTTATATAATTGAATTATTCTTTAATGTTCCAGCACTTGCTACTCAATTACAATAAATTATATTAAAATAATACAATTTTAGCGAAGAGCGGATCGGTGAGTTAGTCTAGGATAATAACTTAATTGTTGGCTAACCTCATTATGAAGCTGCGGCATATAGCCGAACCTTTGGTATTTAGCGCCTAAAGTTCAGAGACTCCTGGAGCAAGCTTTATGGTGACACTGCACCATTACAATACAGCATTATGATTAAAAACTTGAGCACATTATAAAATTTGTCCTATTATCCATAATTAAGCGTTCGATAAGAAAATTAGATGTGAATACTTAGACGCAAGCCTAAATAGTCCAAATACTTTTTTTTTTATAGATTTTGGTTTTTTCTTTGGTTTTTATAGTCTCTAACGACATCACTGCACTCAAACCTCCCACGTAGGACCAGTGATGACAATCGAGAAATGTTAAATATCGAAGTAATTCGGCGACAAAGTCTAAACCGACGACTAGGCTGGTTTTCCAAAAGACAAAACGAGTGTTTTAATTTGATTCAAGTTAAAGAATCATCAGTTAATTCGCTTCTGATCAAAAATAGAAGCCTACGTCTGATACTAAAATCTCATCAACGTCTGATTACACGAATACTTTTTCTCAATCGATACGACGTGACCTTTAGCGAAGACATTTTTAAACTAACATCTAATACAAAATGATGGTTCAATGAGAATTTTCCTTGTAATAATTTTTTATATAGTCTAAACCTCATTTAATTTCCGAGAAAATCAAATCCATTCTCTTCGATTTGGCGATGCCGTGCCCTTTGACAATATTTCATAGAAGAAACTGTCATAACTATTTCTATTGTAGATTTAGTGAAATCGAGTAAACAATACAAAATTAGTAGTAGCTCAGTGATCACGCGCGCGCGCCGAGCACGACGCGCGAATTCGATTCTGGACCTTCATCGCAAAGGATTTTTCTATATCGTGCGCATATCAGAAAGACAATATTTTTTTGACTGATATGGTAAATAGAAAAACATGTTCAAGAAAAGCTCATACCGATAGGGATTCACTAAAGCCTTTTAAGATGAATGTTCGAAGCCATCCACAGCACGCATTGTGCTAGCATGAAAAATTGCTGCACCTGCTCAATGCTCAGCGAAAGAAGACTGTTAAACATGTCTCGATATCTTAGAATATCAGATTTTTCATGCGTTTTATCTAGTAATTTAGAGTTCCAGGAGCAACTTTTTCCTCCATCATCTCACTCCTCCTTCCATCGGATATCCCATTCCTACCCAAAAGACTGGCGACGCATCGATGACTCCTCTGGTCTACCGAGTCTTCATCGCTAAGGTGATATACTCGTTTGATCGTCAAAACTGCTAACTTGTACTTTTAACTGTCCATGCTGGTCCACTGCGGAACCACCGAGACAGTTTAATTAGACTTAGGTTGAAAACTCATCAGTTTTTAACCTAAGTCTAATTAAACTACTCAATTAGCGAGTTGTAAGCATTGAACCCAACACCTTCAAGTTCGAAACGGACGCTCTTAACCAATAAGCCACCATCATCTTTTAGATATCTCAGAATGGATAGTTGATCATTATGAATCCTATGCAGACCGAATTGGTGGGATATTAAAAAACCGACCAAGAACATGTCGGACCATGCTCAAAAAATCTGCTTAGAGACTTTAAAGTGTTTTTAAAAAACTGTCGAAGTACGTACCAAAAGTTGATGTTTGCTGAAAAATTTTTTTTTGTGACTTGTATCGAGTGCCCCCCTAGAAATATTTATTTTTGTTATGTAATTATTAAAGTAAGTAGCGGCTTATACAAGACACCTACACTATTAATTTGATCAACTTATGTCAGTTTTTAAATTAAATTCTTAAATGAAATGATATACGGTCGGATGCACGAACGGACGGACGGATATGATGAAACTATAAGTGTTTCATTTTTGCCATTTAGGGTTAGAACCTTAAAAAGGGTCAAATATTGAACACCCAAAACCGTAAAGCTTACATGAAAAGATTGATGGATGTCAGTGACATAAAAGAGATGTGTATAGAACATACCACGTGCTAAGGTATAGTCTCTGCTTACCCTTCTGGGAAATGGGCAATAGTTTATAAAAAAAAAATGCAAGATTTGGTTCTTTCACAATACAAATAGGTACGTAAAGACTAGTTCTTCGAGTCTACGTTTATTTTACAAAAGACAGTCAGTCCAAAAGACAAAAACTAATAGAGACTAAAAATAGTTTTAGAAATGACAGAACTTAAACAAACCACATACAAACATCCACATACAACCGGAGTTCATTATGATGGCGACATAAAAAAAAAATGACAAAATGTTACGTCTAACTAGCTTTTGTGTATAAAAACTATTTTTATGTCGCGTCGTGTCCTAAGCTCACAATGGCCCAGCGATGATTTATGGAATCGACGCAAAGGAAGAATGGACTGCAAACTCGCCCGGCGCGCCGCCCAACAAACGCCGATAGGAAACCGAACTATCTATTTTTGTTCACACCGAGACACGCCCTATTTACGTCCCGACGGAAATGGGGGGTCATCTTTTCCTCCTAAGAAGTAATTCCGTTTCTATTTCTTCGTCCTTTCTCTTTTCATGTCTCTGTCTCTCTCTTTCTCTCCATCTATCTTCTTTCTCTCAAACTAGTAAAAGGTATATCCTTCTTCAATTTTATTCCTGATTGAGTAGTTCCTCGTCTACTTTTTCTTTATCTCCTTGCCCTTGTACAAAGTTGTCTCTCACGAAATAAACCTTTTCACTGTTTCGAGGTTCTGTTTAAGTTCTGAGTAGATTTGGTGATATTTCTGTAAGAAAAAGTGAGAACAGAATATGAACCTACTTCATCCACCTGTTACGCTTGAAGTGTTTAACGAGAATGAAAGACGGAAAACAGTATCGGCCGCTTTTTTTCATTTTAATAATGAAGCGTATTTAATAACAATAATATAAATTCTAGTAATAGACTACAAACGTATTTACTGCCTATTTAAAGCGTCGTCTGACGAAAAATTTATTTCGATTTCGCCACGTACGTGGCACATGCGCAGTGGAATTATAGATAAATAAATTCGATTTAATATTCGGTTTCTCTGTTTCAATTCAGATCTCACTTTCGGTTTCTATTCTCATTCCGACGTTTAATTTCGACCGCGATTTCGAGCCCGATCACAATCACGCCTCTGTCGTCGATCCGGACCGTGGTTTTCCTTTCCAATCCCGATCGAGGTCCTAGTATGAATCATTGTCTCGCTTCCAACCGTGACTTCTATCCCGAGAACTTTGTAATACAGCCTATTCTGATTTTCATGGTGAATAAAATAAACGAACAAGGATTCGTTTTTATGTGTATGCTGTAATTTTGTAGCTAAGACTAGCTTTAGACCGCAGCTCCGCACGCTTCGTCATCAAATGAACTCTTTAATCTTGTATGTTGACCGATCGCTCTGTCAACAATGATTCCTATCTCGATGCCACTCTCCCGCTGATACGGACAGCCGCGCCCTTAATATTTAAATGTATTAATATGTAGGAAATGTATAAATAAATGTGTATGATTTTGTTATGTTAACGGGCTTATTTTAAGGATTATTTAGTGTTGAATTCCATTTTCTGTGTGTTTTGATTAAATAGTTTAAATCATTGTCTTTTATTACCCGCGTTTATTTATTTTGTAATGTTTGCCTATGTGTTTATTTATTGGTTTAGTAAAATATTTCTTGTTTTGTTGAATTTATTGAGTGTACTTTGTAATTTTAAATACAAAATTATTGTGATGCACATATGAATTACATATTAGATTGTGCTTAGGCGGAGAGGACCAATAGGAGGCCGAGAACTGGGCCGGTCTATACAGTAGGGTCGTGTGACTCTGTGTATCGAGCGCATTTGGCGCTCTTACGTCAAATATGTGAAGTGCATGGCCACACCACCTCGAATGTAATTGCCCACGCCGCAAGAAATCCGTTCTCCGAGGCGATTGTAGAAGAAATCCGAATTGCGGGTTTACGCAGCGGTAGAGAAATCGCCGTTACATCTGCTGTTACTGTTTCTACTCAGCGATTAACAACCCATGTTTTTATTTTTCAACCGATAAAATGGTAGCTTATTTACGAGTCAGTATCGCTTGGCGGTGTATCTATTTTCTAATTGTCTTGAGGAGTATCAAATTTATTTTGGGGCTAAATTAACATAATTACCGTTAAATGTATTACTAGGAACTTAAAAATCTTTTGTGAAATATTTTAGTATTTCAACGAATACAATATCAGTTTAATTAAAAGCTATTATACTAAATAACTACTAAAATTAACTATTAAACTGTATAATGTTCTAAATCAATATAGCCTGTTTGTTTGGTTCGAATAAAAACTTTAAATTAAAGAATTGAAATTGAAAATTTTAGAAAAATAAGAATGTTAGAAATGATATCTTGTGTTATTGAATAGCATAATCGAAGGGCAAACGAGCAGGCGAGCGTCGTCGCCGCCCATGGGTACTCGCACCTCTAGGGGAATCACCTTGTGCTTTGTCACCCTTTAGGGAGAGAATAGGTTATCTACTAGTGGGAGATCACTATAATGGTGGCGAACACTGACTCACTTGACGGAATACAACAGCGAAGCTGCTACTTCGCGTCCGTATTATGAGAGAATGTGGCAGAACGTTTGTTAAACAGCAGCCAAGTTGTCACACTACAGCTCCACGACAGTTGATTTGTGAATACCTCACAAAAATATTTATAGTATTTATCATCAGATGAAGATTAAATTGAACACACCGTGTCTTTCATCGTAACATTTTTAGTATATTCTTCATATACGAATGGTAGTAGCCAGATGGTGAGAATGGTAGAACTGTAAGAATTTCTTCTGTAAGTTATATAAGAATAAGTTATACACAACTCCGCGGACTTGACTTCCTTTTCAGTGTACAAGCCCGCCACGGGCAAGTTTCCCATTTTCCGAGGAAACATTAACAACGTAACGCAGTCGTTTTGGAGCTAAACGTTTCTGTGAACACGCGGAAAGGTCTTGCGTAAAGCCGTGCTCACACTAGTGAAATTAATGTCGCCGACAAACACCGCCATTATATACAAGTCGTGAACATACAATTATTAAAATAAGCATTGTTTTTACAAATATACTAGAATGTAGACCCAAAAAAACCATATCGACGATAGTTGAGGTACAGTGACTATTTTATGTATGTCGCCCGTTGTATAATATAGAAACACGTAATTAAGATTGTATTTGGATTGCATAACTATTGATTCTTTTAATCATGTTTCAATAATATTAATATTTTATATTACTTTTACACTTGTGCCGGAAACGGCGTGATGAAAATTTGTATGTTGGTAAGTTTTGATTATATATATGTATAAATATTCAATCTGAGCGTTTATTTTAGCGCTATTTTTAGCATTTTAAAAATATTCCATATCATTGGTCCTCAATAACAAATTCCACTACATAAAATATGCATATATAAATAAAAAATATAGGTGGAATTTGCATACTATGTTTACTGTAACATTAGTAACTTTCCTTTCCTTGCGGGTAATTATCATAATTCCACGGCAAACTCTAAAAATGCCTGGTAAAGCTCTCTTGTCCAAATACTAAACACTTGAATTTGTTGATCTGTTGATTAAAAATTACTCACAAATTACGCTAATTAAATTGATAACTACATCGAACTGATTCCGGCGTAATAACAAGGAACTTATGTTTTTTTCGCATGACATCGCTTTGATCAAGCTTTTAAAATTGTGTCAATACTTAAGATGTTTGAGACTTCTATTTGAAGTCAATATATCTCCTAACAAACAGTTCAGTGTTCAAATAATTTGGAAAAGGTTTTGTATTTAGTTTTCTAAAGGTGGTTTTCAAAAACTTTCAAAAACTTTTAACGTGAAATGTAAAATAAGTACTTTAGAGTCCGTGTGTGAACTAATACGCTTTCATATATTCAACAGGGTCGACGTCATACCGTTAGTCATTTTATTTTTTAAGTACAATTTCTTTTTTAAATTTGTTTTTTGAAAGATTTTATATTATACTGGATTATATAATTTTCAATTTTTTTTTTGTGATACCTCGCATACAGGTAAAGTGAGGATGATTTTTTTCTCATCTTCCCAATGGTGTAGGGTTTTGGTGAATAGGTCGTTCAGAAATATTGCAGGGTCATTTAATTTATTTTGGATCCAGTGAAGCGTTTGTAAAATATTAACCATTGAAAATGCGATTTTTTTTTGAAGTCCATTGTCTCCTTCTCCGGCTAAACGATTGTTTCGAATATGTGAAAAATTTCATGGCAGTAGCATGCGTGACGAAGTCAAAAAGAAAATTATCACAGCTAAGTAGACGTCACATGTTAACGAGTAATAAGTTATGAAATAGACTTGGAGCAATAAAAAGCGAAATTTCGTACGAATTTCATTGAAAATCACTTAGATGAATTTGTTGGCTGTTGCACTACAAACTGTATTAATATGTTTATAATATCCAACAAAAATCCCTCTCCTAAGTCTGTGATGGGCAATTATTAAACCCTACAGTGTGCGAGACTCGATATCCACTTGGTTGTTTTTTTTACTAAAATAATACAAATTGTACAAAATTTCAATTTTTTCTATAAACGATTAAAATATTCTATTTCGGACAAACTAATTCGACTGTGGCATCAAATCGTGATTAAAATGTGTATGTTTCTATTTCAATTTGACATATATATATAAAATTTTAAATGGATGGTATCGACCGTTATCATACAAAAGTCTCGACAGGTAATGATCTTAATTGCAATATCATATCAAAGTCATCTGATTACTACATCGTAATCAAACATAAACACGTCTGTAGAATTACAACTCAGTTAAATATCAAAAAAATGATTGACAGTAATTCATATAAAATTATAAATAATTGTTGGATATATTTTTGTACCTCTACGAACGACATCGTTTGATAGCGAGGGAGATTTTTTTTGTGATCAATATTCGGAATATTTGTATCATGGACGTTGCACGACCGCCACGCAGCCTAACATCGTACAACAAACTCCCACTTTCGTGAAAGTACTGTCGCGGGTGTGAACGCGCCGGAAAAATCGCGGGCGAGGCGGTTCCGCGAGGCGTAGCGTCGTAACGGTTGGCGCGCACCGCACTGAATGCAAAATTACCGCGTTAAGGCGTAACTGCCGCTACGTGTGTGTGACTGTATCAAAGTTGGATAGCGACCGCTCGTGGGCTAAATTAAATATAAAAACTTTGTATTTAACTCATTCGGTACGTCTAGTATACGGACAGATATTCGAAAAAATTATTAAAAAAATTGGTTGTGTGTAAAGTCGGTTTACGGGCGATAATTTTACCTGATAACGTCATAAGAAAACATTTATGAAAAATTGCAAACTTTTATGAATTTTATTATCACTCGCCGCAATTGTTGTTGTAATAAACAATGGGAACCACATTAACTTTTCATTTCACTTTATATACAGTTGACAAAACAGTTCACGTGTAGGTTGTGTGCAGCTACTGTCTCTTTTACTCGGACGCATTGTCCGATGGAAGAGAGATCGTTCGTTCCGCGCTCTCTCGCACGCTCGGCTCAGGCGGAACGCGACAATGAGTCATGCTTTTTCGTGCGTACAGCCAGCGTTCATAGATTCATAAGACGCTATCACGTCAAAACATTTATATCATAGATCGCGACACTAATTTAATAATAGATGTACGTCCATCTAGAAACTAATTTACTAGGCACGGTTATGCGTAAATATTTACCTTATGATTTTATTATTGTAAACTGCCGTAATATAAGTCAAAATCTGTTATAACGACATCGAAGGACTACTCATATCGAGTCGTAAAGACCGATAGTTGTAACAACCGGTGATGTTTACGCCATTCATTTTCCCGCCGACGATGCCGTGCTGAGCCCGGAAACGTTGAATACAACTAGACAAATAAACTAAATCTTCGCCAAAACGTTAAGCAAAATCGTTTGATTTTTGTTAATAGAATTGGTCCATTTATTGGCACACTAAATGGACCAACTCCTATGATATTTAAACCGCTTTAATAAAGCTTCCTCGATCTTCGTGTTCTTCGTTGTTTTGGCTCGTTTCATTTTCAAAAAATTTTTGTTATGAAGGGTTTGAATTTTTTCCCTCTCTTCCCAAATGGTTGAAATTGTCGAGTGTGATACACAATATTCTTTTGCTAAGGCTTCGTTTGGAATTCCGCTCTCTAGCTTTGGAATAATACGCGACTTTTCTCCGATATTGATTTGTTTTCTTTTTGTTTGCAACATGCTAGAAGTTTATATTACAAAAATATATTAGGGTGCATGTTGTGTACAGATAAGTAGCAAACTGACCGAAAAGGTATGATGAAGCGGGCCTTGACTCTACGGCGTGCACGTGTTTTGTTTCTAAGAATTACAAAAGACCCTAAACCCGACACGTTATGTTTACTTTTACGATAACATCCACTGACCATTATTCTGTGCCTATTCAAATTGTTAACAATACCGCGGAATTGATCATTGTACAGGTATAATTCTCCGAAAGCATTAGTCAAATGTGATCGCTTAATGCGGTATGTCGTAGTAAGCAATGTCGTAAAAAGCAATGTTTTAGTTAAGGCGGTCATATTGCATTCAGCCGGGACCTTTGATTTTGGTTAATATAAACGGTATGTTGTTCTAAACGACATCATCATATACAGTTTTAACGTATATGATGTATATAACGATATAACGTATATGATGTATATAACGATATAACGTATATAACGATAGTTATCACATTATTAATATCTATAACCTATTTAACCATTTTTCAAAAAAAGAAGGAAGTTTTATGTTCGTCTGTATTGTTATTATTTTTTTATGTATGTTCAGCGATGATTTCGTCAATTCATATAGTCACCACGTCAGCATCTGATGATGGGATCTAAGTAAAGTCAAGGAAAATCCTCAAATATTATATACGTACATGTGCTTGAGCTGTTTTTTTTTTAGTTATTTAAGTTTTTGTGTATGGCAATTATCACATCATTTTGTTGAACTGATAATAGAAGCCATATCATTCCTTAATGATTAGACGTTAAATGATAATTCTCCGATTTGGCGATCTGTCGCAAGAAAAATGGCTATCAATGGCTATTAGTAAAACTTAATATAAATACACAAAATAAAAAATAATTACTTGTTAATCTATCTACATATTTTCATTTACCTATATAATATCCCACGTGACAATCGTAGCAGGAACACGCCAAAACTCTTAGCAATAATAGAAGAAAGAGAGTGAATAAATTTAATCTGAAAGTTAATGAAAATATGATTTGTATGAATTGTAGAACTTTTGTATCATAAAGAATAAGTATAATTTATGTAGTTTGTATAAGAATAATGTGGTAGTTGCACTACAACTAAGCTTGTCCTTCAACCTTCAATGACTATCAGTGGACAATAATTTCAGGATCGAAACTGCTTTTCCATTTGCTCCTTACAGAAATAATGGAGATGCCTAGCCGATTTTATTAAACATGGCGTAATACACATGTCAAATAGCTAATTTAATTTCAAATTTATAATTACTCGACTTCAAAAACAACTAACCAATTGTTTTTTAGAGTCGGTCCCAACTAAAAACAAATCACACACAGTTGTGTCTCTACAAAAAAGAACATCTCTTTTTGACTCGATATTCAACGTTTCATATTCATGTTTATATATCGGGTCGGGTCAAGGGAAAAAGATTTTTCATATTGTATATTCAAATTCAAGATTTTTTTCATCTTATTTAATTTATATTTAATATAATATTATATATGCTACATTTTATTCTACAACTTATTACCGTGTTGCAGGTAGTGACATAATCCCATTGTTGTAGAAATTTTGGTGCTTGTGATCAAAAAACTTGAACAAGTAGTTTTGACAGTCCTCTCTTGATGTTAATCTAACACTCCTTGAAGAAGTCTAAAGAGACCCAAATAGGTGAAAATCTCAGGGTGCAAGGTCAGGTAGACGCATTAACACTTCCCAAATAAACGCTCTCAAAATTTGCTGAGTGACTAAAGATGTGAGTGGTCTGGTGTTATCATGGTGCAAGACCTCACACACTTTCTGTTTATCAATTCCGGCCGTTTTTTCTCTACTTCTTGCTTGAGTATTATCAGCTATTGGCAGTAAAAATGCAAATTTATGGCTTTACCCGGCAGTAAAATGAATAATGCCCTTCCGATTCCGCTATACACGTAGCGATAACTTCTTGAGAGTTAGTTCGAGTTTCGCTACAGTCTGGAGCTTGCAAGGCAAGCAAGCTCCAGATTATACCGTCATATAAGATATGACTATGATCTTTTTCGCAGGTTCTTGTCGTAGGTAATCCAGTTTTCATCATCAGTCATCACTTTTTTCAAAACCGGTTCGATTTCATTACGTTTCAATAGGGAATCGCAAATAAGTACACGACTCTTTAGATTGCTTTCAGTGAGCTCGTGTGGGACCCAAGTGTCGAGTATTTTTGTATATCCAAATTTTATCAACTGGATCAACACTGTTTTGTGCTCTATCTCCAGTTCTTGACTTATATCATAAATCTGATTTTCCGATTTCGCTCTACTTTTTCCAAAATGACATCGACTTTGTCCGTAACAGGTTGCAACGGTTTTTATTGAAGTGAAACTTTTTTGGGCGCGTTGAGAGTGAAATTGACGGAGAGAACAATCGGATAGATTGCCAGAAAGAAACAGACAAAAATAGTAAGCATGCTATACTCTATTGCTGTAGAGAGTATTCTTTTTACGAGGCTCCTGAATTATGTTGAATGTAAAACGTATATTTCTTGTTATAACTTCTACAAATTTTTAATTGTTAAATAAATAAAGGTATAATAATTATATCATTATAAACGAAATTTACTAATAATTATAATAACAACGACAATGATAATGACAATTTTTTACATATTATATGCTTGTACATATTTCTCTATCAATTAAAATAGCTTTTATTTAAAACGCAAAAAAATGTACATTCGTCAAACATCCTTTATCATAATCGTTTTAAATATAAAAAGTATTTATAACTTTTATTTTCTTGCCCGACAACAATATTACATTATTTGTACAATACATATTCTTTATTAGTATTTATTTTTTAATTAATGCATTATGCAAAATTTCATCGTAGTTTTAAATTTAAAATTTTAAAAAAATCTTTTAAATACTATGCCTCAATCTATGAATACTTACAATATCTTCTTTTTTGATCTTACATCAATTTTTATCTTTAATTTTAGTCTTTAATTGGCATCTCTGATTATTTATAGACAATCTTACTGATTTTAATTATTGTTGCCAAAGAAGTTTCTCTTCTGACACGTGTACTCTGTACACACGCTCTTTTTTATTATTTATTAAACCGTACTATACAATGACAACCACAATGGTATTCCCACACACCCTCCAGTCCGTCTCTCGACTTTTACATATTATCAATAAGTACGATTAGCAGATAAAATTTAATTTTTGTGTTTGAATGCCGTCGGGGGTATTTTTATATTTTGGCCGGCACGCCGCCGTTTGCGGGCCGGCGCCCGCTCTCTTGCTGAGAGAACGTTGAAGAAGAAAGTTGACACCGAACTCCGGGGCGAAACGCAAGGCGCCTCACCCGGCCGCGCCGCGTTATCTCCGGCGCACCCGTTATCGCCACCCGCTGCCGACGACTCCGAGGCTGGAGGCGTCCACCTGACTATGCCTCCTAACCTCGGCGCGCCCGTTGCTATCAGGCCGTTTACTCCGTACTCGTGATGGTTCGGATATACATGTATACATGAGATATGTATCATCATATAATAATAACTAAATTAATAAATTATTGTTCATAATAGCTAGTTTCTCATAGAGACAGACTGCATCTTCGGGAACCCTGAGTCTAGTCTAAAACCCCCACGAACCCGACAAGGTCGACCAGAGCGAGATTCATCTTTGACAACAAAATTACCGGACTGAAAAAGTGTTAGTTTTTTATCAAAATATGATACTTGTAATACCATCTATTGAGTTTTGTATGTACTATTTTTGAACGTATGTAATGTACATTCATTAAATAAATTTTATTCACTCGTTTCCAACCAACGCTTGTATTAACAGACTAAAACGCGGACGTAAGAGTTTTTCTCGTTTCGCTCGCCGTTACTCGTCGTCGCTTCGTGAAACACAAGATTACATGCTTATCACGGTTCCTCTATATATGGACACATACAGCGTGTTCCGCTCTCTCAGCGTTTTCAAGGTTTAAAAGGCGGGTTCCGTACAATACATAAATAAGCAGGCGCCAGTCAGGTGCTGCTCTAAAACTCTAACGTTAACGGGCCGGAGGAGGTGAGCCGCTTGAATAGTTAAAACTGCACGTACCTCCGCTCTAGCTGCAGCGTTTTATGGAAACGCTCAAGCCCTAAGCGTATACGTTTCGAAGTTACGACGTGAATTAGTTTGCATTTTATATTTCGTTTATATATAAAACTCTCGTATAGCAATGTCGGCCCGCTATGGATTCCGAAACTACTTAAGCGATCTTAACGAGATTTTTCACGCTGTATGTAATAATAATAATATAAACTTACACCTATTTCCCAGAAGGGAAGGCAGAGACTATAGATTTTGACATGGTACGATATTTGCATATCTCTCTTGCTTCATTGACATTCATCAATCTTTTCATGCAAGCTCGTCGGTTTTGGAAGCTTAAAATTTAGCTCTTTTCAATATTTCGCCAATATGGTCTGCATAAGATTTTCTAGGGTAGCTCTTGCCGACCTTTCTATCAAACATATTAGCTCTATACACTTGTTTTGTTAGTCTACTTTCATTCGTCCTTTCCAGATGGCCAAACCACAGAAACATACCTTTTCTACTCTAGTCACTACATCTTCCTTCAAACCTCTTCAAACTCTTTAACATCACTCTTTTTACATCTACATTTCTAAGACTCCTCACGTACTACACATCGATCGCAGCCTCACTGCATTGATCCTATTTTCATTTTTCATCTGCCATACCCAGCTTTTACTACCATACATACGTGTAGGGATTAGAATCCTATTATGGATAGTCAAGCGCGCCTGTCGTTTGTGTCGCTTTTACTATTTATAATAGCGAGCAAGGCCCCATTCACTTTATTTCCTGCATTCAATTTCCTTTCGATATTTCTGTCATGTTTACCATAATTTGTAAATAGACTACTAGTATAAAAACTCTTTCACTTGTTCGACTTTCTCAAATTCTATAAGTATATTGCATTCAACCGTGCTTTCACCCCTTTCAAACGCCATCACCTTAGCCTTATCGATATTTACTTTCATACCTCTTTTTTAACACAATCAATCTTCAGCCCGCACGGCAAAAGCTCAAGGATTACTTGGTCGTCAGCGTGAAGGAATCATTTGACAGACAGCTCATCTTTCCTTAGTCCACACTCATGCTTTTTCAAATCCAACAGACATCCATCCATGAATAGGCTGAATAGCTACGGTGAAACTTCACATCCCTGTCTGACACCCCTGCGGATGTCAAACCATTCAGTTTATTCCCAATTTGTTCTAACGCAAGCACTGGAGCCCCTGTATAGAGATCTCAGTGCCTGTATCAATCCGCTTCTCACACCATGCATGGATAGGGTTCTCTATAGATCATTTCTTTTTACTCTATCAAAAGCTTTATTCAGATTTACGAAAATACAGAAAACCTTGTGGCTGCTCGCCAAAACCTTTTTTGAAATATTTCGCACAGATAAAATTTGTTCCGTGCATCCTTTTCGAAATCCCGCTTGTACTTCCTAAACCTTGTTTCGGTCTCATTCACAACTCTTTCAATAGTATTTTTACATACAGTTTGCCAACGACGCTAAGGAGGCTTATAAAGCGGTAATTTATGCAAACTTGCCGAAAGCCTTTCACTTTACATAGGGGTACAATAACTGCTTTACACCAGTCCATAGATACCCTATGGCTTTTACAGAATTTGTTATAGAGTTGGTACAGAAGGCTTGCCAATATACCCCAATCTCTTCTCAGCATCTCTGACGAAAGTCTATCATATCCGGGAGCTTTTCCAACTTTCATAAGTTTTAGTTCTTTCATAACTTCATCCATCGTAATTTCACTTTCATTTCCATCATAAATCATACACTCAGTTGCAGTAAGTTTGTCATCTGCAACTGTATCTTTACATGCAAAAAACGTTTTCGAAACAAATCTTACAGCGCTCTTTCACATTATTTTCCTCGTTCAGTACATGTCCATCATCGTCTCTAATCACATGTATACATGATCTCTCCGAATTATTTCGGGTCTTTTTCACCATATGTCATACAATTTTTGTAGCCCGAAAATTTTCCGAGATTCTCCTATCATAGCGCTCACTCTTTCTTCTTTTCACACATTCTTTAGCTTTCATTATTGCATCTTTATGCGTACTCTCAGTATCTTTTAGCTTATCTTTCAAGATGTTCTTTCTTTGCACTCTGTAGTTGGCCTTTGGAGACAATAAATCCATCCATACTTTCTTCTTTTCACTGACTACTTTCCTTACTCGAAAATTCCACCATTTATTATCTTTCTTACTAACATTTGTTCACTCCACATACCTTTTTGCTTCATCTACTAATGCAGATTTCGTTACTTTCCATAATTCGTCAAGTTCTAAACATTCATACTGTTTGATTTAACCCAAACTAGCTCCGTAGTAACCATTTTTGCATGGTGTCGCTAATGCTGGCATAAAGCCATAATTCGACAAACCAATAAGAAGTGGTCTGTATCAACTTTGATGCCACAGTACACTCTCGTATCCACAGTTCGCCTCTCAACCGATCATCCACAATTATAAAGCCTATCATGCCTTTGTCTTTTCTTCTCCGCCTAGTATATAAGACTATCCTTCTGTGGTCAAACATAGTGTTTAACTTATACAAATTAAACTCTTGACACAGCAAAAGAAGGCAATCACCATTTTTATTTACTCTTTCATCTCCAAATTTACTTAAGAGTTTCTCATATCCCTATCGCTGTACACCCATTCAGCCATTAAAATCACCTAATATTACTATCCCATCGTTTCTGTCCCATTTCACTAATGTCCCTCACATCAGCCCAAACTCCTCCCGCTTCTCGAGCAGTTTGAACATATCTAGGGCGTATACGCCTAAAGTAAAAACCGTGTCAGTCCAATTTTAATTCGGAGCCAGAACAGCTTTGGACTTACATATTTGTAATCATTTATACATTCAGATAAACTTTCTGATAGGATGAAGCCAACATCGCGACATCCCCGTTGGCTCTGATCAACGCTAGATCAATAAGTTTCGAAGGATCCGCGTTTGATGGCTCCACCTCGATCTTTCTTTTAGTCTCATTAATGGATAGAATATCCAGTCCCTTGTCTTTCATCAGTTCATCGATTTTCATCCACACCTCCACACACATTCAGAGTACCGAAACGGACTTCTCCAGTTCTCGTTTCGTCCCTCCGGGGAACTAGTCGTGACGGGTGGCGAACATCGTCACCACAATCGACCCTGGAGTTTCCGATTCCCCGGTACGGAAATTTGTCTCCCCCAGATACAATGGAATTTCCCAGGACTGGCCCGGGGAGGGAATCTCTGGCAATATCAATACCCTCCTGGGATTTTTAATTGCTGTATGTGATTTGGTTCAATTTAAGAGATAGGATAATTTTTATCCCGATAGGTGACGTAGTTGTCTATTTTCTTTTAATTTTTTCAAGTTAATTATTTTTTTTATTATGTTCTGTTCTCTCTTTTACAAATATATAAAATACAAATTTTCATTTCCCTACACCTTTGCCCCACAATTAACATAGGACGGATTAATAAAAATATTGTTAATTAAATACCACCACGTTATATTTAATTTCATTACTATAATTTAAAACACCAATATTATGTACAGTTACACCTTTAGGGGGGGTTCATTCAATTCAAAATGGGATGCGCCATGACTGGGACTAAAATTAAAAACAAGATCGAAGTCAAAATTAAGCTTGGGTTCGGCATCAGAATGAAGAGCCTGAATGGGATCGAAATACAAGAGATAAAGGAATTATATCCCCTCGGCTTCATCAAAATGGGAACTGTGACTTTCAGCGAAATCAAAATCGAATACGGGGCCAGGACCGAAATTAAATATGGTACTGGGGTCGGAAACGAGTGTGGAGTCGGGATTGGAATGAAAATTTGAATGGAATCTAAATCGACAACGAGACTGAGATTGATATTGACATTGATGATACAAAAGATGAAGAAAGTCGGAGTCAGGGCCGATTACGATCCATCTAATCCATGCACGAACTTGGGATTAGATTTGTATCACCTCTTTGTAGAACCGAGCTCACCTTAACTTTTTAGGGTTCCCAGCGAAAATGGCAAAAACGGAACCCTTATTAAATCGTCATTTCCGCCCGTATATCACAGGCATTTTATTCAAAAACTACAAGACCTATATTGATGAGATTTATAATGTAGGTGTCTTACATAAGCCGCTATTTAGATTGGTGGTTGATTAACAAAAACATATGTTTCTAATTTCAGCTATAAATCTCTATATGGTACAAATGAATTTTTCCCTTTTTGAAGCGTTGCTCAATACCTCCCTAACAAATGACCATTTCTGGGAGCGGTGTAGGTTCAGGATCCACGGCGGAGCCCCAGACCGTGTCGTGATCCGATCTGTACTTTGTAATTCTAGGGTTACACCGGAATAAGGGGCGTCGGGTGAGAGTCACCCGGCGCCCGCCGCGCCGGCTCGAAGCTCCGCGCCGCATCGGCCGCGATCCGACGGCGCGATAAACGGTTATGGGGTACCATTCCGTGATAGCGGGTCGAAGGGACCTTTATTATGATCTTTACGTAAGTCGTTCTTTTACTCCCTTTTTTTTCTTTTGTCTTTCCGTCGCGTGAAAAGGTTTGTGTCGGCGTTACGGAATCTAATGAACTTCGTATAGGATTCGGCCAGGCATTAGGAATATTACTGGACGTATTGTTTTGCATTTCAATAAAAAAAATATTTCAAATCAAATGAATTCACAAATATTTTTATTTTGTTGGCGAAGGAATTACACGTATACATGTATTTTTTTTAAAATACTGGAACCTGGAATACTGGAATACTGGAACTGGAAACTGGAATAGACTTTATTGATTGCTTAAAAAAATGTATCAAAAAAATATATAAGGTCAGGGGCTCTTCGTCAGGAACAAAGTTTGTTTTCATAACAAATGATGAAAAGTATGGAATAAAATCAGAGTTTCATTTAATATTTTAGGAATAACATTAATTTCATAAAATGATGATGAAAAAATTACGTTGCTACACTTTTTCCATGTTTTCCGCACAGAACAGTTATAAGCTCTTTAGTGGCCTATAACTAGAAAAACAAGTAGGTATGTCGACTATTAATATGAATCTAGTGTAAACTAAAGTGCATCAGCTAAAGAGCGTATCTTCATGGCACTTGTGTCCTTTTCTTGAGAAGCGCAGTTTTTCGGCAATAACTCAGAAACAATGTATTTGATTATCTTCAAAATAATTTTCGTTAAAAGTATTTATTGATTGTTACCAATACTATTTTTTTTCATATTTTTCGGACATACGGCTTAGAAAATAGAAGCGGGGATATAATTTCTGTAATTTTTGGAGCAATTATATCCGAAATTATTCACGTAATGGAAAAAATTGCTTAGAAACCTTAAAATGTTTTAAAATAACTGTCTAAATATGTGCCGCACCCAGAAATGGTCATTTGTCTGGGAGGTATTGAGCAACGCTTCAAAAAGGGAAAAATACATTTGTACCATATAGAGATTTACGACGGGGGTTGCGCCAAAAGTAAAAACGTGATCCATAAGATTTGATAGATTAATCAGACGTTATTTGTCAAATCTTAAGGATTACTTTTATATGTTACTATTATAATATTGTTGCACCGATAATGTAATATCTTATGATAAATACCGACTCATACACAGCACCATTTGATCTCAAAAGTAACAGAACCTTGTATTAGGAGTATGAGATAGTTGATAAAATACATACATACTTTTTTTTTATAAACGTATACACGTAATACGTACAAACAACTGGACACAAAATAAACTTTAGTTTTTAATTAAAAAATGTTTGTCTTTTAGGAAGAACGAACCGTGGCCACCCAGTACAGAAATTAGGGTCACAAGCAACTCCGCCAATCAGGCTGTCATCGATCAGTCAATCATCAATCGTTGCTATATTCAATTACGTCTAGTGATGTGGAATATATAACGAATATAATTCACTGATTCTTTCTTTTCTCTCCGGGCACTATTAAATAGAATCGCTTGCTAAATATCTATATGCCACCTTAAGCGATATGATACATACGCAGTCTTATAAAAAATATCGTATATAATATCCGCGCCTGGAAAAAGAAGCGTATACAAAATTCGCATAAACTGTAAGAATAAAAAGTAATGAGACATGTTTTAATTTTTTTTTTGTTTTCGTCGATGGCGTCGAAGCGCCATCGAAAATGACATTCCCGACACGATGTTGTCATTTACTAAAATTATATCCACGATGATAAAAAAACGGAAGATGCGAATAAGACTCGCACTCTGAGGGTTCCGTAAAAACTTAATTATATATGTAGCCTTTTAAACATTTTTTCGAGTCTTGATGGTTTTTGTCCGTTTTCGACACCGATAACTTTGATGTATTTATCCCAGAGATTCCAAAATTTTTCTCTTTTACAAAAAAGTTTTAGAATTTTCTTTCAAAATAACGGAATTTTTAAAAATTGTTAGTGTTGATAAGGGTGAGAGGGTGTCATATATATTAGTCTACATCACGTTGCATACTCAAAACCTGAAAATTAGTAATTTGTTAATTAATTACTATCAAATTTTATAATTCTAGTTAAAGGGAAGTTGTCTAAAGGCTTTGAGTTACTTGCGAATTTCTAAATATAGGGCAGAAATAGCAGTATGTTGAACGTATTTTTTAAGTGAAGCTTGAATTTTTTACAACTTCAAGACACTTTGAATCCAATTATCCGATGTTAATTTTAACTTGATACCTGAGACGTTTCTGAGAAGGATCTTGACAGACCGACAGACGGAGTGACAGACAGACAACGGAGTGAACTTATAAGGGTTGCTTTTTCCTCTGGAGGTACTGAACCCTAAAAAATACTCAAAAACCTCAAATATAATATAGTTGCGTTCATCACTGACTCATTCTGACCGACTTATAGTCATCGACTGAAAGCTGAAAGATGACGCTAGCATCTATAAAACGCATATGAAAGTTTTCAAATGTGTATAAAATTTTATGATAGCAGTGTGCATATAATATTTATGCTATGCTAGCATCATAAAATATTTTTCATTTATATAATATGAAAAGATTTTTTAACGCATATTTCGTAAAACTTTTGTTATAAACATCATATTATAACGGGCTTCTCTAGCGCACTTAAACTAAATAGTGTATAAAAAATAATTAGAGGGATAATTACAACTTGTAACTCCTAATAGGAGGTTACAGGCTGCATTAGGACATCTTATTAGGACTAACGCCTACTTGTATTTTTCTTACATCGAAATATGCTATCCGCTTATTAAAACCGATGAGATACGAAGCCAGACGCATCTAGTATAATTGTATATGCTGGCATTTTTATACAATACAAAAACAAACAGCTTATTGTACATCTTGTTACTATCCACTTTCATACATGGATACTGAGAAGATATATTAGTATAACAAGATACATAAATAGACATATAACTTTAAAAATAAAAGCAACATGTTTACTTTAGCCGGATATTAATATCTTATGCGAGTGCAGTCATACCATTAAAGTAAGCGCATTATTTTCTTTATGGTTATACGTATTCGCTATACAAGCGCACATGCTATATCCAAATCGATTATTTGATTGAGAAGTGCTAATAGACCTCTATGTGATGAACACGTAGCGAAAACGATAAAGTTTAGAAAAATCAATCCCTTGCCGGCTCTATACATTAAAACTCTATGGTAAGTTTATTAAAAGAAAAAAGTTTATTCTAAAAGGTTTAACCTCATTTCTATGTTTATCAGTTACTAATGCGATTGATCAATTTTAGTGATGATGTAGAAAATAAGAAGACCAATATTTTCACATCGCGCCGAAATGTTCTCGGTCTTCATTCATTATGACACGGTCGAAGAAAAGATCATGACTGGCAGAAATTAAATCTTATTGCGTGCGGAAATGTTAGTATCTTTCTATAGAACTTAATGTACGTGGAATATCTTTTTGGTCTTGCTTCATGTTAAGCTAGAAAAAAAAAATAATTACCGTATAAATATTTAAAAGTATTAATATATTTGTGGTCATGGGATGCACGCAGCTTTATTTTTTTTTTAATGATGCTTTTAATACAAAACTAAAACTTTGATGATAGTCAACACACTATTAGCATGTCCATGATCAGTTAAATATTTTTTTGCAAACTCATGCTTATTTCTCAGAAGGGTAGCCAGGAATTACAAATTTCCACATGGTACGAGGTTTGCATATCTCTCTTGCTTCACTGACACCCATCATTCTTTTCCTACAAGTTCGTTGGTTTCGGATGCTGAAAATTTAGGATATTTTAAAAGGCGTGTCGTATATAATAAACATCCATATTTAAAATTTTTAACTACATTTTAATAATTTGATTTCTACCGTTTACCAATTTTTTGTTGTTCTGTCTTCGGCAATGATGAAAATTTAGCCTATCAAAAGTCAGAAAAGTTTTAAAATAGATATTCTAATATATGAAAATGAATTTATTACTTATAATCTTGCTTGTATTATAATGTGAAGAAAATAATTGTTAAACGCAAATATCACAGTGAACTACATCTGATTCTTTTTAATCTATGACTGACGGTAAAATTTTTAAAGTAAAACTTCTTAGGTGACGTTTTGATTTGATAATCGATAATTAGACGAGAATTGAGAGCCAAACTTAAAGGATGCGTTACGTTTTGGCACATTTTGTTATAAGAGAGAGAAGGAAGAAATAAGCTAGAGAAAAAGAGAAAGAGTGGAGTGAAAAGTAGAGAATGACGTACATACAACGATACGACATATAGGACAGCTATCCTCTGTGGTAGAGCTCTACCACATTTGTTGTACTACATTTTTATATATTCACCTGTAAATCTATAAACCACAATCACTACCATTACAATTATCACTACTAACTACCCATCATATATTATGTACTTAAAAACATATTTTACAACAATAAAGTAAATGAGCATTAAATGTTTTTTAATTCACTTTCTTTTTTTCTCATTTAAATACGCAAATACGAAATGGCATTCAGAAAAGTATAAATTCTATTATATTTAATCGCATTATATCACTGTTCGTCTGTTTGCCGATTTTTATTTATTAGATACATATTAATATCAAAGAAACATTTTTTTAATTTGTCGTATCCATGTTGTAGAATTATATATTTTATTGCAGAAACATGCATTGACGTAGACATAAATATTAGGTTTCGTTTAATAATAAGCCCGAATAAGTGAATTATCTGAGGGAATTATCATAAACATAAATAACACTGAAAAGTCTAAAGTCCCCTTAAGTTGGCATCTCGAACATCGCATTGCATTAACATGGCAAGTTTCTCCTCTCCAGCAGTTAAACTTAAACTAGATAATAGTTTGTGAGAACTCGACACGTCGTCTCTAACTTTGTATTCGAATGGTCATTCTCATGCGAGGGTCAAACTGAAAGTCCTTAGAAAATCAATAAATGAGCAAACTAGCGAGGTATTTATACTATTTTCGTTTTTTTAAGATAGTGTCCGTTGAGATCAATACATTGCTGCATTCGATGCAACCACTGAGAAAAACACTTTGCCACTCGCACTTTTAGGGGTGGTTTCGACGACCTTTTCATGAGTGAGCCATTGTTTCCTCGGCGTCCGTAAACCACTTTTCTCGGTGTTTTTTATTTTTTGTTTTACTAAATAAATAAAAAAATATTGGTGCGAGGTTGGGGCTTTAAGACTGGTGAAGTAATATTTCTATACCTAATATCCTCAAAATATTAGTTGTTTGTCTGTTAATATGCGGTAAGGACAAGGCCTTGATGAAGGAGAATCCTACTGTGAGATCATCATCCCTAGTTTTTTTTCAAAATAAGAGGCAAGCAAATGTTAGTGTACCAGTGACTGTTTTTTTGAAGTTATACTTCTTTTGGGGCGTTATAAAAAAATTATGAAAGTTAATTTTTATCTGGGTGACACAATGAAACAACAATATAAAGTTGTTCATTCGCAAACGATTTAAAGGACAACTTCAGACCACTGTTAACATCAGTTAACAGTGTGCCAATAAGGTTTGCCACTAAATTGCGCTTATAATTAAGAGAAATTAGCATTATTCACTTAGTAATTGTTTTTAAATCTTTGTCTTTAACATATACTGTAACAAACAATTCCTTAGACCATGTTGAGTAATGTATTACAAAATGCTTAGACCACCATCTAGTAAAAAGGAAAACTAGAAATTTGATAATGAATTGCTTAAATTAAGTCTGACATAAAGAAACAATTTGGGTACATAATTATGGCTAATATATTTAGATTTACGATATTTTTTTCTAGTTTAAATTATTGTTAAATACTATAATTTTTGTAATGTTCAATAGATAAGTCTTTTTCATTTTCCTTAATTTAAAGAAGCAATAAGGAATAAGTAATATGAAGAAGCGTCGATAATCGTTTTTAATGGAATTAATAAATGCTTCTTCTAAAGTTCATATTTTTTCATAATTTAAAATAAAAAGATAAATTTGATATTAAACTTTGTATAAGAAAATAAACAGCACTTCATTCAATTTTTTAAATTCAAATTAAACTTTATCAACCGTATTGTCTATCCCACTCCACTCCTATTATTATTTCATTGTAGTTAATTATTTAAATTATATTACAAACAATTTTTAATTACGCCAAAGAAATATAACTTCTCACGCGGGTACATATAAGTACCACACATTATAATTTTTTTATCTTCCAAAACCATTGCTACACAACGACCTGTAAAGAAGCCACCATCTTTTTCCCGACGCTTGTTTTACTTTAGTAAACAACTCCTCGAAAGGAAAGACCCACTGAGCAGACTGTCCTCTGGTCTCGGGATCGTCACAGTGATCAAAATTTCGTCACCCGTAACCACGTCGTACGCAGCGTTTGCGTCACCATCGGCGGATCTTTTTTATCATTTCGCGTCATTAATTGATGCGGCGGAGTTTTCGAGCGTCTGACAAACTATGAGGGATCCACCGACCACGCAGTTTCCTTAGCGTTAAATACTCGTGAAGGGCTTTGTGCACTTAACTCATACCGATGCCTTATCTTGTCCGCATGCGCTGGTAGGTCACTATTTTGTCAGTCACGATCATGAGCCGCACGGCGCTGACGTTGTCTTAGCACCTCCCTTACGGAATCGTCAGTCAGATTAGTACGAACATATTTGAAGTAATCAAACCGTGGAATAAACAGTGGAAAAAGGTGAAGCTTTATCATGAAAGGTCAACCGAAGTCTGTTATAACTTTCTTGTTGGTTTGAATTGCAACAAAATTCATAAAAACAACTGCACATATCGACGTTAGACCAACAATTTTTTTTCCGCTAATTTGTAAAAACAAATGACAGATAGTATGTACGCAATAGGGTTGGCAATGAATTCAATTTCTAAAGTTTATATATATTTTATTATTTTACAGTTTCTAAGCGATTGAATTCTAAGAAAATTAAGTGTGACCTACGTATAGAATCTTATACGTTTCAGTGATTTGTGTCGTTTAAAATAAGATTTTGCATTCAAAATGTATGAATTATAGATTTAAAAAATATAGACAAGTGCCAGTACAACTCGCCCTCCAAGGGTTCCCTGTAAACTTAATTATGTAAGTAGACGTTTCATCCATCGAGTCTCTACGAGTTTTGCATATTTTCAATATTGCCTAGATAACAAGTACAGGGAATTGCGAGATTTTGAATGGTATTTTCCTCATAACCTTTTCGAAAAATGTTTTGAAAATTGAACACACATACAAACAAACAAACCTCAGTTCGAAAATGGTCGGAACCACTTCGTAAGACTAACACGTCTTATGCAAAATTGATTCTAGAAAATCGATTGAAAATAATACAATAATTTCCGTTATTTTCGAAAACGTTTCAATGTTTTTAGTTAATAAAATTAAAAGAATTATATGAGAATATTTTGACTTCAGAAATCATTTTCCAATATGAAAATTCATCCAATGAAAGCAAAAGCACAGAATAAGAAGAGCGTAAATCCCACGAGGAGGTTTTGTCACTACCTTTAGAAATAAGAGCTCTTGACGAATATTTAAAAGCTAAGTTCGACTTCTGTAAATGCTTTCATTTCACGAAGTTTAACGTAAACGCATTTAAATAAAGGTAATCAAGTGATATCTTGAAAGTAATTAATTAACAATTAGAGTATAATAACATAAACTCACGAATAGTCCCGAAAAAGAATATTTTAAGTTGTTATTTTTTTATGTGAACTGGCAATATACAAAATTTCCGTTGCTAACTTCACAAGGTTTCACAGCGACCCGCATCAACTTGGTGTGAGATCATTTCCGGTGTCAGTGACAACTCATTCCTGGGATAGCTTCCGGTTCCGGAACTGTATTATTTTGGTGACGGCCGAACGGTGTAAGAACTGGAAAATGTGTCGAGGGACGAAAATGGAAGTTCGTGGAGTAACGTAAACTTTACAGATTATCAATTCATTTTAATATCTGGAATTACGTTATGATTGCAGCCTACTTAAAGTATTATCAGTTACAGTTAGTGAAAAGTCAACATAATCTCAAACTTAAGACTAATTTGAAATATGTATACGTATGTTATCAGGTATAAATAAATAAAAAATAGACTAATATCCTATATAATCAGCCATTACCTTTATAATAACGATGCGTGAATACGTCGGGCACTTGAAAGTGCAAACAAAAGTAAATTTTTCTTACATTAATTATCGTTTTTTTTTTTCTTATTTATATTTATCAAGTTATTATCAAATATTGTACAATTATTTTAGTGTTCTTGAAGTTTTTGTTTACTGTCACATTAATGCATAATGTCAAATAAGGAAAATTCAAGTGTTTATTTCAACATGTGCATCGAAGTCATTTTGCAAAGCTGGACCATAACTACACCTAGGCTTTTACGATATGCTAAATTTAGTTAATCGAGTAATTTTACGATTCAGTTAATGATCTAACGACTGTTTTTTCTTGTAGCAACATTTTATATATATATACCTTTTTACACTTCACGAGGTTTATTTGAATGAACACACTTCGTTTTAAAATAAATTCACGACCCATATAAAAATATAATAAGATAAAGAACATTTTCAGATCAGTGTCTAGAATTGCGTAGAAGTCAACATTAATGCTTATGAATTTCCAAGTACCTAATACATAACCCGCACGACACTTCGCCGTGTGGAAGTATCGCGTTCAATACACGCCGTGTATACACGCTCTACGGTGTGGAACTTAACGACATTTTGAAACTAATGATATATTTATTTATCATATGTCATGAATAAAACATAGAGATGGCGAACATCAGTGAGGTGATGACGTCACACCAGTGACGTGATGACGTCACACCTGTGACCTACATCACTGACTGATGCCTTGAAAATACCGTACAGAATGCAGTGGAGCAATGGACGTCTTAAGTCCGCTTCTTTGGACTTGTTCCGTATATGCTTCCCTTGTTGATTTTGGTATATGGTTTTGTATATGTACACAGTATTCATGTTTTAGGGTTCCGTAGATCGGATGTAAAAACGGCGGCCTTATAGGATCACTCTTTTGTCTTCCCGTGTATTACAGCCTGTTTTCTATTAGTCTACTATAATATAAATATTGAAATTCGTTATATTGGTAAAGTTAGATGACTCATTTACGAACGTATAGCGTAAATAAACGAAGTTTCATTTGGCTATTTTTTGCGAAACGACTAGAAAAAAAAAAGGATTTTCGCATGTATCTAATGACATCAAATTAACTAACCTTTGGTTGTGAGAAACAAATTTGTAATTTTTTTTTATTATTTTAAAAAGCGTAGCTAAAAAACATCAAAAAAAAATGTTTAATTCTACGATTAATGAATTGACCCTATTTCTTACTTTCGTTACTTATATTCTCTCCTCATTTCCAAAACTATTGAGTCTAAAATAATATATATATATATATATATACAGAACCATCGATTTCATTTATATGCACTTATTGCTAAATCCTAAATGAAAATCCAAGCTCTTGAGCTCTCAGGAGAAACGTAAAATAATCTTCATTAGAAAATTTATATAAAATGTGTTGGTAGATTTGGTCGAAGATAAATGCAAAGATTTATATATAGTACGAAACGTTCTTTAAACAGTTCGACTCACACTTCACCGTATTATTCCAGTCAATGTACATGGCCCTCATCATCGAAGAGACAGACGGACGGGTAGAATTATCCTAAACCGATCGATCTCAAAACAATAACAGAAAGGAGACGGTACAGTTTTATAAATCAATTGCTTTCCACTTCATCGGAACGCGAGCGGTATTTCATTTCGGTAATGTGTATCGGCCCGACGCAATATTCGGGGATATGGCGGAAGTAATGAGGCAGAGCATCTGAACCAATACAAATACTTTTTTATCCATTTTACGAGGCCCGGCCGGCTGTCCTACGGCGGACGATCGCGTCATAGTCCAGCAGTTCTATCATGTCGACTGAAATGGCATCGACTCGGTTTCGAATCGGCTTCGAACGCCTTTATTCTTATTACGATTTACAGCTAAACCGAAGTATACACGACATCGTTCCGTGCTCGCATGAATTCGACTCGCTAGTGACACACTAGCGACTAACTTTCAGTCAAATATGCGATTCCAATTCGATTTCGTCACTGTAGGACAAAAGGTACTTATCTCTTGACATAATATTAGGTGTGAAAAGTTTTCTCCGTATTATAGTTGAAATTTAAGCTTCAGCGTTTTATGTCGAGCGTGTTTACATTAGCGAACAGTGCGAAACGCGACAAAATCGACAACACTTTGTCGTGACATTGCTGTCAGTGCGTCATACTTAATTTCGGTAACGCATACTGATAAATATCGCCCGCACGTTGAGTCCACAACGACTCGACTTCAATGACGTCATTGTTTTAGCATAATTGGGCAACAGTGCCTCGGATTTGTTCTATCGACTATGACGAATGCTTGATTGGCACAGTCGGTGGTGAGCCTACCTGCTGCGCTGAGGGCGTGAGCTCGATTCCCGCACAAGAAAAACATTCATTTAATTACAAGTTAATTTTTTTTTGAATCTGGGCATTTCTATATATTTATTAAAAAAATGTCTATTTTCTCAACTATTTGATACCTATAATACAAGCATTGTTGATTAGTATGGGATAAAAGGCGCTACGTGTTTGTGTCCGAAGATATTATTATACAATCTCTGTATCTAAGTTTCCCCAAGTAGCAAGCATCTTGTTGCCTTACCATGTATCCACTCAGTGTAGTATGTATTGTATTTTCCTGCCATGTAGCATGTAGCAGTAATTATCCAAATGCATAGCTCCGTGTTCTTTCTCCGACACCGCGTCGTCTCTGTACTGAGCTTCCGACTTTGGCGTTAGAATACGTTCCTTGGGTGCATACTTCCTTCGATTGCGGTTTAAATAATTTCACGCTTTGTATGCACACTCGGTCAACCGCTGATGTACTGCACTGTTCATTTGCCATGAAGGCTGCGAGAATTTGCTATGTGCTTGTACTCCGAGTATTGATTCCAATTTATGCAATTCGGGGATCACGGATTCACTGATTTGTCAATTCATTTTTACCATGTTTTAGACTTGATTCTATATTCTATAAGTTCGTGCACATTGAAGAATGTGTCTTCTACAATGTCACTGCAATTGAACTTCCTTAAGGGACGGTATTTCACTTAGAAATTCTGAAGTCTAGGCAACCCGTAGGGTTTTCAGTGACATTGAGCTGCGCCGGCATCCATATAAATTCCGGCCGTTTTCAATAAACTCGCAGAGGCCTTCGGAATAGCCGCAAATACATTCCATTTTAAGACGAACGTCTTTAAATATTTTAATCGAAGGAAGACGGGGCTCACTACAACCTTCGTTCGAAACGTGAGATAGAGTTTTGGACCGCGATGTGATAAGAGAAATGCCCAGCGCGGCATATACGTGTAATGAGATCACAAACGTTCATCAAACAATCAAATGGAATCAGATAGATTTAATAGACTCGTACAGTCAACACCTGCCTCGGCAAGTAGGGAACAAGGCGAGGCCGCGTGAATTAACCCATCGGCTTTATCTCGTTTCGTCGCCTTCGTGCCCTTTTAATTTCCATCGGCACGCGTATTTAATATCTACTCTTATACAAGTTCGTTACATACTATATTTTAAGTTAGGTTTAATAACCCACTTCCGATATACAACCATCCCGCAATCTTTTGGGATGGTTACATCTCGGAAAGAGGATATCGTCTTGATGCTAAAACCCTTCACGATTGCCCAGTGTGAGTTAAGGTTTGGCTAACCATTTCACCATATCACTATTTCAAAGACGGCGTCCGGAACAGACGACTTACTGTGCTCTTTGTGGGCGAATGATTTAATATCATTCAAGCCAATCGGTCAGTTCGCTTCTGGTCAGGATCGATCCCACTCCATCCCCGTCCGAGGCACTCTTAACCATTGAGCCATGACCGGATATATTCTCTTAAATTATATTAAAAAGTTAAGGGCGTTCTACCTTATTGCAAAATGAATACAAAGAAGGATATTTAAAAAAACTTTGGACCCTATAGGCCAACCTTGAAGCTTCCCGCTATGATATTTATCGATGTGTTTTTGAGCTCTATGAGTTCGCAAATATAGTTGTTAGTAATTTTTTAAGCTTTTCGAATTGGGAAAAACAGTTGAACCTGCAGACTATCATAGAACTTACTACTTTCGAGTTCTAAACATTAAAAAATTTAAATAGCAGTACATTTTAGTGCTTTTTCGTGCATACTGATCTTAAAAATATAGTTATAATACGTTTTGAGCTCTTTAGTTCTAAATCTAAATTTATTTTTAAAATGTGCTATTTTTTATTTTTCAACCACGACGTTTTTCAAATGCGTCATTCAATATATTTTCGACGCAATATTTTCAGTATAAAAAGATGACCGAATATCAATCCATCAAAATTTCACAAGTTATTTCTTTTTGAATATTCTGTTAGTGGTATCCCTCGCAGGAATCAACCGATTTAGTTGCAATTTACAACTATCGATGTTGTTTTTTTAAGGACAAGAGCTGGTTAGATTTTGGAGTTTATCGGTAGAATCATTTACAAGATATTTTATAAAGCACTATCTGAAAAAAATTTGTTCAACAATATTTTTGGAAAAAATAAACCGATTTTTAAATTATTCGCGACAGTTGATGCAAATGTTTGGGAAAAAGAGTCGATTAGATTTTAGTATCGATCGGTAGAGTAGTCTAAGAGTTATTTAAAAACATTTTTCTGAAATTCCTCAAAATCTGAGTCAATTTAACGTTTCAAGAAGTTTAAATTGAGTAAAACACTTTTAAATATCTCAAATTGCGTTTCGATAGGTTAATCCGTTCAAAAGTTATTATTAGATTTACGTAGAGTGTACACACACAAACACACACACATACAGAGAGAGAGAGAGAGAGAAAGAGATATCATTAGGAAAATAATCAAAGTAGATTCGTAAGAACCTAAAACATCAAGTTAATGGTTGACTGAAACCGATTTACTATTTGGATAACCATCATCCCGTGGCTCCAATTATAACGTTTATAATCTCTCTATCGTAAACAACAAGTACATCCGATATTTTTATATATTTATTAATGCACCCTTTTTATCAAAAAAATACTTTAGATATTACGCGATTATAATATTTAATTGATATCATTTGAAATCTCTTTGCGATCGATAATGCAAACACAAACGCATATGATCATGAAGTATCGTAAACTATTTTTTTTTCTATCGATCTCGTAGTTATCGTATTTAGCGAGAAACAAAATTTCGTGAATGCTAAAATTTTCCTAATAGCACCCTAATGGGTTTTTAGAAGGTTTTACCCTTACACCGCAGCGCACAGCCAGCACGGGGTTGGCGATATGTCATTTTTGAACCTTTTTCCCGTATGAAAATCCACTTATGCAACAACCAAATTTCTAAAGTTCGTTGTCGCACCCTCTTCGGTTTCTTATAAAAATAGTTATACACTAGTTGTCTTATTTAATCTTATTTTTTCTATGTTCGTCTTAATATCGTCGCGAACTACGCTCGCAAGCTTCAAATAGAACTACAAAGTTATTCCCTTATAAAGTAATGTCTGACAATAGAATTTTCTAATCGCAAACAATCCACCGCACGGCGTTGGCGCTTTTGATATTTGTTTACACTTTATTTTTAAATAGATTTATTTTGTGCGGGAAAGTTTTAGACGAAGGCGATAAATGTTGTTTATTTATGTCAGACGTGACATGTATACGACTCGTTTGACCCGGATGATCCAAGAACTTTCTCGACGGTCATTCGACGAGTATTAAAAGTAAAGTGCGGGTGTGCGGGACTTGTGTTATTATTTCTACAAATTGTGTGTTCACAAGTCAAGTGCGATCAACGATAACGCTCAAATGGTTTCGTAGCGCTTTACTAAGACACTGTGCTTCTGATTACATGGCTTCTGCTTTTCTACATGTCTCCTTTCATTTAGTCTCAATCCTCGAACCCTCGATAGGGTCATTTCATAACAATATGCAAAAATTTAATAATCACTCGTCCTTATTTTATTTGACAATTTTTATTGATTTACAATTTTAAGCTCTTTGTGTATGTGTTTTTGAATATCATTGAAAAATTAAGCATAAAAAAACTCCAGTTTACAAAATTGGTAATCCATTAATTGCAGAATTATACTTTTATTATATAATTATTTTTGATACAAATTTCAGTCGTAAGTTTTAATTAAAACTATTTCATTAACATTAATATATTTTAATATGATAAAATACATTATAACATAAAAATATAAAATTGTTATGCACATACAGTATAACTGCAAAACAGGTATAAAAAAATGAGTGACTATACGTAAAATTTAAAAATTAATACATTTCAATAATTACGTATCATTTTTTTTTTTGGGGCGAAGGGTGACAAAACCCGACCACGACCCCCCACAGTCTTTTTTTCAGATCGAGGAACCTTAATACGCTGACCCAGTGCGGGGGGGAGGCTGCCCACGCCCATTGTTGCCACCGAGATGACGACGTCCGGTACCGACAGCTTAACTCGCTATCCATGGCATAATGCGAGCCGTTTAATTCTCCTTCAACAAAGACTCATTGGTCATTTCGTGCGTGGCTATGATCGAAGCCGGTACCGTCTGGTCCCAAAACGACGCAGCCAACTATACTAAGCCGCTTGCGTGTGTTAACGATGAAGTTATAATGTGTTTATCGTTCATAAGCATCAGATATAGTATGCGCAAAAAAAAATATATGAATATTATAACTGCAACACGAATTGTATTGCAAAAAGCCACTTTTAGGGTTCCGTAGTAAAAAGACTGTAATCTCTATGGCGAGACTGGTTTTAACCTAGTCATCTATTATTACTATCTATTCTTATTATCTATTATTACTATCGACTTGAAACGTGGTAGTGTTTTAAAATCATCTGCCTGAAAAAAATATTGAATCTTATTTATTATTATTTTATGCCCCCGGTTGCAAATAATTTGAAAAGGCATTACTTGTAATTACAAAATCTCTTTTTAATCTATTACCCTATTAAATTTTGACTTTTATTCGAAAATTTTGCAAATAAAAATGAGTTTTTATCACCAAAAAGAGAACCCTTATTTCCGAAGTTTGCGTGCAGCGACCTGAAATAATTTATGGTCATGAAGGGTCTGAATATATGTTATACTAAGAATAAAACAACGTTTTGAACTTATGCAATATTTGGAAAAAATAAACTAACGGGCAGTCATTGGGGATCGTTAAGGAAAGGTTAAAATATTATAATTTTAAATTGATATCATAGATACTAGTCTGTTTTTTACCATACATTCTGAGAACCAATTAAATACATTTTTACATAGTTAATTTATTAATTAAAACACGTAACGGACTGCTCAAGCGCCATTAAATATAAAATAACAATCAATTTGCTTATTGACGTACGTCAATTCATAAGGATTTACTCGTACACTAATCGCTGAACGCGCATAAAGAATTTGTCACAGATACTGCGTCAGCACGTCGGTGATGCGATGACGACGTTCATACGGACGCAAGGATCCCTAAAAATGGTGAAGGGTGTATGGACTTCAAAAAATGATTAGCCTAAATACCTCTACAATAATTCCAAGTCGCATTGCTGAAAGTCGACACCGATGCCTTCACTAGACAAAACAAAACATCGCAGGTCATTTTTAGAGTCCCGTGCCCAAAATGTATCAACGGAATCCTATCACTGAGCCTCCGCTATCCGTCTGTCTATCTGTTCACATGACTGTCCGTCTGACTGTCAGCGGGCCGTATCGCATGAATCTTAACAGGTAAACAGTTGAAATTCTCGCAGAATGCGTGTTTCTAGTGCCACTATAAGAACAGATAAAAAATTTAAACATTGATAGGGGGGTCCCCATACGCGTTTTTATCGGCTGTTCTTGTTTTTCATTAATGAACTTCGCAAAAACAAATGTCTGATAATTGTACGGTGCTACACCAGATCGTCCGCACCGACATCGTCCCCTCATAAACAGAAGACGCTAACGCCACGCCACAAAAGAGCGGCTTAAAGCGGAAATAATTTACGTGTCGGCGTGGCGCGCCAGGAGCATATCGGTTTCATACATTTAATATGGTTAGGGATATTTGCGTGTCGTGTCGTGACGCAAAGCGTTCTGTCGGCGCGGACTGCTCGCCACCGATTGCGCCAGAGTGGTGGTGGGGTTATGGCGCGACACGGCACAACAGACAAATGTGTTTCTATACGGCGCGTGGCTCGTGGCGCAAACATCTAGCGGGTTTAAATTTTAATTTAAAATGACTGACGATCTCATAGAACTCGTACGCCAAAGAAAAGTTATATATGATTCTAAGTGTAAAGATTACAAGGATCATTTCATGAGAAATGCTGCTTGGGAAGAAATCGCTGAAATCTTAGAACAACCAGGTAAGTCAATAAAGTTGTATTTTACTTTATTATTTATTTGAAAAGAGATAATGAATAAATATACAAAATTAACAATTAATACTATTTAAGAATTTTGTCTACCTCGGCGAATAATTTCTATTTGCCATACTCTCCCTTCTGGACTAATAAAATACTCTTTGTATTTCTCTCTGACATAAACAGCGTTTTTGATGGGTTTCTTGGTAAAGATTCAATATTAATTAGACAGTCGATGTTGCTGCTATGGTCAGTAGAATCCATCAAATTTTCTTCAGGGAGCAATGTTTCTGTTCTTAAAAATTATGTAAGCAGCAGGCAGCTAGCACAATCTTGTCTACCATGTCCGGTTGGACTTGCATAGTCCATGAAATACACGAAATCGAGCCCGTAAAATACCAAACGCATTTTCTACACACCGGCGTGCACGTGATAAGCGGTAATTAAATATTTTATTTGCATCATTGTTAACTAGCTTGTCTTTGTGATAAGGTTTTAACAAATATGGTTTCAACGGGAATGCTGCATCAGCAACAATAGTGTATGGCATAGGTTGTGAGTTTACACTCAGTGGTTCATCCTGTGGTACATTTAATGCTTTTGCTCAAATAATTTTCCCATCAAAGATTTCTCGTATATGCCACCGTCACTGTTTCGACCATACGCACCTACGTCAATCATGATAAATTTGTATTGAGCATCAACTAATGCAAAACTATGGAGTGTTCTTGTTTATAGTTATAGAAAGTAGAACCTGCGTTTATAGGACAAATTATGTTAACGTGTTTGCCATCTAATGCTCCAATACAATTTGGAAAATGCCAAAATTGTTTAAAGTTATTTGCAATATCTTTCCACATTTGTTCAGAAGGTGTAGGCATTACAATAGGTGCCATATTTTTCCAAATGGCTTCACACTTCTTGTACTATAACTCTCACAGTAGAAAATCCCATTCGATAGTTGAAGGCCAATGATCGAAAAGTGTTTCCAGTAGCTAAAAATCTGAAAAGAAATAAACAATTATTATTATTTGTTACAGTAAATAAATGCAAGGATGACTGGGCAAAACTAAGGAATGCTTTCGCCAGCGCTTTGAAGCGACGAAAAGTGGGCAGGCTGCGGCGGCGTTGGTGCCCTGGAAATATGAAGAAAGCTTGAGTTTTCTTCCCATGGAATGTAGAAGTACAAAACAAATGTGACAACTACACCAGAATCACCACCCACAGAAGAGTCTCCCGACGAAAGTCTTCCAGAAAGTCCCAGTACTTCACGCAGTCAATCACAATCCAGTTCCTCACGTGGAAAACCTAATAAAGAACCCAAATTACAAGAGTTGTATGATTTGATGAAATCTTCCCAAGATTTAAGACGTCAGAAGCAAAATTTTAGACAAGACATGGACGAAACTGATCTATTTTTCCTTAGCATGAGTAAAGAATTAAAAGCGCTGCCAAAACTTGAACAAACAAAAATAAAATTAGACTTGCACACCGCTATTTCCCAAGCATTAATACGGCAATTGGAACACAGAGACAAAATTTTAAAACGCCTATAAAATAACAACTCAAAGATTCATCCAATCAACTCCACAACATCAGTCCTCAACATACATCCAAACTACTGCAAACGCTGAATTACCAATATACAACCAGTCACCCTCACACGATCAGTCACCCACATATATCGAGTTATCAATTCCTACTACATCTCGCGCACAAAATCATGCTGATTCTTCAACATACATCCAAACTACTGCAGACGTTCATCAATCACTAACATGCACCCAGTCACCTATACACGCTCAGTCACCCACATATATCCAGTCATCATCATTTCCATCCGATCACACTCAAAACCTGTTGTTTCAGATAACATGAAAGCATACTATGACAGTATAAATTTTGAAGATGAATAAATTCAAAATAATGGTTAAACTAATGATTTAATGATAAACAGATAATTTTTTAACTAATAAATAAGACAGCAGGTTGTGATTACTTAAACGTTGATTTCATATAAGTTAGTTTCATGATAAATGATTGTTAACCTAACTCGTGCAACAGCACAGTCAATTATATTTTTCAAAGAAAATAAAACTTACCTTAAACATAACGCAAGTCTTTCTTTAGTACCTATGGGTTCACGAAATTTCGTATGTACTTTTTATGTCTCCTTCAATCAGCGAATGGATTTCCTCATATTGTGCTTGGTTCATCCTAAAGTACTGATGAAATTTCTCATCGTCACTCTCCAGTTCTCTAACAAGACGATGAAATTCACCTTTGTCTTGTCTCCCTCTGTTTATAGGGTGAACCCAGTATCTTCTTTTCTTTTTTTTGCTCTTAAGAAGTTTCATTGCTAAGAGAAATTGAAGGTCTTCATCAAAATCACTATCCGAATCAGAAGAAAACATTATTTATGTTTGAACGCTGCAAAGGTTCGTCAAGTACTGTTCAGAAATAACGCCAGAGTACGCCACGACACGACACTTTAGTGTGCACACTCACCGTCACGACAGTAATCGTCACGACACGCCACGACACATAAATATGTTTCCGCCTTTAGACAAGCTCTCGCGGCGGGCCAGGCCGGAGTCCCGGCGAGCGGAGCGCAATACCCATTCCGCTGCTCGGCGGCGATTCGACGCCGACCGAAACCAATTAGCAATATTTCCTTTCCCCGCAATTAATTCCATGTTCGTCCCCCGCGCGCCGACGACCCGCCGCCCGGGAACTGGAAACGGTAAACGGTTTTGAGATACCCTTATAGAAAAAAAAAAAGCGAAAAGCGCGAGTGGAGACGGTGGGATCGGTGTTCCGTAGGTGGGTATTTTATTTTGTATTTTATACTGTATTGTTATATAGTATTTTAATTTGAGATCAAAATACAGTGTGAGTTATTCGCTCGGAAAATGTTATTCGTATGTGTATTTGGTATTGAAAATCGTTCTAAAATTCGTCCAATAATTTTCAAATGTAAGAAACAAAAATGTGGAAACTACATAATACATGCGTTCCTCCTGAAGATTTAATTTTCTGTGTACAAATAATATTAAAGTAAAACTGTATATATGTTGTCTGTGTGTTCGTTTCTCTGTGTAACGATATTGTGACATTGGATGTAATGGATTGCATCAAGCCGTTCGTAAAGCGATACTTGTTAAAAACGTCACTCTGTCCAGGAATAACTCGTTAATATGGCATTAATTGTGAATATAAAAAATATCTTTTATTGATGAGAAACACCGTGATTGAACTCGTTAAGAACATGAAAAGATAATTGTATTTTGGCGGGTCAATGTTTATACAAGGGCATTGACCAAAAAATAAATATAAAACTTGGCTGACAAACGGACCAATTCGTTGACGTTAACGCACTTAAGGTCAGGTACAAAAAGGGGAATTTAAACGTTTCAACGTGTCCGATGTTTGTCCTCTACAATTGATGACCATGTGAATTTCCTAAGCTTATATCAATGCCATACATGTTCTTAGATCTAGACTATCGAAATTTAATTTTATTTAAGTAAATATCGGACACTTTAAACCGTTAGGTTTGTAGAAATGGTAACTATTTGCCGCTTATCTCGGCCTGCTGGGCGTAGTGCGACAAAAAATGTATTTATTTCTCAGTCGATAATAAGCGAGCCAATATTGAGACGAAAAGAAAACAATAAAATACGAACGTCATCGAAAACATGAAAACTGCACGTAAACATATGGGTAGATCGTAACTCCATTCTTAGCGATAACATTTGTTGGTATGCTCTTTTTGTGTGGTCACAATTTTAATTCTGATCCCGTCCTCGATTTGGACTCCAGTCCCGTTATCGATTCTGCATCTCGTTCCACTTTCAATTCCGATTCTGCTATCAGCCACAGTTCCGATTTTTACGAAGCTGGAGGCTAATACTAGTATCAAAATAAAGTATAAGCTATATTAATCAAGGTTTATATAGCTTTCTATAAAAAGAATTTTTAAAATCGTCTAGAAATAATAAATTCATGGTTGAAGTCTGTAAATGTTGACCGCCTGATTTGTTCAAAAATTGTGTACCTTTGTATTATTAAAAGAAGTTTCATAATCGTTTCAGTAGTTTATTTTAACGGTACAAACAGACGGATGGAACCGGGGAAAAATGCTATTTTGTTTTTAACTACCTTCCCGGGCTTATATACGACATATTTCCAACGTTTCTTCGTATTCGGATCAATGCTCTAGGCACGCATAGGGACAAACAAACAAACATTATTTTTATGTATTTTAATTCCTTTTGCACCGAAAGATATAAATATCAATCTCAACCTCACTTTTGATTCTGAACAAATAAATAATTATGTATATCCACCGTTTAAGTCGTAGGCTATACTCATGAGTTCATACACAATCCTATAGAAAAAAAGCATTTTAATTCTCAAATTATCCGGGCAAATGTTTACTTTTATAATGATCTTTCTTAAACTTCAACAAAAATTAAAAAGAAAATTAGCCGAATTCATCCAGTCGTTTCCGATTATTGTGCTTAGCAACATTTAGCCATTCATTATATACATTTTATCTGAAAACAAGAGTTGAAAAAATCAATTAGTGTAATACATCCATTTCGTTTTCTGTTCGTTTAATTTCGAAAACATGCAAATAAAAGAAATATAAATAATAGAAAACGTACTGTGCATGTTATCTCAGTACAAACTTGGGTGGAAACTTAGCCGTCCGCCCTTCAATTCTTTACAGAGAGCGTAGAACCTTTGTACACGTTTGAAGGGTTTTAATGTTAGTATTAGTTAGTTAGTCCAGCCCACGGCGCCGCAGACGGGATACGCCTTTTGACCCGCACGCGCTCTCATTTCTCTTTTTGCCTGAGGATTCTGTGTAAAGGCTTTTGAGGGCTCGTTTCGAAAAGGTTTCTTGGGAAAACACTTCTTTGAATTTGAAAAAAAATATATTTTTAATATTATTAGAATCATTCAACGAAGAAGGTCGTCGGTGTTTACTTATTTCCTTGAACATAAGGTAATTATAAAGTAAATCATGTTAAGAATATTTTTAGAATTGTTTTTCGTTGATGAAGTTCATGAAATATTGTTTATTCCATGAACTTCATTACCAGATTGCCTCGGTTATTTGGCGTTGTAATACTATTTACTTAGTTCTAATTTTGACAAAACTCAAACTGAACTGTACTTTATACGATACTCGAGATTTCGAAGTCATTGTATTGTGTGAGGTGTTAATTTGCGGAAATCCATAGTAGACGCTTGCCTGCAACATGCATTAACATGCAGCATGCAGCCCTCCGCTGACCCTCGAATCTGCCTCTCCACTACGAATCTCTATCCAAATGATTGAATATTGATTCCAGAGGATCGACAGATATCGAACACCTAAGCAAGTGTTATTTATTTTTATAATTATCTAATTCCGCTAACTTTTTATCGAAGTCATCATAAAAAATTCTATCGTAATCGGTTAATCAGTTTTAAGTACCCGTCGCACAGCCGTAGACAATCATCAATCTAGAATACAATTGCTTCGATATTGTGTTTCATCTATATGAAATGGCTCTAAATCCAGGCTCTATAGCCTGGATTTATCTTTTTAGAAGGAATTAAAATATCTGAGTATTTAAATAATATTTGCGTAACTTCTATCAATATCTTATCGCGAGGCATGAACTCTAAGAAGTTATCAAGTTTACGTAGGGAGGAGGTTGTGTCTAGAAATCAGAAAAATCGAAACGAGTGATAATAGTCGATATTTCAATATACACTTGAACTAAAAACTATCGTCTGCGAAGGCTTAGAATCGAATATGGATCTGTTGCGTCACAGTTAAATAAGGTCATCAACTATGCATTTAAAATGCATATTTCCGAGATTGCCTTCAAACGGGAGTGCTGCAATTTCATCGAACGTCTCGAGAACCGAGTACGTGTCGTCACTTGAATCATGACAATCGCCGTTCGTGACTTAGCGCTTTGACGGCCGTCGACTGAACGCTTTCGTTGCTGGTTTCTGACGTTGCGCTCGGCAGAGGGCGGGAGTTTTTGGCGATCCCGAAAATTTAGAAGTTCCGGGAGCTTTCTCATCCCGCACAAAGTGGTTCGGAAGACGTTCGCGCCGTGCCGTCGTCGACAATATTTCGTCCCTGCATGCATAATCGGCGTTTGGCGTGAATCGCGTCAAAGAAGTGGGTCAGGAGTTTGTCCATGGTTTTCCTTTTCTTAGAACTCCACTGCGATCACGTTCGAAATTCAATCTAATGCGATGAATTTATTGTACCTAAGAATTAGATAGACGAGGTAATGGTTACTGACGACCATGGAAAGGGTCCAATTTCATATGAAAACGACTCAAAACAACCGGACAAAGAAAGCGTAGGACAATAAAACATGGCGGCAAATAAACGTTAAGTGAATAAAAATAATAAACGATATTATCATATTATCGTATCGCTTATTATTTTTTCATTACAATTATAGCGCTTTATTAATTTCTTACTTGATTTATTTTAGCAATCACTGTCGTCAACCAAATAAAAATATATCACTATAAGGGCAAATAATACACATCTCCTAATCTCATCAAACAACGCCAGAAGCGACATCCTTAACATATGTGAAAAATAAGATATGGCCGACAAACGCACTAGCGCCGCCCCACGGAAGAGACGGCGTATATATCGCACCGGTGGCAACGCGCCAAAAGATTACGCAAGTTTTTCCCTGTACCACGACCTGCGGCCGGCAACGCACCAAACTCAACCGCTCTGAATTGCCTGCGAATGAAGCAATGCGCAGTTCAACGCCCCCCGACCCTTCCTTCTTCCCCCGGCTTTCTGATTTTAAGCTATTGCGACGCTTTCCTGACCAACTTCACGGCGTTAGAGTTTCGTGGGCCATATTGCGATCGGCGTGCGGCAAATCTGTGACAATACCTTATACACGATTGTGACTATTGCAGTATTCCTTTGCGGCCGATTAATATCGGCCAATTATTCCGTTATATCCGAAATGTGGCCTAAGACCCACTGCAGGGGAAACAACAATAAAAAAATGTCTGAGCAAATTAAAAAAAAAGTACGAACTGAACAATAAATGGACAATGTCGGAAGGAATACGTATGCACAAGAGCGAGATCCAAACGATAGCACAAATAGCTGCCGTTCGCAGCTCTGGATATTGCGATAGGTGGCGCCACAGCGGCGTGAAGGAGGAAATCCCGCTACCGCTCCTCATCCCGAGCTGTTATTGTTTATTTTATGGCTGATCGGGTGCGCGAGAACTCGACGATCGTAATATTACCTACGGACTTCAATACTGACGATTTACCGTTTGGAATTTCTCCAATATAATACATGTGTGTGACAGAAGAAAGATAGATTACTGCTATCATGACAAACTTAAGATGAATATTAAAATGGAACAATGCGATGCCGACGACTTCCTACTCTAGATCTATTAACTGGACACAAGACAAAAGAGATGAGTTCTCTTGAACATAATAATATTTGATCATCTTTAATAATTAAAAAAGAACTTGCCACGTCTGTAATTATGTTTCATTCAAAACTAGATATTATACATGAACACCGTTTTATTACATAGCCTAGGTGATTTATCCTTCATGGGCTTAGATAAATTATTGAAATAAACGAATTTTACCAGACTTATGAAGGATAAATAAAAGCTAAATAAGGACGAAAGAGACTGTCTTCTTTAACAGATCAATCAGCTACAAGGCATAACGGCTAAATTCAGGCATTTTCTTATATTCAGACAATTGTTCACCGCCGCACTGTAAAATGATTTATTCGGTTATACTGTATCTATTCATTTATGTCGCCACCTCTAGGAAGAGCAGTAAGACAAACAGACAGAGTAAACGAGACTAGTAAATTGGCTTTTTTTTGTATGTGCATGCATATGTATATAGTAATATATTTATTTAATTATGCTTTTGTTAGTGATGTATTCGCGCTAACCGGGAATGTCATTGGATTGTTTTGAGAAGCATGCCTTTTCAGAAAAGGCAGGCGGGCGTAATAAGCGAATCGTGTATTTTATAATATTAGAAAGATTCAATCAACAGTTACAATATATTAGATTTTTTTATTTAAGATCGAACTTCCAATAATCTAAGAATAGGCCGTTACTCCATTATTCACTCGCGACCTCGCCAGCCTAATTCATTTGCGGTCTCCATCCCACGTCGCGCCTCATTTCATGAATTTTCCAGCTGCCAATCCTGAATTAGTCTAAGAGCCTGTCGTAAAAAATTGAACTGTCTGTATTTAAATTAAACCTTTTTTACAAAGAAAATCGGAAAGAATTTAAAATGTCATGGTGTTGCAAATTTTTTTTAATCTAACTCTAATTTTTTGGTCACTAAAAATAAATTATCACATTAGCTGTTATATTTTATTTAAATCTGATCCAGGTTTTTTTTGTATTAACTATAATTAAAATTTTTATAAATGAAGAATAAGTTTTATAAGTAGGCATAGCCATTACACCAATTGAATTTTCTTAATCTCCGGTAAAATTAAACAACAATTTTACCAGGAAAACATATATTTTTTGTTATTCTTACAAACATTATTAAACAGTTAGACGAATTGTAACCATTTCTTGTAGGTTTTTCACTGTATCAGGTCACGCAAAGTATTTTAGGGAAAAATAATTTTTAACGAAGAAACCTAGTTTTAATGAAATTCAATCACTTAAGCGAAAAATAATGATATTCTAAATTCAAATTCTCATCACGTTTTTTTAGTGATATAATTGAAATAATCTGTTTCATAAAGAAATAATTGTACAACAAGAACATTTTGTGGAATAATTTTATAATTTCAAATGTAGACCAAAACTAGAAAAATCGTTTGAAAGACGTCGAACGATGTTCAAAGATAAGAGTTCTTTGAAAGCGATCGTACACCGCTGGTTCAATGCGATCACATAACTTTGGCGGACAAAGAAAGAAATGGCCCGCTGACGGCTGCTGCAGAAGAAAACGTGCTGGCAGTGAAAAATTCGATTCCAAAGAATAAATGAATTACACACGAAAAGACTCAACGTATACTATATTATTATATATAAATGGGGGTGTACATGAAATTCCAGTCGTTGCATTTGTATTGAGTATTGGTTCATCTAGGTGGCCATAATTCAATTTTTTATAATTACAATCCTGAAAGAAAGAATGAGGTTTCTTATAAATCGGAAAAATTGTCTATACGAAACGCGTATGACACCATCCCTCCTCCACAGAGATGCGTATTGACAGTCTAAAGTCGACTGTTCACTAAACTGCATGTTTTTTTGCGTTCACATAATTACAAACACGTTCCTTTAATTTTTAAATTGTTGGGATTCGTATTTGGACCGCTAAAACATGGATTCGGGACAAGCAGGTATTTATTTGACATATTAACATGGTTCCGTATTTATTATAAATAATAGTAAGTTCAGGTTGTATTTTCTATTGGAAGTTCGAAATTTCAAAGCATTTAGTTGTTATTCAGGGTGAGCCCGAGTACTATTTGTTTAGGGATATTTAAGTGTGTGTGTCCTAGAACCAACAAAAATTGGTTCCACATTTAATTAATTTAAAAAAATATGATTATTTTATACTACCAAGTATTAAAAAATATTTCTAAGTTATATATTAAATTTAAGTATTTTGTATTTTTAATTGTTTCAGAGCCTTTAAACGTTAAAGTTTTTACATTGAAATTTTTAATAGGATTCAGCACGAAAATGTCCATGATTTTAATTCAAAATTATATACTGTTAAAAAAATTTTTTAAGCTATTTTAACTATTCAGATGAACAAATAAAGGACATTAATCACGAATTCTCATACCTTGAAACAGAATTCAAAAAAAGATAGATGGCAGCACTCTACAAAATAGACATATTTCTTGTTAAAAATACTGATTGGCTACAAAATACATTTGAAATACTGAAAGTTGCTAGACGATCAACTGGACGGCCAGTCAAATAATTTGACGAAACTAGTTACAGATCTAAAAGAAAAAAAAAACTCAAGGTCTACGTGAATTAGCCGTGGAAACATTAACTTTTGCAACTCATGCCAAATTTCATTTGTTTGGGAAAAGAGACGCATCAAAAGTGTTAAAAGATTATTATCAGTAGCCCGGACGTGCGACAAAATATAAAAAGGCATATTTTAGATTCAAACAACGGCCGATAAAAACTTTAACACCATCTGATGCTTTAGCCATGGTAATGGAAGCGGACCTTACTCATAGACAATATGAAATCATCCGAAACTCAAATAAAAGGTTATGTCCGTGTTACAGCTTAATTTAAAAAGCTAAGAGAGAGTACTATCTAGATAAAGATGCACATTCCGTCACATGTGCCATGATAAAAATTACAAAATTTATTAGCGCACAATACTAGACGATTAATTTTATATCTAGGTGCAGATAATTTGGACACTTTGACGGAAACCGAAAGAAAAAACTTAATGATGATTTGCTATAGGGGCTGTAGCAGACACAATATAACAAAAAATCGAAAATGATAATTCATCAGAGTCAAATCTGTTACAAAGTTCCTTCGTTCCTTTGCAACTGTTATGCGTGTCCACTAACAAGGTGGTATGGCGAAATCCAACGCCTTCATCTCCTCGATTTTGCCGTCCAACAAGGATAAGATTTATTGAAGGACCCGTAGATATAACTAATGATGAAATATTTCACATGAATAATTTAATGAGTTCATTGCCAGAGTTTACAAGAATAAAGTTGTAAAATAATAGACATTATATTAAATTCAAAATGTTATTGACAATGATCGATGGGAAGGTATGTAATGCAGCCACAAAAACTAATTCCACTATGAGGTGTTATATCTGTAAGGACACTTTTAAAGGCTTTAATAAATTAAATCCCGAAAAAGTCATCGATCCAAGTACTTTGTCGTTTGGGATGTCAATATTTCATGCAAGAATTTATCTATTTGCGTGTCTTTTACATTTATCGTACAAATCACCATTAAAAAGTGGCGCAAGAGCAAAAAAAAATAAGGAAGAAACAGAAATAATTAAACAAAAATAAAATAGAAAATCAAAAATAATTCAAAACGAAAATGGGATTGCTAGTAGATAACACCAGTAGGCGATTTATCGCAAGCCAGAACTTGCAGCTCAAATAAATGGAGTGGATTCTGAAGTAATATATAGATTTAGAGTGATTTTAGAAACAAAATCTCGTGGACATAAAATTAATACTGATAAATTCTCAGAAATCGCAATGAAAACAGCGAAATTATACATCCAGTTGTACCCATGGTGATAAATGACACCAAAAACACAACGTTTTAGTTCATAGCACCACCATCATCAACCACGCCTTGCTTCCAAATTGGAAGCAAGGCGTGGTTGAGGCCCCATTGGAAGTTCCAATAGGTCAGTTTTCATAAGAAGCTGTCGAAGCGCAAAATAAATGTTTCAGAATATATCGGCTAAACTTTGCTCGCAAGTTTTCAAGACAGACATGTAACTTAGACATCTTGAACCGATTACTTCGGAGCTCAAATCCACAGCATCAAAACCAAAACGTAATAAGAAAAGTAAATCCTTTTTAAAAGATATCTTAGAGATGCAAGCCGATCCGTACAATAATGACCCGAATACTGACTTTTCTGAATCTTCTGGTACTGATATTTCATCAGATGAGCAGCAATAGTGTTGGTAAATATGTATTATAGCGAGTACATCGTCTAATTTTTAAATAAAACGTAAACTACAACACAAAAACCCTATCATTTCACCCTTAAATACGTTTTGATTGGTTTAAGTGTGATTACTTATTAGGATACATTTTATAAACAAATAATGGCTCAAATAATTTTGGCCCTCTACATCGGACAAATACTCCACAGTGCGGCGTCTAATAAAGAATATGGTTATATGCTAGCTTCTGCACAATCTAACGCAAGTTCAGAACCAGATACGGCTAGATTGACACAACAGCGAAATTTAATACGGGCTCGATTCGGCGCGTTTCCCTTTGATGTGATAGGGTTCCGTTGAAAACGTTTGGATAGGGAATCCGATAATTTTTTGCGGCCCCGTATACCCAATGGGAAAACGAAACCGTTATTGGATCTTTCTCGTGTATGTCTATCTGTCTGTCCGACCGTCTGTCACAACCTCTTTCCCCCGAATCTACTGCACGAAAACCTGCCGATTACGTAATTAGGTGACATGATCACAAACGTATGACGTAAATAAAGGATTTCTGATTTTCGGAGTTAATTTCGGAGGATTAATAAAAAAATTAAATGAATAACTTTGGACAAGTGTATCATGTGACGTCGGAAAAACGGGTTGGTTATTAGAAAAAAAATTCTCATTTTATTATTTTAACATGCATATTTTAAAAAACATTGAAGAGTATGTACGAAAATTATATTTCTATTCTTTATTTATTTCTATCTCCAAAATTAGACAACAAAATTTTCCAAAAAAAAAAATCTAAAATAGGACACGAAAACTGAAACGAAAACCCTAAAAGGTTTTGAATTTCTTCAGGAAATGCAAAATAGTCGTAAAGAAATAAATTATACTAAACGTGTTATTTGATTTCACTTAGGACTAATACAATGATCAAGAAACCCTCTTCATAGGGTTTCTCAATCATAGAAGTTCGTCGTCGTCGTTCGTCCCTAATAGGAGTTCGTTTCGCCCTTGGCCAGTTTTTTTATTGTTATTTCATATAATCGAAAATTTCAGGGTTCATCCCCTCCGAACATTGTAGGAATCAATCATTTGGATTCAGAAAGAGTAGCTGTAAAACCGACATCTGCTTATCGACAAAGGGATCAATCAATTTAATAAAATAATTTCGAATAGGACAGCTTACTATTTTTTTGTATTACTCTATTAAGATCTTTCTATTTGAATAAGAGTGTAAGAGAATGCGTAGCTATAAAAATAATTGAAAATGACTTTTTTTGAATTGTTAATTAGACAAAGAAAGCATGCACTAGTATCCAGTGACGTGATTGTCTACTAGCGACATATAGAATAATGTGAAAGTCCGTTTCACAAGAAAGAGATGGCAGAGAATTTTCGATGGCTTTGCTTTTTTGAACGATTTAAATTTTGATTTCAATCTTAATTATTATGTTTTGCCAGCTTACATTATTCATAAACGAATATAATATTCTAAACATCAGTAAATTACCCTACTGGTTTAATAATCATTGGAATAAAGAAAATATAGTAATCCCAAAAACGATTTCTTCTTCGTTAATTTCAATTTTTTTTTAATAACGTATTATAAGTTTATGATTTTCTTTTAAATATTGTACTGGTCAAATTAAGTGCTATCGTGTCGTACATCAAAACAGTTCTAATCGAATTTATAGTGCTGATCACGAATTAGTAAACACTTACAGACGCTCGTGAGCTCTAATTTTTCAGTGAGCATTTACAATCTAGAACATATCTGTATGCCTTTGATCGGTGTTCGATAGCTTCTGACGCAGGCGCGGATCGAAGCCGTGGAGGATAAATTGCTCTGACGGTGAATTACGGTGACGAAACTTGTCACTGTCGAAACCACCAGTGCGTGCGCGCCGCGCCGTGAATTGTCTACGCCCGCGGCGCGCGCCCGTCGACGCCTTTTATTGTGGTCGGCCCTCGAAATTGTAAAACTCACTACAAAATAAACGTCCGTGTACTTGTTAATTCACCGCGAATAAAATTTCAATCAGACTGCTAATAAAATAAAAAAAAACTACAGCCAGATTCTACTAAACTATATTCATGTTAGTAAATTAACTAATAAAAGCAGTTTTTTGACCGACAACAAAATTGTGTGTAATTTTATACATAAATTATGTATATATGTATTCATTTAATCTTGAAACTTTTCCAATAAGGTTGTTCGATAAAAAACGAAAATTAATTCGTACATAAGGAATAATAATAATAAAAAAGATTAAGAATTAACCCACAAATTTTATTTTATTTTCGTATTTCATAATGATTTTATTTATTACAAAAACCATGACCTTAGTCTTGGTGACATTTTCTATTATACTTTTTCCTCAATAAAATAATTTATTTTAGCCACTATCGCCCATAATTTGCATGCCAACGACGCAAGAATTATTCGGTCAGCGTTTAATAAATAGCCCATCCATTTATTATTTCTACTCATACTATTTCAAATTATACATACAGCTACACATAATTGCCTCAAATTTCCAAGTAACGCCACACATCTCTGTCTGATATCTCTGCAGATAACAAACCAGTTAGTTTATACCCCAATTTTTCTGACACAGGCATTGAAGCCCCTTTAAAGGAATTACGGTGTCTTTATCAATCCACTACTTATACCATGTAGGGCAGGATTTTTCGTAGATCATTCCACTTTATCATAAGCTTTTCCAGATGTAAGATTTTCCGCGCTGTTTTATAGGGAAAAAACTTGGTGCATACACCTCATCTTTTTTGGCCTGCTTTTCTAGGTCTTACTTTTGGTCTCATTCGTAAAATTTTTGTCAATAATATTTGCAAACGGTTTGTCAATGATGTCGAGGAGATTTATAAAGCGGTAATTTTCACAAAAAATCCATGAGCTTTTTCCTTTATAGACGGACACAATTACAGCTTTTTGACAGTCATTACGCATGTTATGACGTTTTTAGCACTTATCAAAGTAACAGTAGAGCAGGCTTGCCACTATACCCCTACTACCCTTAAGCATCACCGACAAAGCTCTATCAGATCCGACTGCTTTCCTAGCTTTCATAAGATTAACTACTTTCATAATTTCTTCTAGGCCAATTTCATTTTCCTGGAAACTATCAGAAGCTCTCCTGTCATAACCTTCTTTTATTTCATTATTTCTTGCTTTCACACATTGCTTTGTTTTATTTTGCATTTTGTATTAGTCTTTCTTTTTACTTTATTTTTCAAAACGTCCATTATTTTCTCACTATTGTTAGCCTTTGCAGACAGTTAATTTAACTATTCCAATTCTTTCCGCCTACTACTTATCTTATCCAAGTTTCAACAATCATTAACTTTCTTACTTGCATATTTTCCTTTATTTATGACATTTGACAGGCATGTCTATTGGTGGTGGTCTGTGGCTGCTGTTAAGGATGCTTTCGTCGCTCTTTAACCATTGCATGAAAGCGGTTCACTTAACGAGGTTGTGTCGCTTGTTTTTAACACTCCTTATACCCTGGTGGATGTGACTGTCGGCAATTTCCTGAGGATGTGCCTGGTTGGTATGAAACGTACGTAGAATTAACAATATAACGATTAGCGGACTAAGATAATTATAAAAATAAATAACACTTGCTCAGGTGTTCGATATCTGTCAATCCTCTCGAATCAATATTCAATCATTTGGATAGAGATTCGTAGTGGAGAGGCAGATTCGAGGGTCAGCGGTGGGTTGCATACTGCATGCTAATGCATGTTGCAGGCAAGCGTCTACTTGTCATTGTGTTTAATTTACACTAGCTTTATATTTTGTCGCTTAAATTTGTGGTGATATTGACCTTCCTGTTAGGCGGTAGGGATTGTTCAGGGACGACAGCAAAGCGTAAATTTTTCAACATTTCTCGTTAGCTTAGTATGAAATTATCCATAACAAACACTTTCTCTTAGGTGGGTATAAGACATTTTTCCGGTGTAATTGAATAATTTTTTTCACCAACTACAATCCAATCATTAGAAGTGTAGCTGATAAGGCTTGAATGTGCGTTATATACTTTCTTAAAATAGGGCTTATAGATTTCAAACTATTGTAGAGTTACCTACTAATGGACAAAACTCGTCACGTGTTGAACATCTTTTATAAACATTTTATTTTTAAACAATAATTTAATGTTTTAACTGTATTGTTCTTATAAAATTTTTAATATGTAAACATGTATATGTTCATGCAAACATGGAATATAAGCCTTTTCGTAATATATATATTTTTAATGCTAGCTTCTGTTCAGGGCCCCTCTAGCGTTGATAAAGAATTTTGATCAACATTTTGATTTTTATTAAAACCTCTAAACTTCATCCTAATCACAATACTGATACTTATCTCAATCCTATTCTTGATTTCAATTCCTTTCTAATTTTATCTCATTCTCTTTAAAATCGGCACTGCTTACACCCAACGTTAGCATCGTAACCAAATATATACTAAAACTTAGCCAGAAAAAGGATTTGTATGGTAAATAAGTAATTTTGTAAATCAATCCATCATAAGCATACAAACTGTCGGACAGACAGAGAGACGCTGTATTTTAAAATATAAATGAATGTAGTAAAACGTCTATTACTAGCTTTGTACTTGTCATACGAAAACATTTAATTTTTATTTCAGTAATTAGATAACCAACATTATTATAAATGAAAAATTAAAAGAAATGAACGTTTAGACTCTTTTTATTGCGCTTTGAACCAATCAATAATTCTAAACCGTTCATCTGCCATCGTGCCAAGTCGCGCAATTTATGCAAATCGATATGCATTCAAGTGCATTTTTTTCGTACGTGCCGCACTTAAACAAAGCCATTCTCTCTCGGTTTCAATGCAATCAAACTTTGCCGCCTTCCGGATCGACATTTCGATAATGACACCGGCGCTATATAAATATATTGAATCGAGTCGGCAAACAAGGGAAAATGAATCCCGATATCGTGCAAACTGGCCGGGCGTCGAATTAATGTAATTTAGATTACATTGCTTTTAGCCGACGTCCTAGAAATTTATATAGGCCCGCTTTGCCAAGTTAATTAAGGGATCGATCGATATTTGGCAGCTGGCTGTATCAACCGATTACGGGTCGGAGGGAAAAAAAAAAACCGGTTAAGCGCGTGACTCGGTTGCGTGATCTTGTGTTCCGTATCATAATTTCGAGTGGTACAATAGTTTAATCGGTTATCCGGAGGCCATGACAAATAAATAATGTCGATATATCACAAAATAATCCAAGCTGTAACAAATTTTGTATGTTTAATTGTATTAGTTAATATTGTTTTATTATTGGTTATCATTGTACATTATATTGTACAAAATTATAATTGTATTAGCGTGAGTGGACTCGTCTTAGTGCTGTAGAATTATTGATATATATATTTTTCGTATTATTGGTACGTATTTGTGATGAACTTTACGAAAAAAATGATCAGTCTACATTTAAAATTGAAAACAACCATCATTATGTCATTCGATTTATGTTTAAAAAAAAACAAATATACCAACATATTTCAAGATCCATACTTTCATAGCCTTTCGCTACTTGCTGTCGCGTAAAAAATAGCAGATGTCAAATTTGATGGCTCTATCTCGTCCAATTATATCGCCACAAAAACGTCTCGGTATATAACAATAACTCAGTTAATGAATAACATTGCGGTATAAATCATTTCAGACAAAACCATTTCAGACATTATTTACTCCGGCAACATTTTCTGTTTTATTCGAAAAGGCAACATTAATCTACAAAATTAACCTTATTATCATACTGAATTACGTTTCTTTAAAAGGAACTCGTAGATTTAGTTTGTTCTACGAATGGAACTATTTATTTTCAACTACTACAAAAATATGTTACTATGTATTTATTGTAATAGCGAACCTAGGTGTAGGTGGCGTGCGAGGCATCCGGCCTCCGTACTGAGTTTCACGAATGTGGGTTTCCGTTGTAGTCGAAATATAATTGTCGAATATTAAAATCCAAGCTGGCGTAAAACAAGAGAATAGGTAGTAGAGTGTGTAGAAGGAAAAAGTAGACGAAGGCTCACGCCCAAGTGCAAAAGCGTCGATAGTGATAGAAAGTGGATTGTTGTAAGTAATGTGATAGAGAGCGTACTGAAATTCGTAAGGAGAGATTTTGAAGAACCGATCAATAAACACACTGGTCTTCTCCTTATCTTTTATTTGAATATTTCAACTCCTGGACTTCATCAAAGGTCTGAGGGATAACCCCCAGAGCTGTGCTCCACAATATATAATATATTTAAAAATTATGAGCAAGGCGTTTCAAATTTAACGCATATCCAAACAGGAATAACTTAATGATTTGTTTATCTACAGAAATGCGAAAAGCCTTAAGACAGTTTAAAATAAAGAGTTGTAAATACTACTTGATTTAACAAATGCATCATTATGTTAAGGAATTCTAATAAGGAGATGTAAAGAGTGGCGTATAAAGATGTATATTGCGAAATAGAGTATAAAAAGAGTAGATTGAGAAAAATAAATATTTGTGACAGAAGTGTCAGGAAGGGTCGCCCTAGAAAACCTTATGCAAACCGTATGTATGGCACCGATATTAAAGAAGAACCAAATTGGAAGCATCCGAAACCAATGAGCTTGCATGTATGCAGGTATTCAAAGATTGTACCATGTGGAGATCTGTGGTCTCTACCTATGCTACTGGGAAATGGGTATGAATTTATATAAATAGTAATAACCATGTTCAACCGCTTTGGGAAGCACGCAGAATCAACGTTTTCTTTTTTGCTGAGATCATATAGCTTAAAACGAAGCAGTGACTTGCAGCAATTATTTTATAGCATTTTTGAGGGACAAACGAATATACGCGCCACTAAAAAGCAAGTGGTTATCGCCGATCATGAACGCTCGCTACCCGATAGAAGTCACCAGTGTATTTCCAACGTTTTATATAGAGATATGACATCTGATGGATGGGGAGGCGCCATCGGAACTCCCGCTCACTGGACAAAATGCAACAACGGAAGCTACTACTTGACGTCCGTATTCGGAGAGTATATGCTAATTTACTGGTCGAAGCGATCTATTTTCGTACTGCAGAGAAGTCGATCACAGTATGGCTCTACCACTACAATCTCTATCTTTTGCCTTTTTTATAAATAAAAACCGGTTAGTATCAACCTCGCAATAATCTTATATAATTACTATGCATAAATCTTCTCTGTTCTGTTCCGAGACGATCAAGAATAAGATAAGTTATTACAACGAGTCATTCGTATCAAAAAACTGTAAGTCTGTATGCATTGCTAAGCTATTGAAAACAGAAAATTGAATGTGGAAAGGTTTGAAGTTTTCCATAAACCTTACTTTTGTATTGTGTATTCTTACATCTCGATAGTAAATGAACTGAGTTAAAAAATTTTTTGTCCTCAGCGTCGTGTAAAACATAACTGTCTATTCGTCTGCATGCCTTCTCATAATTCGATGGTGTATAAAGCCAATTTGGTGAAATTTAATTCCTGATAGAATAATTGTCGCTCAAAATAATAATATATACTACGCAACACAATAGTAAATCGTGAGTATGATCCATCTAAAAATTTACTTAAGATTTATTTTTGTATATTGTTTTGACGGCCATGGACTCGTTTTGCTTGAAGGAGAAATGGAAATTAGAAAAATAAAATAGAAATAGAAGTAAAGAAGGAGTAAGTAAAGAAGGGAGTTAAGCACTAGAAGTGAGATACATGCATAGAGCGAAATGTGAGAGCGACATGTCGCGAGAGTGATAGGGTACATACTAAAGTCAGAAACGTCGGATCAGATCGGGATTGGTTGTGGATTGAAAATCAGGTTAGGATCGAAATGTGCAGTTGAAGCTGAGAGCAAAAGCTAGTAAACATCCCTGGTTAGCTGTATCCTCGATACAACCGTAGGTTTTACGTGGATACGTCCATGTATAAGATGTTCGGCCAATTGGAAGAACAATACAAATTAATATTTCAAACTGAGATTCTTAAGCACGTGTCAATGATATGAAAAGTATGAAATATATACAAAATAGGTTAGCATTTAAATTACGTGTGAAACTTAAATAAAGGTAGGTATTACCTAGAGTGATGGGGTAAATCTCACAATATTCCAAATTGAACTCTTATGAAACTGAGAAGTGGTTAGTTTTCATATATATCGGAGTTGAAATGATTAGCCATAAGATAATTGGCGTTTCAATGTCAGATTCCACTACGGGAAGAATTTTATTCATCGCTCGAAAACATTGAACGAGTGATTAAAGTAAAAAAAATGCATAAACTCGTACTTACCGACTTCGTCCGCTTATGTACCAACAGATGGCGCCGTACGTAAGCTGCTGTTCACGAAACGACCTTTATAACAAACGAAAACATGATCGTAAATAAACGCTTGTCGCCAATTTGATTAAGTTTATTGTGTCTGTGCGATTTAAGATAAACTGTAGTTTGTGTACAGAAGGATATAGTGTTTTTTTTCGCTGTCGAAAAAACATGTAGTCATTATTTCACGTGTTATTATTATTGAGCAAATAAAATGAAAACCGTTGATTAAATTAAGTAATTCACTAAATTAATTAGATTTGATTCATTTTCACGGTTGCTATTTTTTATAATTTAATTGAATTATTAAATAGCACACAACAAAATTAACAAATTTTGTGTAAACTTCTATTATTTCAAGCAATGTCTAAAATCTAGATATCACAATTTGAATTTATTTATTTCGATTTTTCTAATGGATTTTTTTCGTAATGAACCTTTGCAAATTTCCACATAGTGAAAATTACAAATTATGGTTTCAAGTTTCACATTGCTTTTGCAGAACATTCCCATGATCCCATCTGCCCTCTGTAGCTACGTCGGTTCGAATCCATAACCACCTTTCGAAAACTCGCTCACGCGGAAAATTAACTTTTCCGTATCGCCAGCAACTAAACAATAAGGGCACATCACATATTTCCGCCGTGGGCACGCGTTAAAACCCTCAAACTATAAATAAACCCGTAAAGTTAAGCCGGTCCTAACTAACTCGGGACGTATTTCAGGCTTATTCGTCCGCGGCGCGGCGGGGGGTGCGCGGTGCGGCGGGGGGCGCGCGCCCGCCGGACACCGCGCTCTTTACGCTCCCCCGTGACGTCATTACTCCGATGCGGATTTATAAAGATTTGCAAAGTGGCCGCACCCCCCCCCCTTCGGTTCACTACCCGCCCCCCGTTGCGAAAAGTCATGGGGGACCCGTCTGAATGTTAGGCGAGCCGCTGTCGCTCGTTAAAGTCTTCTCGATTTTTCGATAATGCAAACGGATGCACTATTTTATAGCCATTGACAGTATAGACAGTACACTATAATATTGATTAGGATTGGATGGGGTTATGAAATACGCCATTCCGTTTGAATTTACTTGCCAGTTAATATATTTGCAGGGTAGAGTTTCAGCCTGAAGCTAGATCGACACTTTACTTGTCAATTAATGTTTTTCTCGTCGATCGTGGAATCGATTGAATTGGAAACTCCGCATTTTTTTTTTTGTTAAAAAATTCGGCATGTAGTGATATAAACAAAAAAAAAATTAATAGAAGATAAAGGATCAAAAACATTTAAAATAATTTAAAACAATTTCACAATTCTGTCTATGGGACATGATGACTCTTAAAAGTTACTGACACAATTTGGATCATTAAAATCATGTATTTAAAGGATATAACTATACTATTGAGAATGCTAACATTTCTACACAAAATGTTGATCTCATGAGTGGCTAACTGGAGTTTAGTTACATTTAAACACACGGCACCGTATCGAGCGACTGGTCACCTACAGGTGACAAAATGTGTGTTAAGACTTTCTGCTCATTGTCCGCTCTAGTACGATGCTAAAATTCAAAACGCTTAAATCAAAACCAAACCTTTAAAATTAATTTCTAAATGTCACACAAAATACTACAATAATATTTTAAGTTTTTAAAATACACCGCCACAATGTTAATAATAGAATCTGAAATAGTTTCACTACAGATAAATATTTAAAAATCATTTTTATATTAACAATTTTATTTTAGAAAATTCTCTTTATAACAAATATAATTAGAAAGTCTGTTACATAATATTATTAAGTTTGTTATAAGCAATTGTTTTATGATTGTTTTATAAAAGTTTAAAATTGCAAATCCATAGAAATAATAAACGCTTACAAAAATAGCGACACCAAACTTGCATTAAGGGTTGGAACTTCTACATAAAGAAACTCAGAAATACTCATTAAATTTGAGTTGTAAACATTTGTATTTCATTTGGATCTAACCAAGAAACGCAGCAGTTAATCGATGTACCGTACTATACGCACGAAGATTTAGCAAGTTAGGTTTTTTTTTCATAAACCTACAGAGTATGAAACAGACAATGCACGAAACACGATTTATAGCTATTAAACACGAAACAGACAAATAAATTTTACTTTATTGTACGTTACCAAGAAAGTTCGTATACCTCTATAATGCAGGCATTACATGTAATGAGTTTGACCCTATGTGGAACGACTAGATATTCCATGAAATGTCTAGGCGTTCCGCATAGTGTCAAGCTCATTCATGAAATGGGATAGCAGTGTAAAAAAACTTTTTGTGTCTTTTTGTCTCGCTCAGTTCGCTTGTTACATATTAAACAAATTATTCTATTTCGATATCGGAACGCCAGTAACTAACCGGTGTTTGCTAGCTAATTAGTAGGAATTGTTAAGATGCTAAGAAAATATTTTTTATGATTACATTAGTCATTTGGTACAGTAGCGACTTAAAATTAATGAAATAAACATCACTAACGATATTTTCAAAAGAGTAAGTTACACGCTATTTTTGAGTAAAATTAAGTTAAATGGTGAATTATATGCATCGTTAGTATTTTCTCGCCCTCCAACCTATAATTTAGATATCTAGGTAGATATAGCCTGTACCCTGCGTTGTCTTGCCGACGATATCTGTATTACATATTACTAAATGCGCGTAATATGTAGTACAGACAAATAATAATTAAATATTATTGCATTTCATAACGAGACTGATAAAATATTTAAGACATTTAATTTTCATAGAATAGCTGGACATTTTATAATACACCTGATTATTTCAATTGACAGTAACACGCGATTCGTTCTCGCTTAAACTTTAAATCAATATCATTCGATATCGAAGTTTGCTTACAAATTTTGCTCCGTGTTATATACCGTAGTTTATCATTCGGTCAATTATACAACGCAAATAATGAAACCCACATCCACAAAATGATTCATAGACAATATGATACTGCGCACTACATACGATTGTTCTCTTATGGAAACTGCCTGCGCATAGTTGACAAACCGATCGAGTCGACATAGCGTCAGGGTTACATCAGGATGACAACTTCCGCCGCCGCGCAGGCGCAGCTGACATCATTCTGACGACATGACTATAACTTAATCGTTTCAGTTAACGCAGTTGACCCGCTGATGATTCTCTGAACTCGAAACGCTGCGCGGGTCAAAATTTTTCACTTGCATAGAGTTTTTGACGGCACAGCTTGTAGGACGCACGCGGCGCCCTTAACGAGTGTAGTGTAACTTGTAGGTACCTACAAGTCATAAAATACGAATTGTTTGCGAACACGGGCGCATGAATACCGGGCTTTATGGGTACGGGATGTTTGTCGAGTATTTGAAACGAGCGAATCGGCATGTTCGGTAGTTCACTGATATTTGGAATATCATCATTGTTAATGAATTGTTAGATGACTCGTGATGACCGAGAGTGAAACTGAAATTGAAATCGATTAAAAAACGATGAACTAAAAGACATCGAAAGTTCCACTATCTTTACGTGCGAAACGGAATAACATTATCCCATATGACCCTAGTAGACAATGACGTCACTAAATACTAATTACTCTAACCCATTAGCATTTTAAAAAAGTCGTTACTCAAACATTTTTATAGAAAGAAACCGTTTTCGATACACTCTTACTCTGATAAAAAAAGCTTTAAATACAATAATGTATATAAAAAAAACAGTAAACTACCTATTGGTTGCAGTAATTTATAATTTACGCTAATATTCCATCGGATATAGCATGGGATCCTAAGGAAATGCATTTCCACAAAACTATTATATTTTATTTATATAAAAGTAATAAATAAAAGAAATTCAGTACAGGGTATCATGTAGCCTAATGGTGACACAGTAATATTGCCGATCAGTAACACCTTCGCTAGAAATTCAATACAAATTAATTATGAAAATTTAGCATATTACTTAAACCTTATACATAGTAATATAAAAAAACGTTACTGTAGATTACATTTTATGCAAAATACGTATTTTAATTGTATTATACCTTGTTTCTACATTTTCTTTCGACACGCTCTTCGATGGACTTTAAGTGTTTTCTTTACATACAACCTCCAAGCTTCTCGTACATGACCCTCATCATTTGTAAATTTCAATAATGCATGTCAGAGTCTCAATCGTTTGTTAGAATTCGTGAATATTTGAATTTTCCGCTTCGACATTTCGAACATCATCTGAAAAGCGAAAGTCGAGAATATTCCATTAACGGATTACTCTTCCCGATAGAAAACCAACAATGGTCATAACTACTCCATGCCTTTTTTTTTAGTGACATGCTTTGGTGACATAACTACTCCACGCCTTTTTTATGACATGCTTTGGTGACATAATCCACCTACGCCTTTTTTGGTGACATGCTTTGGTGACATAACTACCCATACTTTTTTTTGGTGACATGCTTTGCGGACATAACTACTCCATGCCTTTTTTGGGTGACATGCTTTGTAACATAACCACTCCATGCCTTTTTTTTGGTGACATGCTTTGGTAACATAACTACCTTACGCCTTTTGGTGACATGCTTTGCGACATAACTACTCCACCTTTTTTTGGTGACATGCTTTGGTGACATAACTACTCCATGCCTTTTTTTTTGGTGACATTATGTTGTTTGTTTCATGCCCGCCTATAAGTCCGTCGCGACTTTCGGAGAAAGCAACGCGATCGGTGAACGGTGGATATATTCCTTCGCCGACACTTACCGCTGAAGCTCTGCCGTCAACCTTATTTTTATATCTGTCAGTTCCTATATTAGTTAAGCGCGATCACATCGCCGTATCCATAACCTGACACGGTGCAGCCTCTCCATTTCAGATGAGGATTCTGTAGAGTCTTCACGGTGGCCTATTACGGTTTGAGGGATGCGAGATTAGCTGCGGCCGATGGTGTCACGACATGTGGAATTCTCGATTCGGATAGCGCTTTAAGCTATCGGTGCTGGACGATCTAAGTAGAAAATACTTATTGGAGAACACGTCTCGAGTTTGAATTGATTAAAAATTAGACGCGACGATTATGGCATTACTTTTAAATATATATTTAAAAGATATTGGTCCACAATCGCCAGTCCAGAAGACGTAAGATATACATCTTACACCTTCTGGCGATAGTGCCAATCGATAACCACATTTCTGTGATGCACACCCCAAAAAAGTATAATAGATTCTGGTTATCGCGTGAATATAAACAACCTAACCCAGACCTTATCACATGTTTACACAGCTGAAATTCATTTGTTTTGTTTGAAATACAATTAAATATTCTCTTAATCACTCAGTCGCCACCACTTTATTTGAAACAAATATTGAACCTTAACCGTACTTCAAATAACCCGAGAATTTATAGGGAATTCCAAAAAAAAATAATGAAGTCACCCACGACAATATTTCGCACAGTCAATTCGCACTATACGGACGCTAGACCGCCCACGATTTACGGCGACGTGCGCGTGCGTCACTATTCTAAGATTTCGCTAACCGCTGCAACGGGAAAATACGGTCGCACTCGATAAAACGCTTCGCTACCGTTCGTATACGACCTATGATTATTTCCGACGAGAAGGCTGTGCAGGAAATAATTTGATTTGACGATTACTTCGTTTTCGTCTGGTGCGAAGTATTCAAAATCGAACCTCATTCGGAGAACTCAAAAATTTCTGTGAAATAAAGTAATAAAAGTAGTACGAAGGTTTGTAGCGTTTGTATACTGAAAATGGTTGTACCTTAAAGGTAATATAACAAAATAGCAAATGAAGTAGCAAATGTCGCAAAACAAATCGGATTCAAAAGCAAAACTTTGAGACTGTAATTTTGGGTAGATATTTCACAAATAACTTACTATAACATTGTTTAAACTTCATCCATTTACTGTGATTTTTTTTTCATCATTCATTTGCATACGTTTTGAAGTTTTTTTTTTCATCGGTACATAACAGATTATTACCACAAAGTGTATACGACGATAAAGACGATTTTGTTCGATAGCGTGCGTGACCTACGGCAACGCGTCCCCCGCCTTAAGCCGTCCGGCGACCGTCAGTACCGCACGCGGTGTGACTTGTTCAGTCCCCGTTCTCGCTAAGATACACGCAACATAATTGCTGGGGGAACGTCTTCACAAACGCATACCCTCGGGAATATTTATTCCAAAATGCTGCGGCGACACACGGACGCCCCCCGGCGACCTCTTTTCACATAAAGTCTTACAGATCGTCGTCCATTACCCGGCGATAGCCCTACTTTTTTCTGTTATTTACCACACACCGCCAATTAATTCGACCCCTAACTTGGTGGCATCGCATCGACGTCGCTCTTGCTCCCCTAATTTTTTTTTTATGGGCAAAGAAAAAAAGAAGCCCGAGAAACGCGAACATAATTCAATATACACCGCCATTTCTCTAACGCTGATAGGTGATGGTAGAGAATTTATCGCCGCGAACGGCATCCGGACGGTTTACAAGGGCCCCGGGGAGGCGGGCCGGCGGCCGAATAAATCTCATTTACCCGACGAAACGGCCGCGGCGGAGTTCGCGACGCTTTTCCCTTTGATCGCGGGCGTCTTGTATTTTTAAAGGAGCCGCCGACGGCGCCGTCCGTTGTCGCGATCGGTTCGGTTGGGACCGGCCCGTTAAGTGTGGACTGTGACCGGTTACACGTTTATTGGTGTTTGTTTAAAGATGAATTGAATAAATTGAAATGCACTTTCATCCGTCTGTATGATGCGAAGACCTCAAAAGGTAGTTTCGTATAGAATGCCGGAAGGTACGAGAAGAGTTACAGATAACATATTATTGATGTGGAACATCTATACACGCGTCGGTCTGGGGTAAAACCAAGACGTCTCAAAACTCAGGAGACGCTTGGTTTTGGTCTACGCCGTCTGCGCCGGAGACAGCGCATCGGCATGAGGCAACACTTCGGAGATATTTATTTTTTACCTATGCTGTGTGCGTCTGATCGTGTATTTCCTCCGTGATGAAGCTCTTTATAACAATAAACAGTGATTTCTATACATAATATAAAAATGTTATACATTGTATATGGAAATCTATACATATTAAATAATATTGTATATTTTGTATAAAATAATACACTATACAACATTTTTGATGTTC